>VXAA01001874.1:427814-441593 GCA_013399115.1 Anseranas semipalmata
TGGGGTGGTAAATAGCTGCAATGGGGATATTCTGGTCCTGTGTTGGTGGAGGTCCGTCCTTACCCTCCAGAGGCAGCAGATGTCAGACACCCTCTGTCCATTAGTGTTTCCTACCATCTTGCCCAAAACAATGTACAACCTGGTCTACATCCCATCTGGAGCTTCCCACTGTCCCTGTGTAGCACTGAGGAAAGACAGACACCTCTCTCTGGGTGCCTGGGACAGACATCAGGCCTGCATGACTGGAGCTGGCTGTAAAGCCTTGTCTTGGTTGACCGCTACACCTCTTCTTCATGTGTATACTGCTTATAGTGCACGGTCCAGACAATTTTTAACCTTTGGGCAAACTCAGCACATTGAGCTTTGGTGTCATGTCACTGTAACACATTTTCCAAAACTTGAATACTTTTTGAGCTTGTTTTCTGGTATCTTCCTTATGTTCCAACACCTTTTCTAAAATACTGCAGTAAACAGTCTCTGAGATCATGCATGCAGGTGTACTAGCACCCTCACCCCTGTCTGATATTCTGCTTGTGTATTCATGGATTTCACTGATTGCCCCAAATACAGTATTTGATTAGAAGTTTTAAGCAATCGTTTATCACTTTTTAGGTTCATTTCATACCAGGATGCAGTAAAATTGTTTTGAGACCGATAATATCTAGACCGATTACAGCTTCCACAGAAGGAGTGGGGTCATTAACAAGAAGGAAGATTTTAAATTGGTTTAGAAGCCCGCTCATGCTAGTCTTTGAATTAGCTCCTTATGTGCCTCAGGAAATTGGTTTGAGAATTGGGATGGCCAGTGGCAGGCAAGGGACCGATACAGCTAAAGAAAGCGCATGAGCCACTTCAGATAATATGTTCCAAGTTCCTCCCCAGGTCTTTTGCCTTTTATTCTCCAATTCAGGTATTACATTGCCACTGGTTTCAACCAGGATTGTGCATGCACCTTGACATGTTCACAGAAGTTCCACAGTACAGAGTTTCACAACTGGGACAGGTCCCTACAATTGGGACACCAGGGTGACAAAACAGATTCTGGAGAATTTCTCACTGAATAGGATGGAGAGAACATAATTACCACATTGTACCACTACAATGCCTCATAAACATAGAATAGACTAGATCCATTTACCACAAAAATCACAGAAAGTAGCTGATCAATGAATATCTCTTTTATGTAAAATATACATTTTTAAGATATAATTTTAATACATCTTTTCTATTTATTGATGTTGGGTTTGCAACACTTTGAATTAAAAAAAAAAAAAAAGAAAGAAAGAAAAAAAAAAAAAAAAAAACAAAATAGTCTTTAAGCCAGAATTTTATTTCTCATAATATTTATAGTCTGAGGTAACAATGAAAGAAGACTGTGTGCTGTGAACAAAGTTGGTGATGTTTGTCTGCAGTCACATTTCTCTTATCAAAGTGAAAAGTAAACTTAGGACTTGGCATGTACACTAGAATTCATACAAATATAGATCATGGCAAACTGAGAAAGCAAGGACTTAGGCAAACCTACTCTGTTCATATTTGTGACCTTTGCAAAACATACCATTGTTATGACAGAAGTCAAGACAGATGTAGTTTATATCGCTATCATTATTAAGTGTGTGTCTTTGTATGATCCACAGCACAACTTACTGCAGGAACCAGGAATAATACGCACAGGGGTGTGGGTCTTTGCATGGAGCCTTAGCAATGATGTCTTGAATTCAGCTTTCCTTGATATAGATAAAAACTGATATTCCATGCACACGTTTTATTTACAGCTGACTCATCAAAAGTGACTAGTCACCCCTTCCTCTGGCAGCAGTAATTATGAGCAGTCTTTAATCTTCTTTAACAAACTCTACTTCCCATGTAAAGTCTCAGTGACCTCCTCAAGGTGTGAGCTGTTTATCAGGGCCCATTCAGCAGCAGCAGTCTCTTTCCAGTACAGTCCTTGGTATGGCTAAATTCCATTGTCCCTTTTTCAGCAGTCAAAAATCCATGATAAATTCTGTACAACACTGTAGTTAATATAACAGCAGCACCAGATATTATATTAATTCCTTTGCTAAAAGCTTTTTGCAATTTTCTCTCTATTGACAATATTTTACCAAAACTAAATCAATGTACATCTCTAAATATCAGAAATGTATACTTTGATAAATACATTACTGTACAAGAATTCTGTCATGCAGGTCATGCTATTGGGCTAGGCTATATACAGAAGAACATGTTACATGGTCAACAATAAGTTATAGTTCTTGTCCTAACAAAAAATAAAATGTGACAGTCAGGGATTATTCAACAATCTCAAGGATCTCTTAAGATTTGGGTAGTTACAGACTTCCCTATGTAGTTCTAAAATTCTGTATTTTAGGGTAATTGTTCCCCACCAGCCCAGAACATCAAATCTGCTATTGCATTTGTTCCATTGCATAAATACAGGTTTATATTGAATGAAAAAGCCAGTAGAGGAGACACAGTTTCAGAACTGTAATGAATGCTGGTTGCTAGGAGGAGGATTGATGCAATAGGCAACCGGTCAGCTCTGTAAAACCGTTACTAAATCCCACTCAAAAAATCTTCAGAGTGCTCACTCTGAGTTAGTTAGTCTATAGATACTAACTTGTACTTGAAAAATATATATATTTATTTATACACATATGTATAGTTGATGTGAAAAAAAAAATAAAAGAGAGAAAAGGAGAAAAATGTCCTTAGTTAGCCTTAAAAGAGGGGGCATTTTAACAATATCTGTGCTTTATGGAGACAGATGGAGAATACAGTAGACAGGTTGCAAAACAGACAGACAAACAACACATAGGACAAAGCACCTCAAAAACATTGACTGAAGAATTTTTCAACGCTTACAAGCCAGAGGTATAAGTTTGGTCAAAAACCCCACTTGAGAACTACTGCTCTCTCACAGTGGAACAAAAAAAAGCCCCCAGTAAACTTCTCAATTTTACTTGGTACTCAGCCTCTGAAAATGTTGAAGAACCCTGGAGCAGAGAAATGACTACAGTACCAAGCAGCACTTGCTAGCTTAAAATTGCAAGTCTGGATGGCGTTTACCTTTCTTGCATGTTTTGTGCCTTCCCCAAGCCATTAAGAAAGAGATCTGGCTTCTGCTTGCGTGTAACCAGTAATGACAACCTCTTTGCAGTTATCTGTGTGCAAACAACCGGAGACATTCAGAACTCTGATACAGTAATCCAGTACCAAAGTAAGTTAATCACAAAATAAAACCATTTATAAACAAGTAGATCATTAAAAAAAAATAAAAGGTTAAACAAAGAAAAACAATCCCACATGCAGACCAGTTTATCAGTGCTTTCATTTCAGCAGGATGGTACATTGTGAGTACACACATCCAGAGCCCTCTGTGGTCTCCGCGATCGGCAGCACTGCTTGTCAGGTAATGGAGACAGGATGGTCCATGCACATGAGCAGACCCAAGTCACGTTTTGTGCAACCAAGACACGATTCCAGACATCTTCAGAATGGATTAGAGTCACAAGAAATGGAGGTTCAATGGAGTGACGGATAATTAGTTGGAAGCACATTATTTTAAGTAAATCTCCCTGAAAAAACTGCTTATTTATTGAATATACTGGCCAATGGCATCCACTAACTGTCCTTTTATTGCCACAGGAAAGTAGGACAATATAGTAGATAAAAGAAGAAGCGCTACCTTAGATAATCTTTAAAAGCCAAGATAAAAATCTTCAGCTACCCAAGTGGCATTGCTTACTACTGACAGTTATATCATGCAGGAGTTATACCATATTTGTGGAGCCTATGGTTAATGCTACATTTATTTTCAATATGTGGTAAACAGTATTTGAATTAATACTATGTAGCCGATTGATGCCATCTGGTTTACAAGATAGAAGGGATGGGAGACCGAGAGCGCCTTAGAGGACAAGGTGAGCTGTAGGGTGATGTTACTGGAGACAGTCGCAGAGCATTGCCTGTCAAGCCAGCTATGTTGTTTAAGCTTCGAGATTTTTCGTAGCCTTTTATGAGAAAATGCACAGACATCAGTTGAATTCAGCCAAAAAAATAGACAAAGACAAACAATACAATGTAATGTAATCCAAGGAGCTATCTGGGACTTGGAGGGAATCTGCCTGCAAAAGAACTCAATGCTGAGACACAGTACTGCCAAAAGATATTAACAAATAAAATAATTTATGAATTAATGCAGCTATTCTTTCCCAGGAAATTAAACAGACCACCACGTAAGAGGTCTGGCCTGTCCTTCCACATCCTCATGTGCACTCTGTGCCACTCTATGGGCATCAGCAGGGTTGCACAGAGCGTAAGATAAAAGATCCCAGCAGGGTTTTGGGGCGAGCTATCTGACTAAGCATAACCAAAAACCCGTTAAGACAGACTATAAAAACTGTTAGAATGAGATAACCTCTATTAAATCCAATTCCTAATAAAGGAAGATTTTTCTCTAAAAAAAAATAAAGTTAAAAAAAAGACAAAATTACATAAAGTATTTGTAAGTCATTTCTTCAGACTATTGAATGATACTATGGGAAAGAAGCTCCATCTTCATAAATGTTAACCCTAAGACTTTGTGTCTACTACTAAATTATAATAAGATAGCAGAGTTTGACATATTTGCAAATGCTTCCTGATTGGCAAATTTAAATCACCAAATTTGTGTTCCTTCTCCAGCCAACTGAGATAAATAAATGGTGTTAATCCACACAAGCAAGTAGTGAAGAATTAATCATTAAATAAGGCAACCACATTATGCTTCACAATTTGGAGGGAACATTGCACTTGCAGACATTTCTGGTCACACACATTGTGAGCTCTAGCTACTTACTTCTTGCTACATATAGATTGTTTTCACCTTGTAGAGACTATGCAAAATACTGGGAAAGACTTGGTATGCTCTGCTTCACTATCTTCATACTCAAATATTTTGAACAGTGCCTGAATAACTCCAGTTATGAAGAAAAGGTTCAGCCCATTGGTCTGGAGAGAGATATCAGCAAGGAGAATAAAATGAAGATCAAGCTGGATGGAATGTTGCTCCTAACGTACACAGATACATGCTTCACTGCAAGCAGGAGAAGTCCCATTGGTTTCAGTGCGATTACCTATTTCCTTAGAAATTAGTATGCACCTAAGCATTTGCCAGGTTAAGACATTCAAATGTAATTGGCTGCTGTGAAATATTGAGACTTTTCCCATGGAAAGTATACAATGGCAGTGACAATACATCTAAATATTACATGGGATGTCAACAGATTTTTTTTTTCTAGCTGAAACAGTTACTGGTTCAAATTCCAGATCTCCATATAACAGACCACAAGCAATTAGCATCTTCAGGAAAAAAATCATATCTTAGGTTCTCCCCAGAATAGATACTCTTTAGGAAAGTATTTTACTTCTAGTTGTGTTTGTACAGGTCCTAAGCCATTGAGAGCTATGGTGAAAAAATATGTAATAATAATAATAATAAACACATTTCTTACTGAAAATTGCATACTGTAAAGCTGTACTTAAAACACATGTATAACCTTATGTCTGCTAAAACACTGTGCAGTGTTGTCTCCAGATTGCAAGGGCAGGCTGAACTGTGATGCTTGACAGACTTCTGATACATTTCAAATCCAGCCTCCTATTTCTGAGTTTCTGTCAGTATTTACACAGATTAGAAAGAATCATGTGTGAAAGGGGAACAGAAGGAACACATAATGCTAATGTATATATGTAATCTCCCATTTACATTTAATGCTTACAAAACATTTCAAAAGAATCAGGTAGCTTTTTTACACAGAAACTAGGATAGTATTTTTTTATTTTATTTTATTCCAGCTACTTTTCTAATGATAAAAGTGAAGAACTGATAGAGGAAGATGGTAAAGATGGTAAAGATGACAAAGAAAAGAGGAACTCCTAAAAAAATGAAAACCAGAAATACAAGATGAATAGACATAGAGGCATAATCCAAAATCAGTGATTTCCAGGTAGATCAGTGGGGTTTGGATCAGCTCTGAATCAGTATCATCTTAGAGATGGAGATAAGGTGCCAATGCAGAAAAGCTCAGAATAAATGATCATTGAACACAACCAAACACCAATCAAGGAACCAACCAAACAAGAAGGATATACCAAAAGAAATAAAGGGAAACAAAATTAAAATGAAAAACTAGTAGACTTAATATGTGAATTAAATTCAAGAATTCAAAAATTCAAAGATGGTACTTGTGAGCTAGCTTCCCTACTCTGTATAAAATAAACGTCAAAGCCAGTGGCTAAAACATTTCAACTTAGTTTAGGGTTATCATTAGAACCAGTCAAAGAGAACATTTCTCATTGAGAAAATGTCATTTCTGAACTCAAGCCCTGTTTTTCTAGTACAAACTATGAAACAATTAATTTTCTCTTGAATCTAGATTTGAAAATGTTCATGTATTCCCCATATAAAATATGTTTTATTGTTATATGAATACGTAATTAGTAGTTAAGAGACAATTTCTTCCATTATTTCTGTTCTAAGTACGGTTACAGCCAAGTTAACAGCACTCAAGTGCTTATACTAACATTTCTAAAAGAAGCCAAGAACCTTATCTTGCAAGATGCCATGGCATTCTGCATTTTAAGGGTTTTTCTGACCTCCTCAAAAGACTGGACCCTTGCTATTAGAGATATTGTAAATAATCCTAGTTGTCAAGAAGACAGTGCAAGACATACACTCAGTAGACAAGATTCCCAAATCTGTGTGCAGAAATATGTTTGCAACCAAGTTCCATTTAATCTGTATGTTATTTAAAGGAATACATAAAATGTGGGAGCATAGAGACAATCATATTCTTTACAAATACCATACACATCAAATTCTAGTTGCATATCTGCCTTCACAAGCTTAACCTACTGCACTCATGCTTTTGAAATATAAAAAGAGCATTTGCAGAATAACCAAGAGAATTGCTTTAGGGTCTTCGGCTGGCTGGAACAGCTACAATTGCTGTAGACACAGCTATTTTTTTCTTTTTTTTTAAAGAAAAAACACAACAGAAAAATCTCAGCCAAAGATGTTTGTTCAGTGCCACATGGCTACTGCAGATGGTGAACTCTGACATGAATGATCGCACACCAACAATCAGAAATGCGAAAACTGTTAGAATGTTACAGTTTGCCAAGAAAACAAAGCAATTCTTATCTAAGGAAAAGCAAAAATACCACTGGCATTGTTGATTCTGGGGCCATGCCCTGGGGTTAGCTTTCTAGCCACAGCCAGCTGTGACCTGATCAGATGGCCACACCATTGGTCACATGCATGATACACAATTCTGGAAGTTTTTGCAGACTCCACCAAGGGAACCCAACCCCACCGAACAGTGTAAGCAGTTAGGCTTGAAGAGGCTGAATAACTTGTAAGACATTTTTAGCACCTTGCAAGATCAAGACTTGTTTAATGTAGTTGAATTCTGGTTGGGGTAGACAGTCACCTTTTAGCATTAGTGGTGTATTACAAAGAGGAAACACTTTGTGGCATTCTAAATTCAAACTTTTCTTTGATAGAAATCTAAATAGCATCTCATTGATATGCTTTGTTGTGTTCAGAACAAAAATGTTGTTTACTTCTGATATTTCAATTTTTTAAATGTAATTTATTCAGCTGTAATTTTCACTAAGTTGTTAAATGTGGGCCAAAGTTATTAAATAATTAATTTGTCTTTTAGAATGACAAATGGTGTCGAGTGATGAGTGGTCAAATGAGTAATGAATTGCAGGCTTTTCCATAAAAGGTAACAGACAAATGAAGACATAAGTGAAATGAGGATCTAACATCAAGCACTTATTGTGAAGACTAATGGAAAATAGTGTTTTTAAAAGGAAAGCAAGAAAAGAATGACTAGGAATAAAGAAAAAAATACATTGTGGATACAGTCTTTCCTCTAAGAGCATTGTGCACATCATTTTACTGTAAGTTTGCTTTTCACAAGCACATTGCTGAGTGATCTTTACAATCTAATGAAAGAAGTCCATACCTTTCCTGATCCCTCCATCAGTAGCACACGTGTAATCACCTGTTGTCAGTAGGAAACATGTTCCCCCTCTTCTGTTTTTGTCTCTGGTACTAGAGCGTCTGATGGGAGGGAGCCTTTCACCAGGTGAGAGTGGCTGCTCACTTCCTGCACTGTCTTCACCTGATAACACTGGTTAAAGCACCATGCCCATTTACAGACAATAATGAATGAGGAAATGAGACATCACAAAGAGCTTATGTTGAATGACAGATATTCCCATCACTCAAAAAGTAGTTATAAGGTAAATTATTAGAAAACAAGATTGCAGTTCATCATTAATCAGTACAAAATGGCAAAAAGTATATTTTTTATCCAAGAGCAAGTGATCTTTTGGCTTTCTTGTTCTTCTTTTAAGTCTCATATAAGATTCTACTAAACCATGAAATAAGAAATAAGCAGAACAAGGCTCAGTTAGTTGCCTCTTAAGGACTGTAAGTAAGTACTCAGATATTTTAAAATGTTTTTACTATTTTGGCTATCCTTTTTATTAAATAAGATGTCACAGTAGCCATTTTTGCTTAGAATATGTTGTTCTGCATATTTTAAAGACAAACCCTCCCCCAGAAGGGTTAAATTATCAACATTTGACACTAAAACCTGTTTAATCACGCATACTTAACTTTCATTTCTGTACTTGCTATCATACTTGCACAGCTTGTCATCAGATATACCCAACATTAAATGCTGTCTTTGGTCTGTGTAGTTTATTTTGTCAAACACTGAAACTCTTACCTCTCCTGATTTCGGACTCCCAAAGGACTATTTTTAAAAAGTATCTACTATTTCAGATTCAGGCCACACTTCAAGAAAAAAAATCTCTGCTAGTATAGCACATAACAGGTAATGGCATGTTTTTGACTTCAGCTTTACCTTTGCATTTAAACCTGAGCATGTGCTTTTCTGAACTGGTAATGCCAGGGGCAATGCCATTCAGACTTGAAGTTTTGCACAAAATTCCTGATGATTCTAATAGCATTCTCTACCAGAAACAAAGTTAGAATGTACAATGTGAGTGCTGGCATTACCAAGGAGAAAGTAACACTTTAAAATTGCTCTTTTTTGCATATCTGCTTTCTGTCTAACTTCAAGGATTACAACACCTTGTAAATAAAGCTTCAGACACACAAAAGTGTCTCTTTGCTCTGATCACACTGAGCCTCCGCCATTCTGGAATACCTTTGGCAGGACCTGATGGCATGAAAAAGCTGTTATCATTATCGCTTTAAAGATGTTGTCTGAAAGTGTGTATCAGTCAAAGCACTGTAAAACTAACTATATTCCACCCTCAATGTGAGTCCTTTCAAGGTTTTCCATCCTCCTAAATATATTTAGGATGTTTAAAAAGCCATGTTAACTTTGTCTGTGAACACTCACTCAGAGACTGAAACTGAGCTTCTTTGAAGATAAATGCTCTTCAGTAACAGAGCAAGAGAACAAAGAAGGATATTGTTCAGAGACTGATTTTCCAGGCTCTTCTTTCTAAAAAAAATAAATTTCATTTACTGAATGACACCAGACATCGTTTGTTTGTTTGTTTGTTTGTTTGTTTCTCTGTTATTAACATTTA
The DNA here is from genome assembly GCA_013399115.1 of Anseranas semipalmata. NCBI lineage: Eukaryota > Metazoa > Chordata > Aves > Anseriformes > Anseranatidae > Anseranas > Anseranas semipalmata. The sequence goes on from VXAA01001874.1 coordinate 437,439, forward strand.
GCAACTTTCCAACAGGATCTTAATGACTGGTGTGTGAGCTTTGTAATCAGATTGTGTTTTATTTAAGAATAAATACATTCAAGAAACAAACAAACAAAAATACCTGCTCCTAACAAAAAAATGTTTTAATTATACTGAGAGATAAAATTTCCTCTTTAATTTGAAGAAATATGGAATTTGGAGCAGTGGCTCAGAGGGGCAGAGGCTGTCATTTGATACGTGTTTTCACAGTGACTAGCACAAAATACTCCTCATCCATCGTTTGGAACTCTGAGAGATAAGGTAATATAAATCATAAAAATGAACACTAATAACACTGACGTTGCGAGGGACTGCCATTTTCATTTTTCTCAACAAACTCTACATCAGCTTTACTATTATCATTCAATTAATTGTAAATATCATGCAATGTCTCATCTAACACAGATGAAGGAGTTTCTACTATCCAGGGAAGCAGAATGCCAAATGGAAAGAAAACTAGAAAGAGAATTTCTCCTTATTTCCTTTGAGTGCTGGGCTTTTGATGTAAAGCACCTGCTCCTTTTAAATGACTGCTTCTTTGTAGGATCTTGCTTAACAGGCCACGATGTGGCACAGGCAAAGCTGACACAAGAGACAGACACTGAGGCAAAACACCATGGAGTCCAACAGGGTGGGACACGGTGGCTGCTCAAATAGTCACAGTCATGCAGAAAAACAAGAAACATCCATACAACGCAACAAACAACAGGCAAAAGAAAAGGTTGATATCATCAGCAGGAAAGCATTCTCAACAGAGCAAGCAAAACTGTATAGACCAGCTACATAGAGGTTTGGGAATGTTGCTATAACTATTTTGTCCTCTATGAGACTGACACACGCAAACACTGGAGGGGAGAAGGGTGGGAGCTGTCTTCTCCTGGCAGAAAGACTGGCTGCTTTCTGACCCCTACCAAACTTACTGGTCTATAAAGTATTTTCAGAGAACATGCATCTCCAGTGGGGTCCTACCTGATGATCTGTTGTGCTCCATCAACTGGTTGTCCTTGCCCAGGCAGATGTCCCCTTGCGTGCTATTGCAGGCCATGTTCAAGTCTGTCTTGCAGAAAGTCGGAGAGCTAGCTTGAGGAGCAGGAGGGATGTGCTTCTTCCTCTTCCTCGGCAGTTTCTGCTTTGCCATGGCCAGGGAGTAGTACATCCCAAAATTGTTAACAATCACAGGCACAGGCATGGCTATGGTAAGCACCCCCGCCAGTGCACACAGGGCTCCCACCAGCATGCCCGACCAAGTCCGTGGATACATGTCCCCGTACCCCAGGGTGGTCATGGTAACTACAGCCCACCAGAAGCCAATAGGGATATTTTTGAACTGCGTGTGCTCACTTGCTGATGGGTCGTTGGGCTGAGCTCCCACCCGCTCTGCGTAGTAGATCATGGTGGCAAATATCAAAACACCAAGTGCCAAGAATATTATCAGCAGCAAAAATTCATTGGTGCTGGCTCGCAGAGTGTGGCCCAGCACCCTGAGGCCCACAAAGTGCCGTGTGAGCTTGAAGATTCGCAGGATCCTCACAAACCTTACCACCCTGAGGAAACCAAGCACGTCCTTTGCAGCTTTGGAGGAGAGCCCACTCAGGCCCACTTCTAGGTAAAAGGGCAGGATGGCCACAAAGTCAATGATATTCAAGAGGTTTTTGATGAATTCAAGTTTGTTGGGAGAAAAAACAACACGCACTAAAAATTCAAATGTAAACCATACCACGCAGACTCCTTCCACATATGTCAGGGCAGGATCTGTCTCAATTTCATACTGTAGCACAGTTTCTGTTCCATTGACAACCTGCTCAGTTTTATTTATAATAGTATTGAAAGCCTCATGCGTTTCCAGGCAAAAGGTTGTGATCGAAACTAGGATGAAGAATAAAGAGGCAAAGGCAATGAACTGAAAGAAAAAGAGGAAAAAGAGAGATCAGAACCACACAGAGCTTCACATTAATAATAACAATAGATCAGTGGTCATTATAAAACTTTTACTGATTCATCCCCAAATGATTCACAAATTCATACTCATAAAACTTTGCATCCAGGACAGAGGAGAGTGGCAGAGAGCTCTCACACGTAGCTCAGGAGTCTGGCAGCAGGAAAAGTCTTGGTAATGGACACTATGACAGGGTGCAACTCTTCCAAAGAGTGGCAAAAAAAAAAAAATCTTAAATCCAAGCTAAATCACCTGAATTCTATCAGTTGTTAAGGCACCTTATGAACAGCCCCCATACAGACCAACTACAGCAATATTTAAGGCTGTCCACCTCTCATACAGATAAGAGAGGAAAACTAGGCTAACCCTAACAGTCTTGAGATTATGGTTCAGGAATTCACAACTGGTCTGACCACATCCCTGGGGAGCCTGTTCCAGTGCCTGACCACCCTCGCGGGGAAGAACCTTTTCTTAACACCCAGCCTGACCCTCCCCTGTCACAGCTCCATGCCATTGCCTCGGGTCCTGTCGCTGTCACCAGAGAGCAGAGATCAGTGCCTGCCCCTCCGCTCCCCTCGTGAGGAAGCTGCAGGCCGCCATGAGGCCTCCCCTCAGCCTCCTCTTCTCTGGGCTGAACAAACCAAGGGACCTCAGCTGCTCCTCATACGTCTGCCCCTCTAGACCCTTCGCCATCTTTGTTGCCCTCCTTTGGACACTCTCTAATAGTTTTATGTCCTTCTTATACTATGACAGCCAAAACTGTACACAGTACTTGAGGTGTGGCCGCATCAGCACAGAGCAGAGCGGGACAATCCCTTCCCTCGACCGGTTAGTGATGCTGTGCCTGATGCACCCCAGAGTATGGTTGGCCCTTTTGGCTACCAGGGGCACTGTTGACTCATGTTCAACTTGCTGTTGACCAGAACCCCCAGATCCCTCTCTTTGGGGCTGCTCTCCAGCCCCTCATCCCCTAGTCTGTACATATAGCCAGGATTGCCCCATCCCAGGTGCTGAATCCAGCACTTGCCATTGTTAAACATCACGTGGTTGGTGATTGCTGAGCCCCCTAGTTTGTCAAGATCTCTCTGCAAGGCCTCTCTGCCCTTGAGGGAGTCAACAGCTCCTCCTAATTTAGTGTCATCTGCAAACATACTTAGTGTGCATCTGGTACATTCAGGATCCGGGACAAGGTCTCAACATTTGGCTGTGGACTTGATTATTGCAGTTTATTGTAGCTATTTAGGAAGCCTGAAAAATCTTCAAAATGCAAAACACCGAGTGTGAGATATCCTTCCAGTCTTCTACTGACCTACATTGACTGTCATGCTTCTCTGCAGGTGGAGGAAGAAGAACAGGAGAGAAACTCCTGGTCTATTTAACCTAATAAGTCTATTAATATATTTAAGTAATTGCGGAGCACCTAGCTGTAAAATGATGCTTGTAAGACAGACAAGCAAACAGATCAGAAGGGTTGAGTGCAAGGCTGATGTTTGTGTTGACCCATTATGTCCTCATTCCATGTCACTCATTCCAGTGGCAGCTCTGGAGTGAGTCTTGCCACATTGCCTCAAAGGGCACTTGGCAGTATCTAATGGTGAGTGTCACATGCACAACAGAAATAAGCAGACCCTCTCTCATTGCCATGGCAGCGTGTTATCAGTGCTCTATCTATATCCTGATATCAACGTTACAAATTCAGGACAAGCTGAAGAAATAGGCAAACAGAAATTCAGTTCTAGTAGCAGCACGTGAACATAAAATGCAGTTAAACCTGGAGAAAGCTCTCACACAGGATTATTAAGGACTTAAAAAACAGGTACTACTGATCATCACAGTCAAGCTTGAAGAAAACAGTACTTCCAGGACAGGATCTCACAGAAAAACAGATAAACTTTCTGTTTAAACTTTTCTGTTTAAGTGAGATAAACTTTCTTTCATCCAGTAAGATGTGCTGAATGAGAATGTGTTTCCAGGGCCGTTGCTCCCCTGCTACAATGGCTATCTTCTTTTAAGTGACAGCACTTTAGCACCATGTTACCACTCCAACAGCGGTGGTGTGGTACTTGAATAGGCAATGTGTTTAAATGCCTCCTCTCCAAGCCAGTGTTTATAACATGTTATCAAAATGCTTGTTATTCTGGATTTTCCACTTAACAGATACTTTATAGCCAATATTACCCTGGGGAAAAAAAAAAAAA
>VXAA01001874.1:441654-531725 GCA_013399115.1 Anseranas semipalmata
AAACTTACTGAAGACTTGAATATTTTCAAAGAGACAAAATGATGCGTAAACAGGTTTTTGAAAATATCTAACCCTTATGGGCTTCCTTACACATCTAGCAGCTTGAAATTGTACCATGGTGTGACACCAAGAAAGAAACACAACAAAATGGCAGCATGTGCCCAACTCTTTGGGCTTTTGATTTTTATAATCTTAAAGTCTTTCTTGCTAGAATAAAAAATATATGATAGCAATCTCAGAGCTTGAGGCAGGCTCTTCATCCCTTTTTAATATTATTTATATTAGTCAATAAATGTAATGTATTTTATGTTTCCCTTAATACTACTTACAAATCACTCAGGGTATCACTCTTTTAATATGTTAATCCCCAACCTGACACTGAGTACCTATAAAAAGCCCAGCAAGTAGAAACAAATATCATGCTCTCTACTGTCAGCCTACAGGGAAAGGGCAGTTTAGAGCCCAGGTCCCAGTGGTGCTGGCAAGAGAAACTGTGGCAGCAAGATTCTGGTATGTTACCACACCAATATCTTGAATTCCATTTAAACAAACAAACAAACAAAAATGTTACAGTGGAGACAGAACCACATCCACAAGCAAGAATGTCTCCATACTGGCACTTTAATCTAGGTCACAACATTGTGGTAAAACTGATTTTGTGTACTTTGGGTATCAATCACTGGATTTAATCACAGATTTATCACTGCGTGCTAGAGGAGTTCCTTTGGGCTGGTACAATACTGAATGGCTGCATTTTTCTAACACAGAATGTTAGCTAGACAACAAAATGTCTCTACAACTGTTAGATAGAATTGCTTTGATTCTGAGAAACAAGTTCAAATTTGCAGTGCAGGCCTGGCAAATTTATTATATTCAGAGTGACAAGATATATCTACCCAAAACCCACATACCTAATACATCTATATCAGAGATTCGCAGCTTGTTTATGGCTTCCCTTCCTCAATCAATGAAATAAAATTATTATACCAAGCCCCTCAATTACAAACACTCTAAATCTGTTCTCTCTCAAAAAGGACTGATTCAGGGACTGGACTGAACTGAACACTTATCACCCAGCCTGAACTTCTAGTCACAAACAAAGCAAACAATCTTACACTGTCTGTCTGTTTTTTACCAAGCAGACTTTTCTGCCTTTGCCTGAACTGCAAAATTTCTGCACATTCATAGCTCATTTCACACACACGCACACACACACACACACACACGTCTTACGTAAGCAAATACAACCAGATTTATATAACCTAAGTGAATTAATCTCAGAAGTTATTTGCAAAACCTCTCCATAACAGGGACAAAGATTTTACCAGACTCTGAACCAGCGGTGGGCTAAGAATGACCCTTGGGATCCTACTTCAGCATCTTCCAGCATCTTTCTACCCAGAAGCAGGATATGAAGCAAACGAACCTGCAGAGTTTGAGGATCACTGAAGCTAAGTCAGTGCTGTAGTTTGCAGTTTGGGTGGGGAGTTAGATAAAATACTGGGCAACCTCTTTTAGCAGCAACACTTTGGTGACTTCAGGCAGCTATGAATGTTTTTTGTCTAGAAAGAACAGAAAATTACGTTCAGCCTAGCCAAATTCAAATTTACCAACAACTCATATATGATAAGAATTAAATGTGCATTCAGCAATACAATGAATCTAGTAGTAGGTAAATAATTAGTGTCTATTTCTGGGCTGTATTTCAGAAAAGGAGTTCACTCTGGTTCAGATTCTTTCTAAAAAATGCCAAACTGCAAGGGATTAAATACAGTAGAACTGCCTGACAAGCTATTTATTACTGTTTTGAACAACATTGACACTGTGAAAGGCCACAGCACATTTGGCACTTGGCAAAGCAGCTAGGAATTTTTAACTGTAAAATTACATTCAATGATGCTTTATTAGCCCTTAAGGAAAAAGACTTTCAGTCATTTTCAAAATCAGTTGATGATCCTATCCTGTTTTCCTAGAGGCAATCATCTTTCTGAAGTTATAACAAAGAAAGAAAGAAAAAACTATTACGTCTTAATCTAGTGGCAGATTTCTTGATAAGCCCACAACTTCCATTCATAGCAATGTAAAACAATTTACCCATGTACATATTTAGCCATGTACACAATAGCATATACATCTGATTTTGAGCAAAGACACTCATTCCTTTTTGCTGCACCTTATATCTCTTGCTGTGTTTTGTTTTAAACTGTAAACACCTTGGATCACGACATTTTGGACAGAACTTGTAGAGCACCTAGCACAATGAAACCCCATACACAAGAAGATACTTTTACACTATTATTGCAATAGTCAAAGGGTTCAGAGAAAATGAAAATGGTGGCCAATGCAACATTTACTCAGTGAAAGAAAAGACCTTGGGCATTTACTTTACTTTAATAAAGATTTCTTAATATTATATTATGTAACACTAGGCAATATGTTGAAAAGAGTCTGTCATGTTTTTTACAAACAGTTGTAATGATAGCAATTAAAAGTCATGCAGTATTCTCACTTTCTGTGATTCTTCTGCTTCTTCCTAATTTCATGTTCGCTCAGTTTGAAGGCACTGAGACTCCAGAACCACACACATTTTTGTTCATGTGGGCAAGCATGACATCCAGACAAAATTGGTACAGCTTTCTCTGGTGGATAGGACCAACCAGGTTCTGTTCCTCAGTCCTCCTAATGTACAAAATAATTGGGGTACCACACACAACTTTTTTTTTTTTTAATGAGCAGACAAATCAAAAAGGAATTAGCCTGACTATCAATCAGAAAAAAGTCAAATAAGATCCAAACCATTAGGATTCTTTTTGTATTTCTAAAAGTTTTTCAAAAGTAGTTGTTCCTTGTTTGCCTCAATGGATGTGATAAAATTATCTTTCTTCTTTGAGGTTTTCTTTTTTTTTCCCCTGAGGGACAACAATTTTCTACATGAGATAATAGTGGTACAGACACTCCAGGGCCACCAAAACCAGCCTTTTTTGAAATTATTTGAATTAATAAAATGTTCAATGGATTTAGGCCAGAAGAGAGCAGTTAAAAGCAAAATGAAAATGTTCACTATGTAATACAAAGCATGCAGAATATTCTTCATTAAGTAGTTAAAGCTCTTGGTAGGCTGCTGATTCCCCTGCTCACATTTGGGCGGCAATGTGCACCCAATTTTGTTCATGTGTGTTGGCATCACATTTCAGTCAACCCTGGTGCAGATTCTAGATCCCAGCTTCTCTAGTTGATAGGATCACCAGTCAAGCTCTGCTACTGAGTCCTACTAATGTTCACGGTAACTGGATTAATCATCTACGATTTGGTTTTTGATGAAGCATATAAATCCAAAGTGAGTGGCAGATGCCTGTGGATAACATGTTGGAGGTAGATAACTCCATGATTTCTATTTTGAACTGAGTGTCCCATGGGGAACTGAGCTGCTCAGAGTTTAAAACAATTTCAAAAATGACAACCATTTCTAAGACTGCAAGTTGAGCAGTCTGCGGATTATGAGAACTTCTGTGCATCCAATGAAGTTTTATGTTGCACATAACTGCTAAAGTACTTCAAAGAAGTTAGGGTCACCTTAAAAACCTTGGCTGCAAATGATCTGACAAAAGTCTTGTGGGCCATGTCTGGATTTCATGGTAGGAAAAGGCACCTGGACAGAGGATGTTGTAGCTCACATCTAACTCACCTGCGCAAGTTTCCTTTCCAATGCAAACCCAGACATAGAACTGGTGCACACCTCGATGCCACCCTGTGATGGAGTCAGTGTCATTCTAAGGTTTATCAGCTTAGACAATGCCTAAGTAAACCAGCAGCAGAGCTAGAAATTGGTCCTTACACTCAGGTGTGTTATTCATATTCATAAAATCAGACTTATATTCACTACTCCATATTCCAGATATGCTTTGTCTGTCCTTTCCCACCCATAAACCAGACTGTTTCTACACATTATTTAAGTATTCCACAATGGACAGGTCACAGTCAGTAACGAGGTTAATGCACAGATAATTGTTGGTAGTCACAGTTGCCCTTACTTCTTGTTTCATAATTAAGTTTTGAATAAAATCTCACACAACATTTCAGTATTTTCCCAGAAAGAGTCTGTATCCTGTCTGGGTCCAGCTTCTACTGGGGCTGGATCTCAACACCTCCTCCTTCAACTATCATCACTGTGCAATGTATATGTTCTAACATGAGTGTTCAATAGAAGGTTTTAAGGTTTGTTTAGTTTATTTGAGTTTCCAGGACTTACAAGGCTTGTCCTTGACACATTTGACTACAGAAAAAGAAAACTACTGAATATTTATTAAGCTCTTCAAATACAACATTTAATATTGTCTAATGCAGGTACAGAACTGCCTTTAAAAAAAAAAAAAAAAAAAAGTTGTGTTAAGTATCTGCATGTTAAATATCATATTATGAGACTTGATACATGCATGTTGCTAAAATTTAAATAAATAAATAACATTAATCCTCCCTATCACAATTAAATTAAAAATACAACCACAGAGAGACAGACAAGGACAAGAGTTTGCATTTTATTTCCTAAAGAAAGCAGCTTTGAATACTGGCTTGCTATTGGAACCAAAATTATGCATTCATTACAAAAGACATGAGTTTACTAAATGAGTCAAATTTTCCTGAACAAAACAAGAATGGGGGAGTTTCCACAGTCAGGAGTTCTTTGCTTTCCTGCCAGAGCATTCGTGCTAAACAGAACCCTCAAAACAGAGCAACTTTTCTGTTGGGTAAGAAGATACCTAAAAGGAAAGCAGCATTTTTTTTTTCCTTAATACCATATTCATTTTGAAAAATCAAAAATAAATTTCTATACTTGGGAAATACAATAATTATTTCCAGTGATGTCTGTTAATGTCTGTTAGTTTAAGCCTCATCTTTTTATATTTCAGAAAATACAAATTATATGAAAAAAAAAAAATCATTTAACTTCTTCCTCCTACTAACCTTCTGACCATAGAAGGTAATCTACACATTAAATGCATCCAATGTCACTAACTGCAACAATTTAGTCAGATTTATTAACTATGAAACTGTATTTTACAATTTTTCTTCATGTGTATTCTAAGACTAATTGATCAATGATACATCTTGATTAAAAATAACCTTAGAAAAAGACATTTATAAGTGGTTATTCCAAAATTAATTATTGCCATCATAAACTTTATAATCTGATATTGACTTTTTTTCTCTCAAGGTCCAGGACAGAAAAGTCTTTGTTCTTGTAAATCTTCCATATATTTGTCATGTAATATTCTCCATCAGCCTCTTTTATTCTTCCAGGCACTCAAACTTCCAGTTCCTTTCAGGAATCCTCCTAGTGCAGGACCCAGTCAAACAGGGAAAAAAAAAGCCAATGTCACAAACTGTTTCTAATCAGTTACAACTAGCTTACAATGCTGAGTTTTTAATCAAGTTTTATAGCTGCTTAGTCTTGTTCAAAGTCTTGAAAAAAAAATCCCATAAAATTTCCATTAATTTTGAATAATTTGGATGTTCAAGAAAACTATGACTTAAATATGGATGTACAAGCAGAAAAAGAAACTGTATTCTTAAAGTACATGATATGCTTCACTCTAATGAGTAGTAATTAACATTGGAATGAAATCATAGAATAGATATCACTTCTAGCTTTAAAGAGAATTGTCTCTGAATTTAGACTGGACAGATTGTTCTCACTTCTGTTTTTAACACAATAGATTTTTTTCCTCTGTTTAAATTGATCTTAGTATCAGGAGACTGCTAAAATGATAACGTGATTTCAGAATGAGCTCTCATGATGACCTTACCGCCTTGTTTTGTTTAATGTTCTGTGGAGTGAAATTTAAATATTGAGGTTCAGTTTACAAACAATGTCAAAGATAGCAGCTATTCCAACATATCACCAAAGAGATTGTCAGTCTCTTCATAATTTTGTTCCTCAAAGTTGCTATTCTTGCTTAACTACGAGCTCTCCTTGGAAAATTACTATTTCACTCAAAATAAATAAATAAATAAATAAATAAATAAAAAGTCACAAAAGTTTTTATGGTGTGATGCATTTTCAGTGCATTATATCTGGGTATATTGAGTAAGAAACCAAATACCATCTGCAGCTACTTATCAAGCTACTAGCATTTAAAATATAAACTCAAGGCAAATATACTATCATTTTGCTTAATCACTCATAAAACACAATCTCTCACATTATCACCCTCCAAAGATTAAAGAATGGATACAGCACGTTAAATACATCTTCAAGGGAAAAACAAAAACTTGATGCATGAAGTATCAGGCACTAAGAAAAGACTATTTTAATGTCTCTAAAAATCTGCAACTCATCCTCCTTTGGGGTGATAGGGTGGAATATCAGCATTAAAATGTTTTTAAATATCTACATAAAGACTTAACAGCCCAAACCTCATTGGGAAACTCCTCATTGAGAATAATTTCTCAAGCAACATCAAGCCACAGTTGGTAGAGTTCTTGCCAATATTATAGCTTTCATTCTGTGAAAGCTGAGTCTCCTGTTTTCAAATCCCTAGAGCAGTTCTTCCTCATTTGTAGCCTCCTGCTAACATTATTTGGCATTCGATTTAACAGTTAACATTCTGCTGCTACAATTCTACACACAGTCATATTTAAATGAAAAATTCTGGATATCAATGCACTTTTTTTATTGATATACTGTGTAAGAACAGCCTATAAGATAGACAGTAATATGCTATGAGTAGATTTATAGTACAGGAGTATTTACAGTTCAGACTGGCTACCATCTGTATGTAGTAGCGGGAACACAAACATGCTCTTGCTTGCTCATTCTTTCCCCATTTGTTATAGTCTTACAAAGCAGCTGTCTTTCATTACCAGCTGGAGCACAAATAAAAAGGTTATGAATGCCTCTTTTCCTATTCAAAAACCCAGTTCCACAATTAAGTCACTCTAACTCAGCTGTCAGGTAAATCAGCAGTTTGACATTACAGATACATATCTGACTCAACAAATCTTGTACACATCTACATTTTAAAGCAGATCATAACGAAAACCCAAGTTACAAATTATGCTGCATTTTAATTGTATTTAAGTGACATATATCTTCCAAAGGATTCAAAACTGATTTACAAACCTGCCCTGACATATACACATGTTCTCCCACTCAGCACAGAATATTTTGCCTCAGCTGAGCAACTGGAAGGGAGATATGACAGTGCATTTCAGTCACGGGGCCACGCTTTGTGTGGTAGGAGTTCCCGGGACATGACTGATCTGCTGCCCAGGTCATTTGTGCTACATACCTACTCAGTTTATGCTCCAGAATTACCAGTTTCCTAAATTTACCAGTTTTGCACTGGTAAATCAAAAATTATCTGATTTTGTTGTTGCATTGAGCAGCTAAGTCAAACATTTCACACCAACATACAGCAAACATCACACCACCTGTTTTTTGCTCCTGAAGACTCAGCAGAACTCATCAAAAAGCAATTATGCTGCCTCCAGAAGCTTCCCCTCACCATCCACTTGAATTTAGCAGGCTTGCTTTACTTATGTTTTTTCTGAGCTGTGACTATCCCAGCAATATACTAGGTCTTACAGCCAGCTGTGCTTATTTTTTAACTAGACTTGGCATTTATATTCTAGCAATCATTTTTTTTAAAAAGCACCAGCAAGGCTCACTTTTGCCTTGCTTTATTGAAAAGGTCTGCTTGGTTACATGGACTGATAAGTAAACTAATGCCATTCATTCATTAAATATTGCTATAAATCTGTGCACTAAAACAGGAAAAATATTTCCAGCAGCTGCAAAAGTGCAATGGATGTTTTTCCTGGAGTCAAGGCAAAGGTGAGAAAAAGAATTCTCAGTCCATATTCTGTGTCTAGTATCAGAGGCTTCTTAATAGTAAGAGAGCATCTTACAAAAAGAAGCAAAAATTCACCGAAGGGCTGAAGAAGGCAGATTTTGAAGGACCTTTTTCAGTCAATCCCAATTTACATGCTGAGTCGAATTAGCCTCTCTGCATGTTTTGTTTCCCTTCCCTGGACTACCCACTGTCTGCACCATTACAGCATAGATTAAACTCTGGGACCTGGCAACTTGAAATACTACACAGACAGTATCTTTCTTTCCTGTGTGATTTATTATTAAAAGGTTTTATTTGGCTCAATGGGTCAAAATTGGAAAAATTCTTCAGTATTATACTATTAATTATTAATAGACATTCACACCCATGAAGACAAATGGAGAAAAGTGAGAAATTCTTAAGACGAATTGATGAAAACTCTATTATGCTGTAGTTTGCCTAGTACATAAATCTTATGTCCATTAAAATCACAGAAACATTTTGAAACCTATCATCTCTGTCTCATTTAAGCGCAAAGGCTCACTTATGTCTGCTTCTTGTCCCAAAACAAGCCTGACAGCCTAATTTAAAATTACACTTCAGCAAATTTAGAAAACTTTAAGATTTTAAAGCTTGACGTCCATTAAAATTTTTCTATTAAAACTGCTTACTAGCGAAGTCTATCTTAGCTTTCACCGGAGAAGTCATATAACCAAACCATATAACCTTTTTTTCACAAACCCACTCCAACCAAAATATATTGAGATTATTTACAAGTTTTCCAGGTCTGTGTCTTCCCTGCAATAAGACCTCTACTTCAAGTATTGGAATAGAAATTACCAAACTACTTCTTAAAAACAGAAGGGATGGAACTGCTGCCAGGATGTTCAAAAGTGTACACAGAGACTTCAAACAGCTGATTACTAGGTTCCGGTCTCATTTGACTGCAACTTCTTCCTTATACTAATTAAGTAGCATTGGTTTAATTCTTCATACCTTCACCACAGAAAATGCAATACGGTTGATATTAACTGGTACCCTTTTTGGCAGTTAGAAGAGAATAAAAGACTGAATGGACAAGGAGGTTAAAATCCAACTCTCTACTCTGCCAAAGACCAGTCTAGAATCAGAGAAGTGAGATTCTTAAGAGTCCCATGTTAAAACATCAAGGGACCAAACAGTTTTCTTTTAATGCAGATTAATGTAATCTGTATTTAATTAAACACACACAGCAAGGTTTCATAAAAAGAACATTAAAAAAAATGCAAAGTCAAGCACTTAAAAGTAAGGAAATGTCAAAAGCAAGGTTACCTGCACAACCTTTGCTCCCTGGGGTGCATCGTTTAGGATACCATCCTCATTTCATGATTGTACACAAAAGCATAAGCACGATGAATAGACTACCTAGACTATAACATTGCCTAAATCTTAATTGATTGGTATGGCAGTCTTAACGATGAGCTTCTAGTGTAACAGATTTTGTACTACAACCTTGGTTTGATAAAAGCAAATGATGAGCCCAGAAACTTAATTGTACTGCCTCTTAAGGGAACTGTCACAGTTGCAACCCAGTAGACAAAACCACTCTGCCATTTGCAGTAGCAGGCGTAGTTTGAACTGAATCATGGTAGAGTACACGGTGTCAATACTCAGCAAGCTCAAGTTCCCTGTTTCTGACATGAAAAACCTCTAGGGATCACAGATGGTTTTCTTTTTCCTTTTTTCCCATTTGTCCATAGCTCCTTTCTGCCTTTTAGATTCCAGCGTGCCCCTGCCCTGTCCTTCACTTCTTGTCTTAACCCCAGCTCTACTGCTCAGGTTTACAGTTGGATCCCAGACTTTCCTCCTCTCTTCTGAGCAACTTGTTCTTACCTTATTTCTATATCCATTTCCCGGATCTCCAATGACTCTTTATTTTCATCACTCAAAAGCTGATGTGTCTCCCCTCTTACCAGGTCTTCCTCCAGCCTCAGCCCTTACTTCACTTGCTGCCCTCTTTGTCCCAGGTTGGTTTTTTTTGTTGTTTTTTTTTGTGTGTGTGTGTGCCAGTGTAGTCTCCCTGTGTGGTTTCTGTGACTTTTATATTTTAATCTGCAGGGGACACATGCCTGCAAACTCATCTGCTTTTTCCAACTGTATGACTGGTCTAATGAAAGATATCATTTCTTCCTGCAAACCTGGCCTCATTTTGAGTCTGAAGCCTTCCTCCCCCACATCAGCTAGATGCCAGGAAAGCGGAAGGGAGCACAGGATAAATGCTGACTTTAATTAAACAAATCTACCGTCTAATAAGATTAAAACAGTTCCTCTTCAGATGAAGATTTATGCCTTTCTGTAGTCAAGTTACTGGATAGTCTATAAAATAAAAGCAGTATCTCAGCTTTAACCTTTTCCTAGGCCAGACAAGACAGTGCCTTTGGAATTCCTCTTAGATTCCTTCAGTCTCACAGGAGCCTCTAAAAAGGTTTTGAAAGAAATCTTTGAGATGCCTAAATTAATGAACTGTGTACCCTAACACTGGTACAGCTGAAAGAGTGATGCACTTGGAGAACAGTTTGAGGTCAGAAGGGCGTTTTTTTGAAAGGGGGAAGGGCAAGGCTGTTAAAGCTCCTATGCATGATGTATGTGAATATGTTCCAAGCTCACAACACAATCACATAGACCCAAGCTAAATTTAGAGACAGTGAATTATTCATTGCAACAGTAGTCAGCTAGGCTTATCCAGACTCTCAAGAACTCAGCCCATCATCCCAGACAATATTAGTTCATACATATACATTTTTTTTTAGATTTAAATTTTGACTTTATGATGCAAAAAAAAAAAATTACATTGGTCAACAATTCATCCAGAACGTTGCTGAAGGTTTTCCTAAAGATAAGTTAAAAACTATGTGTAGTTTACTTGTAGTTTTCAATACAATTCCATTTACCCCCATCTCCAAGGATGCAGAAGTGAATTGAGTTCAATTGAACTGAGAAAGGGAACAGGAAAGAGAAAAGCCACTCAGTACAACAGTTATTAGGATACTCAGACAACTGTGACGTTCAAAGACTTGTTCAAAGCAGACACTTGAGCTGAGATGAACGGTAGTTCAAGTCCTCCCTCTCGATCCTGGGACAAGCATGCTTAAGTGTATGAAAAAGATTACACAAGTCTGTGAGAGGGATTTTATGACATTGGGACTGTGATAACAGAAAATTGGACTGAATGACCCAAGAGGCTCCTACAGATCTCTGTCCACATGAATATTTCCAAATCCAATTTACACATTTATTTAACACATAGATTATGTTCTAAGCCATTGCCTTTGCAAGCATTAGCATTGAAGCTGCATACAGCACCATTTCAAATGTATTCCTGTATTAAAAGGCATCTGCATTGCCAACATTATTTAGCTTAAACATTCTCTTAGAGCTTTATCATCAGTTTGCCCTAGGGGCTGACACTAATCCTTATACTCAGGGTTGGATTAATTAGCGTAATGACAAATACCAGTGATGTTGTGCACAGGCCATCATCCTGCTGAAGATTTCTTTATCCAAGAGCTTGTTAGTGATGAGAAGGAGCCTGTCAGGAGCAGAGGGGAACCATATGGATCTTGCCCCACAACCTCAGGAGAACCAAGGAATGAATTCCTGTGTCAAATCTGTCAATCCACCACAGCATTTCTTCAGAAGCAGAAGGTGCTGAGATGGACAGGCATGTTCATCCCAGTCTGGCAGGCTTCAGAAGCAGGCTTCCAAAATTGCTGAAAGGTATTGTCTGTCTTCTGTACTTTGTACAAGGACTCCACCTCTTTCAAAGGTATAACAGTTATTCAGAAAATAAATATCTTTATCCTTTTTCTCATGATTCTGAACCCCACTTAGTTATTTTTTTTAACTTACATTAATAGCTTACTTATGGAAAATCAATAATAGTGGATCCATTCCAGGATCTTTTTTATTAAATTCTCCACACAAAGGGGTGTGGGAAGAAATGTAAACTTAGTATAAACATTTCGATCCCTTAGATGGCTAAAATTCATCTGCAGCAAAGCAGTCAGCAATGTGAATACTTATATTNATAAAAAATGATAAAAATGATATATTATCATTTATGTGTCAGAGTCAATATGCCATTGAGTCAGCTGTGGCAGTTCTTGCTCCATTTAACTAGGATTTCAGGCTACCTGAAGAAAAATAACTCTGCACTGCTTACAGTTTGCATTGGTATCATTAAAATGATCCTCACAGCAATGAATGGCAATGTTGGTAGCATGTAATGTAAGCTCTACACTGAGGGAACATAATTCTCTAGAGAGAGTTTCTGTGGCAAAGACCAGAGCCAGGCAGTCATTCAGCAAATGGGTTTCTTGACATGACTTGAGGTCTTGCTGATCACGCACATGGTGGGAACTCTGGGAGAATGAGGTGCCACTGCTGCCACTACCAGGCAGACTGTGCTCATTAGGGACTGTTTGCAAATGTCATCTGCAAAAGTAGTGGCACACAATGCTGCACAGAGGCACACTTTGCAGTTTAAGGTCTACATGGGATACTTACTGCTGGCACATTCCTTTCGAGAGCGGTTACGTATGCCTGTATACTCTTAAATAAGGAGCAGGTTGCTTGTACATGGATTTACAAGTGTTGTTGCTGCTGAAATATGCATGTGAGACACCAGCAGAGGCTGGTCACTGGTGGTGTTTATGGAGTAGCAAATTGGAGTTTGGGGAATGCTATGTAGGGCTTTGCAGTTCTGATTTGAAGGGTAATAAATTCTCTTTGTTTACATATCACTGACAGTCATGCAACATTTTGATACATGCCAAGAAAAACAACTTTATTTAACAGCATACAAGCAGAGAAGTCTACTGGCAGGCTCAGCCTTCATGTTCATCTTGTTTCTTCAGCTCTTTCTTATCAGCTCACCTATTCACTCTTCTCTTACCATTCTGCTGTTCAAGATGTAGAAAACGAAGATAAGCCACTTCATTATGAATTTTCCAGATGATTTGCTTCTTTGGGATTTGAATGAGAGCCTATTTCCCTGGTGTCTAATGAGATTTGCCCTGGTAACTCTTGGGGAAACTGCAAACAAAACCAAAAAATTAGCAGGATGCTAGTGGCAACTGCATTCTTTACAGCTTAATTTCTAACAAAAACATCATTACTCACAGAGGATTCTTAAATATTAAGATTCTCTGTACCCTAAGATGTTCGATATGATAATAGGAGCATTAAAACATCCCCCTTTATTTAAATAGCTTTTTTTTTTTTTTTGGAAGGGGGAGGTTGTCTTTTTGTTTTGTGTTTTGTTTTGTATTGTTTTGTTTGGAGGGGGGTAACTGAAGCAACTATAAGACAGGATGCTCACTAAAATAGCCTAATATAATGTTATCACTCACAGTGTGCGGGATGAACTTGCCAAGCAGAAACACATTAAGATTATGTGACAGCCCTGGAAGACTGGGGGAAAACAGAAGCTAAGTTAAATGCATCAAAGAGTTCTTTATGGTTTGCAGCAAGCACCAGGGAGAGGTTGTCTTTCCTCTCCCTTTTAGGAATGAAAGACTTCTCCTTCCTTTACTAAAGGATATGCTATAACATAAATGTTATGATAGCCAATAGGTACTTCCCCCAGCCTCAACACATGAACAGCTCAAAAAATATCGCTCATGAGCAGGGTTTACCATGTATGCTATGTTTACCATATATGTTATGTTAATAATGTATGCTATGTCATATTTAGTTTTGCAATTTCATGTTCAAATACAGACTGGTTATACTCCGTCGTGTTTGAATTCCAGATTTGTTACAGGCACCTATGGTGTATGTCTCAGTGCAGTTTTGAGTCTGGTCCCTAGGGAGAGACAAGGAGTGACTGGTATCACAGGAGTGTGCTGCAAGACTCACAGGAGGAGCCAAAGTCGGGAGCAGCATGTCCACTCAACAAGTGGAAGAATACTCTTATGGAGGGGATTTTTAGCATTATAAGAAGCTGTGATGGTCTTATTTCACAGCAGCGGTAGTGACTAGTGACTGCAAATCCACTCCCTCTATTCTCCAGATGCAAAAAATGAAAAGAGACCTTACTTGCTAAATTAAAATTAATTGTAAAGAAACTGACCTGTTCAGAATATTTTTCATATACTCAGTTCAAGTCCTCTGGAATGATCTGTGATACCAGCTGTTCTGTGTAGGCTGGTATTTTGGATCCCAGGTGCCTCCAGTGCTTCCTGATCCCGAGCTTAGTTCCTTCTCACTATGGCAAGGGCAGGCAGCTCCCAGGCACAGCGCTGCTCTGGGTGCCCCAGGCTATTTCTAGCTCCCTCATATACAATGGAGATGAAAATCATTGAAGTTTGGATAGAACTAACCTGTCTCCCACATATCTCAAGGAGGTTATTTGCTTCCAGACCTTCAGCCTCTCATTTACCTGTCATTGCTAAATACAATGAAAAATTCCTATATAGTGAATGACATCCAGATATAAGGTAGGATTTTGGGTAGCTCCATCCTGCTTTGGTTTGTGTTTTCTCTACGTCTAAATATGCCCACTTGCATCTGTTTCATTCATGTGAAGCTGAACCCTGGATGCCAGAGCATGCTTCCTGTACTGGTACCACATGCAGCAGTACACAAAAGCAGCAACTGTTAACAGTGGTCAGCAGCTCCTACACCTCTGCATATTATGAAAGCATTTAGAAGGACCACATAGTGTGTGGCATACAGGATCTTTCATTGGCAAATTCTTGTGTGGAGACAAAGCTCCTATCTCAGGCCATATGACGCACCCTCCAACCTGCATGCTTGCATACAAATAACACATTTCTAATAATACTTTATTTTATGCTGCATGTAGGCATTGATATGTCACCCTGTTTATCCACCATAGTCTTATGAATATGGCACTTCTGCCTTTTAAAATTTTCTGTGGCAGTGGAGCTTCCAAGCACACTAAAAACTGTCAAGCTTCTTCAGCCCATAAGTGTCAATATATGTTTGAGTGGGAGGACATAGAGAGGTGTTATACAACCTTTGGAAATGTTCCAGTTTGAACAATCATAATGTCTGGTCAACTCTCTTAGTATGTGCATGCTGCTTCTTTAATTTCTAAAATAATGTGATCTAAGATATGAAAAGCTCCAGTTATTCACAGAAGAACTGTTCACAAGGGTTTCATTAGGAATTCTAGTTTCTCCAAGACAGAATTGAATTTCTGTTCTCCCCTGTCTCCCTTCCATAAAAGCTGTTTCCCAGCAAAATAGCCAGTAGCTGGGGGTTACAATGCTCACATGGGAGGTGAAAGACCCCATCCAAGCCTCAGCAGAGGCAGCCCCAAACTGCAGCCTTGGACTGATGTGGAGTCCACCTTTCCTCGCCTTCCAATTCTGCTATGCAGAATTACAACAGGCTTCAAAACCCCGAAGTTTCATGAAACAAAATTCTTGTTTTCCAGTTATCCATAATCATGATCTTATCCCAGTTCCTAGCGGGCAAGATTTTCCAGCTGCAACACACCAAACATACTCTGCCTCTTGTTTTTCCTCTCCATTTCTTCTTTCTGCATCAAAAACCATCTGAACTAACAGACAGGCAGACAATGCATCAGCCTTTTCAAACTCTATTGGGAAACGTACTTGAAAGAGAAGTATCAAAACCATCCAAAAACACACACAAAATATAATGGCATGCAATTAATTAACCTGTCAAGAGAGAAGCAGACATTATTGTTCTGATGAGCTTTTTAGATTGTGGGTTGCTTCCTCTTGCCAGGTGCAGCTGCAGTGATAGCAGGGGGGGAAGCTTACAAAAATACTACACTGCCAACCCAGAACAAAACCTGGCCTTCAGACAAACGGCCTGGCCACGCGCTCACTGAATAAAAGAGCTTCTCCCTGGAAGAAATCAGGCACAGAGTGAGACAAAGCAAAGATTTATTTCCATTTTGCACAGCTGGCACCAATAATATTTCTNAACCAGAGCGAAAAACATAGAGCTTTAAAGGCTCAGTCCTGTGAAATAGTGAGCCTCTACTGCAGAGGAAGATGAGGACACTCGATACAGAGAGAGATGAGCAGAACATAGGAATAGTCTGGTGAGGGCTGTTTGCCCAGGCTCCCTGTAGGAAACATATGAATGTGGGAATCTGACAAAGCACTTTAGCTTTATGGAAAACAAAACCAGTAGAAATCTCAGTTTGTACACATTGTTTCATCTGACTCTCTTGAGCTTTTATCTCAATTTCCATATAGCATTTATAGTAAAGTTTATGCTAGTGCTTCCAGAGTCCATGTCTTGCTGTCAGCTTTCTGGAATTTTTTTTTTCACTTTGTTAGGGTTTCATCTATTGTTTCTTAGAGTATATAATGTCTTAGTGCAGTTCTTAAAATTACCCACACTACCAGCTACAAATTTATTTTCTTGGTCTGATCTTATAAATTATCTAAGAATCAGAAAATTCTCTATGTCATATGGGGTTAAATCAGTGTGAAGATTAAGAGAGCTCATAGAACAGCTGCTATTATGCAAGTCTCCTTACCCTGGGGCCTTTCTTGTCCATAAGTTCATGGTAGGTTATTCATAAGGTAAATAAGTAGGAAATAGATAATCCTTTAGGTACAGATAACTGCAGTACCAGGATGAAAGGTTCTCTAAAATAAACAATAGTTTTTTATGTATTACTTTTTCTCAGATTTCAGACACAAAAGTTCAGCTGAATCTCAACAGGCATCCTGGGCTACAGATACATTTTATAGTTTGGGAATATATTCTAAGAGCTAGTTTCTGAAAATATGGGTAACTAGAAGTTGTTTTGTACAGCCAGTTATTGCTTCTCTTAAACACTGCTTATATCCTATGTCTTTTGAAAATACTTCTGTAAAAAAAAATGGGCTATGGGTGCATATATCCCCAGTTGAAATATTTGTCAGGCCAGCTGAGATGGTGTTTTGCTCACGGGGTAGAGAACAATGTTTAAAATATAAAAAAGTTTTATTCTGCATGTTGCTTGTAGGGATTTTATTAAACATTATGACCATTAGTAGGCTATAAACTGGTATAATGCTCTAGATATGAAGTGATGAGCAACACTGTAAAAAATTTAAGTTTCACATCTTCAAATGTATTTGCATTTCAAATGTATGAAAAAATATACTGTTTATGATCAGAAAAAAACGCACAAAAGACTATTATTAAATCTCTTTTAATCTACTGATGGCTAATGATCCAAATACTCAGATGTTAGAAACAGGGTGAAGAAAGCCAGTTTGAGAAGGTTTTTGTATGTTTGTTGTTAGACCTGTGCCCACTCCAGAAGGACAGACTGCTGTTATACTAGAACATTACTTATTGTCATTAATCCATGACCACATCAGGTAACTGGAACAGCAAAATAAAAAGTCACTACCTGTACTACATGCGTTAAAGTGTTTTCCATATTTTATTTTACTTATCTGATAATAGTAATATGTAAAAACATGACTACATTTGTTTTCTGAGGTTCTGTATTATTGAGATATCCACATTGCAAGAGACTGAAAGGCCACAACCTGACTTTGCCGTAACTGGTTTAGCACATGAGGTTCTTGCACTTTCCAAGGAAAGAATATAGGATAGATGAAAAACTTCCCTTATGAAAGCAAAATCAGCCAAAATTATGTGAAAATGGAGCTTGGTATTAAAATGTTCTGTGTGTTTGTTTGTTGTTGTTGTTGTTGTTTTTGTTGTTTTGTTTTGGTTTTTTTTTTTTGGCTGCAGAAATAGTAATACACAAAATTGACTCATGCAAGATATAAAATAATCATATAAAATTTACATATATAAATGGGTACACGTGGAGATCAGAAGCAGCCCAACTGAACACTCGGGCCCACAAAAGATTATAGAAGGCAGTAAGGCAAGCAACATTCAAGACCAAAAGAAGAACATATATCAGTCAGATGTGTGTTTATAGAGCATACTAGGGAGGCAGTAGGCCATCAGGTAAGACTTGGTGTGATAGACATGCACCCATCTATTGAATAGATCAGCAACAGCCTGCACAAGCAAAGACTTCTTTTCCTCGCTTCATTCAGATCTAGACTGCCTGCAATGGTAGCTGGTATCAATGACATTCTTCAAAAAATATAAGCTGATAAGGCTTGAAATCCTTCAGTGGCTGATCATCACCACACAAGACCTGATTATGAATGCAGCTGCACTGGTATAATAACAGAATAATTTAGTATGACTCCGTGGAGTTTCATGCTGTTAGAACTGAGACCAGAAACAAACCCATTATCAAAGAACTGGGGAAATGGGAGAGTAAGCCAAAAAAAAGTAACCTAGACAATGCCTGGCAATGTCAGACCATCAAAAACAGTGACTCTGTGATTCTCTTAAGTCAATGTGATGACACAGAGGTTTCAATGGGGCACGCGTTTAAGAATTTTGCTGACCCAGGAATAAACACATCGATTTTGGTAATGTGATCCTGATTCTATGCCCTGTGTATGTGTGTAAGATCGTTCAATGTGCACAGACTTCTGCTGTACTGCTCTACAGCTAGTAGGTGCAACAAATTTATAAAGAAAAAATAAAATAAAGTCTCAAATCCACTGTTACATGGTCCAAGATTCAGCTTATGATAGGGACCTTAAGATCTTTCTTTTATTTAAAGTAAATCTGAAGAAGTGCATGTAAGTTAGAAGTGCCCAACAGAAGTATTCAGTGCATGCTTGTAAGATATGCAAACGTGCAGTGAGGTGCTGGTCTTGAATCATCAATTAAAATTCTCTTACAGGCTTACCTCAGAAGTAAGCTTGAACTAAAGTTCAAAGCAGTGAGAATGTAAGAGGGGAAGCTCCATTTCTCCCACATCCCTGCTAGATTTCTCCATGACACTATTAGCATGATAAAAGTGTTCATTAAACTAAGTCTGGCTGGTATATACACATCAAGTTATTGGAAACTCTTCATATGCCAAACCAGCCAGATTGAAAGTACTCAGTTGTCACTGCAAACCAGACACATGTGCATAGGTTGGGGCAATGGAGAAGGTCACTAAAATAAAACTTAACCAGTTCTCCATAAGGCAGTTTTAAGACAACCATGACACTGCCATTTCTAAGATCACAGAATCACAGAATGCTAGGGCTTGGAAGGGACCTTGAAAGATCATCTAGTCCAATCCCCCTGCCGGAGCAGGAACAGCTAGATCAGGTCACACAGGAATGTCTCCAGGTGGGTTTTGAATGTCTCCAGAGGAGACTCCACAATCTCTCTGGGCAGCCTGTTCCAGTGCTCCATCACCCTCACCGTGAAGAAGTTTTTTCTCATATTTAAGTAGAACCTCCTATGTTCCAGCTTGCACCCATTGCCCCTTGTCTTATCGTTGGATGTCACTGAGAAGAGCCTGGCTCCATCCTCCTCACCCTTTACATATTTATAAACGTTAATGAGGTCACCCTTCAGTCTCTTCTTCTCCAAGCTAAAGAGACCCAGCTCCTTCAGCCTTTCTTTGTAAATGAGATGCTCCACTTTCTTAACCATCCTTGTGGTTCTGTGCTGGACTCTCTCAAGCAGTTCCCTATCCCTCTTGAACTGAGGGGCCCAGAACTGGACACAATATTCCAGATGCGGTCTCACCAGGGCAAAGTAAAGGGGGAGGAGAACCTCTCTCGACCTACTAACCACACCCCTTCTAATACACCCCAGGATGCCATTGGTCTTCTTGGCCACAAAGGCATAGTGCTGGCTCATGGTCATCCTGCTGTCCACCAGGACCCCCAGGTCCTTCTCCCCTACTCTGCTGTCCAACAGGTCAGTCCCCAACTTATACTGGTACCTGGAGTTGTTCTTGCCCAGATGCAAGACTCTACGCTTGCCCTTGTTGTATTTCATTAAATTTCTCCCCGCCCAACTATCCAGTCTGTCAAGGTCTCACTGGATGGCAGCACAGCCTTCTGCCATGTCAGCCACTCCTCCCAGTTTTGTGTCATTAGCAAACTTGCTGAGGGTGCACTCTATTCCCTCATCCAAGACTTTGATGAATATATTGAATAGTACTGGTCCCAGTACCGACCCTTGAGGGACTCCACTAGATACAGGCCTCCAACTAGACTCCGTCCCATTGACCACAACTCTCTGGCTTCTTTCCTTCAGCCAGTTCACAGTCCACCTCACTACCCGATTGTCCAGACCACACTTCCTCAGTTTAGCTGCGAGGACTCCGTGGGAGACGGTGTCAAATGCTTTACTGAAATCAAGGTAGACCACATCCACTGCTTTACCATCATCTATCCAGATTATCAGCTAGAATGACTTACAGGTGACAGTAACCCATTGTTTCTATTTCCAAAGTAGTCTTATAAAAGGATTCGTAATTTCTAAGAATACTACTAATAATTATGCCAAATAATGTAGCTGAGTACAAGAGAAAAAGCAAACATGGCCTTATTCAACATCTTGGTACTATAGTTGGTATCTCAGATGCAACCCAAGTTGATGAAATGCCTGCAGAAATGTTTTGAATTAATTGCATTCATCTGATCAGAAGCTTTATTTTGGTCTTTATCGTGAATTTATTTTAAACCTCAGGCTAGACTTGAGAGCTGCTTATCTTATGTGTGCTAAGGAGCTCAGAGCGGAGACAGAAGGAATTCCCATGTTAGCAAGGAGGGAGAGGAAGGCTCACATACTACTGCAGTCCACCATTAAATGGGCTAGCTCAGCCCTCCATGAGCTCCAGCCCTCAAGTCAAACCAAATTCTTCTTAGCACTGCAGTGTAGAAATGCACCACAAGGTAATTTATTTTCTTAGAGATGGTCTTATTGGCTTATCTTAGAGATAGCCATTCACAGGCGTCTTGGAAGTCACTTGTGCCACAGTCAAAAACAAGTTTCCCATAAATTTCTACCACCTCCCACAGAAAAAAACAGGAGGTGCTGTGTAGTTTTGACTCAGACCACTAATTGTACATATATCAGATCAGGGGCTTGTTCCAGTGAACATGTATGTCCGTAGGTGATGAGTCAACACTGAAAATTTGTGAGGAAGGAGCTTAACACAATTACCACAGCTTACCATTACAATAATTGGAAAACATGAAATGAAACAAGTGTTTCCTTATCTCAATGCAACAACTTTAGGAATTGCTCTTGTACTCTCAGAAACAAAGGATGGAGAGAAAGAGCTGCTGTTTAACACATAGGATCCCTCTCTGATAAATATACATAGATGAAAATATGCCATTGCTGCTGGTTCCTCTGCAACTTCCACAGCATGCTAGTTCCTCTACTTAGGATGTTTTAAGAGTACATCTGAAGAGAGACATATTTTAACTAGGAACAAAAATAATACATCATCTTATGTTTACCCTGACCATGCCATAAGCAATTAATTTCTTTGCATTCCAAATGAAAAGGTAAACAAACATGACATAAATATTTAATCTGCAATATTTCCATCTTGCTAATATGTGGTTGGTTTCTCATAGCAACAACAGCCGTGCCATTGTCAACAGCAGGCCACTTGAGTTACTCTGAGCCTGGAGTAATTCCACCGAACATAACAGTTCTACATCTGTCCTTCATCCTAGCTGTTCCCCTGGTGCCAGCTGGAAAGGCTTGCTCATGGTGATTCTGTGAGCCAAGGGTCAGGAAACAATCCTAGTCACAATCCCTCCCACCTCCTCTGGCACATCTCCCTTGGATGCTTCTCCTGGAGGGATGCAGGAACAAGTGGCGTTAAATGCACAGACAGCTATGTGCTCTCCAGACAGCGTTGTGCAGAAATAGCTCTGCAACAGGGAAAACCAGCGGGAACAGAAACACAAGCTGGTTCAGCAATTTCAGAAGTTTGTCCAGATTCAAAGTGGTGTGTCAAGAGCAGCACCTGACACACCACCATCTCACTACAGTGGTATAAATCATGATCTTGTAGACCCTACTGCATTTACCCTTGTGACAATTAGTCATGCAAAGACCCTGATTTCATCCTGTAGATGATCATGCCATTTATCAGTGAACCAATTTTCTGCACAATGACCTTCTTCTTAATATCTAGCTGGCCTTGATGAAAGTCCCAATTAAAGATTCTCTCTTCATCGGTAAGCTGTTTATATACCCATTCTTTAGCATAATAGCACATCAGTCAAGACGACAGCAGTCACTACAAGCTGGTTTCACGCTCCATACTAGGTAGCTGTTAGTTTCTCAAGCTGCCTGTAAATTTCACAGTTCGACTAATAATGCACTGAGAGCAGCTAAATGTGGGGAAAATTACAACAAACTGAACTACAATAGCTTTTTATTACATTTTTTATTTATTATGTTGTCAGTGTCTGGAATCCTGGAAATATTACTGATCAAATCACTATTATTGCAAATAATTGCACATAACACAGTGAATTATTCCCTCATAATATTTGACTGCAAAAGAAACTATCTAGATAATTTAGTAGAAGCTTTCCAGAAGAAAAGTATTTAATCAGAAATCAAGCAGCATATATGCACTTTGAATTTAATAATAAGGAACTGTCAGTGCATGTATAAAATTTCTCAAGTTAGATTTCACCTCAGTTACTAGCCTGTTGGAAGAATTTGAAATATGATTTTAAAAATCCCTGTAACCAATTGAATACATGTGTCAACTTGCCTTGAAAGATTAACTTAATTATGTTGAAAGGGGGAAACAGAGCTGGTAAGATTGGTAGGATTTAAAACTCTTTGATGTATGTTTCTTAAGTGCTGAGACAGGGCAGTTGAAACCACATATAATACTATGAAAATGTACTTTTTAATGTAAATGTCATGCACACATTTCCTTTGAATGGGAAATGTTACAGAATCCTTGACCAGGCTGGAAGTTCTCTCTAAGAGGTTTTACTAAAGGATGTTTACTTATATCTTTTACGTTCTTGTTACTGTAGGACTAATAAATTTCATTCAAGTTAGTGGAAAATAAGCTCGGGCTGAAAATCTAGCACTTGCTCTCATTTTCCTGAATTGACACCTATGTTTTCTATTTCTCCTTAGCTAATAAACAAAAATTTTCTTGGGTTCCCAGGTTCATGAGGCTAGATCCAGAGGTCTTAGACACGGCATGTGACTTACAGTCCCCCAAAACACCAAAACTAGGGTCTAAAGAAGCCTGCTCCTACATCACCAGAGCTTGGAGGTGCCCCAAATTGCCAGCTGACTCCCTGTTGTGTCCTTATAATTTTCTGAGCATTAGGAGATCTGCATATCCTCTTTACACACAACATCCCCATTTGAGGAATTTCACCATAGATTTCAAGGGCTCTGTTAAGTTTAAGCTGATTGAGACTCCAGACAATAGATGTTCTCTCCCATTTATAGCATGTCCTCACAAAATTCCTACCTTCTAGCCTCTTTTTAAAGGCAATGGAGAGAGTCACGCAATTTTAAGGTACAACTCATCTGAACCGTAAAGTATTCTCCTGTAGAACTGTAGCACAGGACATGAAAGTGTGCACTTGCATCCACTGATCATGAAAGGAGGCCAGCGTGATTGAACTATCGTGTGGAGACCAACATTTCAGCAGATGACTCTCATCTTCATATCTAATGCACTTGGGATACTAATACCGTGGAACAACTTGTAGAAACTTCCTACACACAGAGAGTAGATTCTTAAGACAATGAGTTTGATAACAACAGCAAGTCTAGTTATATCTGCCAGGCTTCAGTTACACTAACTTTGAGGAGAGGTACAGATATAAAACTCATATCATATGAGGAAAGTCTGATATGTTGAGTATGAGATTTTACATTGCAGAGAAAATTCAAAATTGTTCAACGTTTATGGAATTCTAAAATTTCACTTAAAAATATCAAATTGATGGGATTATTTTTCCCCTGAAACATTTCATTAGGGCCAGACTGCATTAAATTCTTTAGATATTCCTGAAAAAACATTAAATTTTTTTACTTTCAAATCAAAATGCCTGTTTCAGACCCCAAAGCACAATAGAACAGGATTTCTGCTTGTCGCATTGCAAGCCATTTTTAAAAAAAAATTATGTCAAAAGAAAGAATTCTGCTAAGTGAGGCAGTAAAGGGAATTGTGATAAAAGGGCAGGTTTTAAAAGACTTTTTTTCCAATGTATTGTTAAAGCCAGATCAGAATAAATTTTTATCAAAAGAATAACATTGCAATTTTATCAGGTCATGAAACAAATGTGCAGTCTTAATTTGACCTTCAAATACATTCTATTTGGTTGAATGACTGGCCATTCACTCCTTTCTATTTAAAACACAGATATACAACCTGGGGTAGAAAAAAAAAAAACAAACAGGAAAAAAAAATCACAAAGAAGGAAAGCCTATAAATGAAATTCTACATGAGTGACAAAGTATTGTTACTAAACAAGCCTCTTATTTTAAATAAAAGGTAGGAAATATTTTACCCTAAAGAAACAGCGCACAGAAAAGTTTGGGAGAAAAACATCTTTTCCATAGTTTGATTTAAAGAGCGCTTATAACCCCAGGGACAAGTGATATTTCCTTTCACACTGGCATATTTTTATTTAATGGAAGCAAAACTGGATTTGCTTACTACTGTTCAAGCTAGACATCATGACTCAGAGAACGCGAGTTTTGAAGGTCTCCCCAGAGATTTACAACAAGGCTGGTATTTCATGGAATAATCCCTTCCTCCAAAACTTGGAAGGTGTCTTAATGTGCACATTCATATATGGATCTTTTCAGAAGACTTCAGGGATCAGACTGGGATTTTCACAGGGACAACAGCAGCTGAGCATGAAGGTAACTGTAACATAACAAACTTTCTTCCTGGGGCGCAATGCATTTTTGACAAATATTAACACCTCTTCTTTTACATGTTTTAAGAATTAAGAAACTGAGATTTAATGAGTCAGAGTAACATTTTTATTCCCTTCCTATGCTGTGGCTCCACTGCTACGTGTAGTATCCTTGCTAGTCATTTACGTCATTTATCCAAAGAATGTCACTAAAAAAAAAAAAATGTCACCTTTTTAATACACACGGAACAGATGGATGATTATTGTGTTGCTTGGTAAACTCTTCCTATGAAAGAAATAGCAGACTGGTATAAACTAACATGAGCAGATTTATAACCATTGAGTGTAGGCATTATGTGAAATATTGTTCCTATGGAGCAAAAAATTAATTTTTCAAATTGCTGACCTACAGATTTGCTGATAACTACATCTATTTATACCTCTAGGCTTGCAGCATATATTTTGACTTGCTGCCTTGCACATACACCTTCAGACTCTGTATTCTCTTGTTTTTTTGTTTTGTTTTTTTTGTTTGTTTGTTTGTTTTGTTTTGTTTTGTTTTGTTTTGTTTTTCTGGAATAAATGAAATAAAATAATAATAAAGAAAGCTCAGAAGAAGCAAACATGGCAATCTAGATAGCTCTTAGATCTTCAAAAGTAAGAAATTGTTAGCAATTAGGAATCAACACAGTACCATTTAAATAATAAAATACATGTAAAAATCACATATTTTTGCCAATCTTTAAAGACATTATACAATTTCCTTCTCTAAGATTTAAAAATTTTTTTCATACAATTAAAAGGGATCTGAGACACTTTCCCATTCAATTTTACATCCTTGCTCTACACATACACAGACTGCATCTTCTCATGGACTTATCAATACAAGACAAAGCAAAGCAAAGAAAAACAAAAACACAATAAATACTGTTTGCCTTGAAAAAGGAAAATCAAAACAAAATTCAGTACCTGATGAACTCCCCGCCTTATTGTTTCAAAAGTAAGAGTACACCATGGAAGAAAGCACTTTGTTTTCTCATTTAATTCAGTCGGTAATCCTCCCAAGGGGAAACAATGCCTGACTTACAAACTACCGCCTCAGGAGTTCTCAGAATTCCTAAAGTATTTAGTTGCTTTACTCTCCTTGTCCTTCATCCTCAAGCTTGATGCCATAATGTTAAAAAACAGCCTGAGTCTTGACAGGCAGGTTTATGTGTGAGTTGAACTTCTATGACTTTCATTTCTTGCTTTTCACATGGCAAATGGAGATGTCTTTAATGTTGCTAAGTTGTGCTTAAAAATGATATCTGAAAAATCAGACAGAAGATAACAACTAGAATGCTGCTATTCAGTATTTTTTCTTTTGCGCATGAAAATGCTTGCTGTAGTGACCTAGAAGGGACTTTATTTTGGCGGCAGATTTTTGCAGTGGTAAGACATTGCTTGGTTTGATTTTTAAATTTGCTTTCAGATGTTGAAAAGATCTTACATTCAGTGGTACTGATTTTCATTTTACCTGTGAAGTAATATTCTCATACATCATAATTCTGTGAATTTTCTTTCTCTTTCTACAGAGGTTTTTCTTTACCTCCCTTGTATAGATTGTCTCCACGTGCTTAAAAATATGTAACAGTAATCAACAGACAGCAGAAAACTAACTGCCTTTCTATCTGCAGAACAGAAAGTATGCAAAACATGTTCTTGCCCTTTGAGACACTATACACTGAAAAGCTTTCTGATCATGCTAAATGGACTAAGAAAATCAGCCATGTTCAGCTTTTAAATTTCCCAAGAAGAGCTATTATATTTGCAACACCCTTTATTATTGTACTCTCACCTTTCTCAGGGTTTGTGGGGTTGAAGGTGGCATTTTTGACGATCCACCGAAACCAGCAGAGAGCCAATGGAAAGGTAAAATTCTATTAAGCCTCTCGTACTCATTATGTAATGCTTAGACAGCATTCCTCCCCTTGTTTCATCTGCCACCACTCAATAAGATGGCTGATGAGTCTCCGTACTGTTCAAAGCTAAGAAGATGATCAAGAGAAAGTCTTAACTGAACCTTCTCAGTCCTCTCTACAAGGCAGAGAGCAAATTCATTTGTTGTCAGACCAGTTATTTCTCCTCACCGTCAGGCACCTGTTTCCCTGACATTCAGCAGATCCCTGCTTTTTACACTGTCCTCTCCAGAACCACGCTCTCAATGCAGATCTTCTCAATGAAGCAGTGATGGTTGGTGGGTCGTCATGCTGCAAAGGCCAGAGGAGCCACAAACAAGGAAAACTGCAACAAAGCGGGCACTGTCATGGAGCAGCAGGGTCTAAATGATGGTACCAGTTTCCCTTTCTACATAAAACAATTTTCTCTCTCTGCCTCTACTGTATTAGGACAGATACCATGTTTGAAAGAAGAGAAAGCAAAGCAAAGCAGAAGAAATGCTGCTGAAGCTACTGAAGAACATTGACTAGGATGGACCCATAATTTCACCTACTAGGGAGATCCTACACACCCTGTGCAATGCACAGAGTCAGAAGCAGTCTTCCTTCCTAGCAACCGATGTCAAAACACATCAAAGAAGTCTGATAATTGATTACGGGGAAGAAAAGAGATATGAAACAGCAGTTTTCTTCACCTGCCTCTGACAACCTTAGAAGAGCTGAACCTGTGGGCTCTCCACTGTGCTTCCAGCCAGGAAGGTCATATTCACAATCCCCTAACCTTGGAAAGCAGCTCAAAGCCACAGTTTATTTTTAAATGCTTTAATAATAGAAGGCTGAAATAACCTTCTGAGGTTTATATAGGATGGATCCAGCGTGTACATCTGACAGCCCAAGAGCTAACACTGCCTGCACAGCTCTCACCAGTCAGAGATGCTCTGAAGTGAACGTGATTGAAGTACAACAGCCAAGCACTAGGGTGCGTTTTGAAAGCAGTCCCCTCGGGCTGTGGCTTCTCTCTGCTCCTCTGCCCAAACCACCAGCTGTGAGCGGGCACGGAAGGAGCTGTGGCCAAAGCACAGTGACTGTTAATGGTGGTTGGAAAAGAGCATTACAAGTGCCAGGGGAAGAGGAAAATCTATGAAGTTTCAGGCCTGGGAAGCTCCTGATAACTTGGTTTGCACAAAATACATGACCCTGCATATTCTGTGAGCATAAGAAGGCTTGTTAAAAGAAAAATAAATGCATATTTAAATCTGCAAAGAAGGGCAATTCATAGAATCATAGAATCATCTTAGGGCTCCTTTAAAAACATCACCCTATAAGGCACTTTCACACCAGCCAACTTCCAGCCAGTTCCCTCCATGGCGAAGGGAGCACTGTCTAGGAATCACGCTTTCTCTCCACTTACTACATAAGGTTCCCCAGAAGACTGATCGCTGAATTTGGCTGTGGTTTCACAGGAAGCACCACCATTCTAACTTAAATTTTCCCAGCTCATATGCTTTTTATGTCATCCATTTCTGAATCCAATTCACAGCACAGCTGCACAAAGCTTTGTGGCGAAACAGCAAAGAGAAAAATGCCCAGTGTAGCAGGAGGGGAGAAGACTCGTTGGTGACAAAGCAGGAAAACCACAGGGCAATATTGCCCATACAATATTGTCTTTGTCTTACAAAACCTTGGCTGCAGTTAGCTAAGGAAATGCCTGAATTTGAGTAATGAAATTTCCTGTCTTCTCTCACCCCACACCTTAGTGCTAAGGGGTGGCAAACAACACAGCAATTTGCTAAGGGCAAACAGGAATTGCTGCATTAGCAACCTACCCCATACAATCCCTATGACTTTCCACTGAGACTCACATCCACACCCAGTGAACAACAAAAAAATGAATAGTCATATTTCAGTGATATCTACTGGAATAATCAATCTGCCACAGAATGATTAGTACTTCTTGTGCAAAATACTGAGCATGTTGCATTCTCTATACTACAGAAATGCTAAACACTGTATTTGCCCCTCCAACAAGCAGCTACAGAAATAATAATTGTCAAAAGGAATATGAGAGAGGAGGGTACATGAACAAACAAACATAACAAGACTCTTCTTCCCTTTAAGACAAACCAAATGTGATTGTGATAAGGAGTCACGGAGGTCTTAGTCCTGATTTAATACAGTGAAAGCATCATTATCTTGTCAGGTTCTAAGCAGGAGAGATGGAAGGGACAGAAAGTCACAATGAAATTGCTTTGAAAGCCACATAGGGCATCACATGGTGATTTACAAAAGACAATTATCTTTCCCACTGCTTCATACATCTTTCTTTAGGTCTAGATGTGGGGAGATAATGAACACTCACAAAGCTCCGTTGGGCTTCAGTGCTAGCTGCCAACACTCAACACATTCAAATTGGAGGCCTTCAAATTTGAAATAGACAGCTAAAGTTGCACCTTGTTCACTTCACACCACTTCAAGCATCTAAGGTATCAACAACTGTTGTCCCTTAGCTGGACAGAGGAAAGGACTATATTTTTTCTTGCTGATCAAATTCAGCAAGCCCTTAATTTGTATCAAAACAACTTTTCATTGATGAATAAAGAGGGGATATTTAAACACAGGAAAAATCCAGCTCAAGCAGCTTATTCCAGCAATGGAAAGTGACAGCATATGCACACATATAATCACATGGGAAATAATAATAGTACATCCCAGTGCACTGCATAGCATGAGAAAGCCAACTGCCCAAGGGATATGTCAAGAATGATTTATTTGTATACAGTGCTCTCTTTCCATGTGTCACTGCCTGATTTCTTCAATGGAATCACCAAAACCTTGGTGGAAAAAACATCCATAGTTTCTTTCACTCACCTTATCTCATGTCATTTGAAAAGAAATTAAGTAGTCCTCTTAAAAGAAATATGGGATTTTTCTCAATGGTTGAAAAATTGGAGGAAGCTGTTTAACTTTGCTTCTAATTTACATTAACACACACATAAGCAGATAAAATGTTTAGATTTTACTGCAAACGCTATCAGTATTTTGATTTCAAATACACACTGCTAATTCAAAAACTTATTGATACCTTTTCTTGTCGCTTTCTGCTGATTTTTTCTCATATAACCTTCTGTCTCAATAGTATCCAACTTTTGCAATGTGATTGTTTTGCTTTTGTATATCCAAGATATTATTTCAAACTAGTCAGATGTATAGGTAATTATCTATTTATGCAAATCACAAAGCTACTGTCCTCTTCTCCTCACAAGACTACTCTCTTCTTACTGCTTACTGTCTTCTTTCACCTTCGCATTTCCTACATCCTCACTGCAACTTCCCCGGAAATTTTAAAGGAATCAGTACCCCCTTGACAAGGAACTGAAAAACAGACAGAATAAATGACTAGTGGTATCATCTGGCTTCCACTGTAAGAACTGCTTGTGGATGAGGGTTGCTAGTCAGAACTATGCTGAAGATTTAATAACACTATCTGCAGTATGAGCTTTAACCAGGGTGCAGGAGCAAGCTGAGTGTGGAACAATGCTGCCTTATCCAGTTGTTGACAGATTAATGGATTTTATGTTTTCAAATCTTCAGTAGATTAGATTTAGAAATCATAATTCCTCCAAAGACAAAGGAGGTGCTCCTGAAAAGAAACCTAACTGTTCTCATTACTTCTGGACTTCAACAGGTAGTCCATCTTCCTCTTCATCTTCATGTGCTCTACCTGACACCAAAGCCCTTAATGACACCATCTTTCTGATAGAGTCTTTCATAATATTTCTAGACTTACAGAAAATTTGAAAAAGTGCAAGTTCTTACAAGATTCCCAGCTGACTCTGGAAGATCAGTGAGCTTCAACTATGGCCTGGCAAGCTTTTGGAAAAATTAACAAAAACACTATGAAGCAAGACTACCTATCACAGAAAGAAGATGAGCTGAAAAGGGACACCATTATGGCAACCAGATGCAGAGAACAGTTTACAAGAAGATGTATTAGGTCTTACCACATTCAGTTAAGGTAGGCCTGTATGAAACACCCATCAGTAGCACTGAATGGCAGAGATGACAAATGTATTGAACAGCTTTGTTTTCACCGATCTTATTGTCAAAGAAAATGAGGACAGAGATTATACACACACTCATAAAATGCCATGGCATTGACCACATTTTGACCTAGTCATTAATCTAGATGAACAGAAATGTTCAATACTTGATACTACACAGCATTTTTAAACAAGATGCATTTGGGATTCCTAGTGATGATCTGCCCACATTGTGCAAGATACACCAGCAAACTGTTGCTATAGTTTGCTTGACAGCATCAAAAATTGTCATAAAAGGAGTCCCTGATCAACAGATAACAGCAAATCTGGTGAAAGAAGCTGCACGTGTTAAGCCTGTGTCTGAATCAAAGGGAAGGAGCAGTGGTGCCTCTTTATGAAGAGATATAGGTAGACACACAAGAAGCTATAGTCCAAGTGCCACACCTGGAGTGCTGGAGGTACATGCCGCAGCACATAGCAAAACTTGGTCAGGTGTGAGCTAGAGAATTTCCTGATTCCCAGCACAAAATTTAAAGACTTGTCCAGCTAGGGAGGAGGGCATGATGCACCAGAAAAAAAAATAAAGGCAAAAGAAACCCAACAGAGGAAGACACTGTCTTGGCTTTATTCAGAGAGGCAGTGCAGAGACAGAGCTCTTTGGATGTAAAACTTGCTGAAAAATAGAGGTTGGAATTTCTACATAAGCACCCACATCCAAAGAACTTCTAATGTCACTTTAACAGTATATTTGACACAATATCATTAAGTAGTGACAGATTTATTTCAGCAGTAACAATTACTGTCATTCTCCATGTTAATCTGCAGAAAAGAAACCAACAACGTAAACGTTCAGTTTGGTTTCCTGATGAGCTAGAGTTATGCAGGGTAGAGGATTTCTTGTCTTATATGTTTCAGTTTGCTTACAGAAAAAACACTGCATTCATTTATCATCAGCCAATTTGCATAAAGAAGAACGAAAACATAAACAATCATCAATTTTTTTTTTATTTTTAAAATGTTCCAACCACAAGTCTCTCTTGCAAGTTTCATAACCTGAGTTATTTTCCACCCATATTAGATAAGCAAGGCAAGGATGATTATGCATTATACAAATTGCATTAGACAAACCTCTAGAACAAACTATAAGTTCTGGGCTAATGCCTTTTAATCACAGACCTGCATCAGCAAGTAGGAAAGTCACCCAGCTGATGAAAATGGGTGGGTGATGAGTATGTGTCAGGAGACTTGGTCCCCAAAAGTCACCTTGCCTCTTGGACTGCAGAGGCTGAGAGTGGGAAAGCCTTCCCTGAGCCTGAGTCCCTTAAAAATGTGCTACTTGCTGAGGCCAGCAGCAACTAATTTCTGCAAGTTTCCCGATGCTCTGCAGCCCCACAACAACTGATCTGGAGTTGGTTCTGCCACCCCTCTTTATATCCCCAGATAACCTGAAAAGGTTACATGGAAGTTTGAAAATGAAACAGATACATGCAGCTCTCAAACTGCATACACCACAGAGATTAGAGCAAGGACTAGCGCTATAAATGTACTGCAGCCAGGATGTAATCAGGAACAGGTTTGCTTTATGCATAACAGGAATCACATCACCTCACCATGCAAATGTGAATCTATGTCAAAGAGCAAAGTAGTTTCTGCAGCATTAGTTATGCTTAATAAGTCATTTCCCCCTCTTCTTGAGCTCTTTTTAAGAGGCTTGGGAGAGACATCTGTTCATTTTGATATTTGACTGCTGCTGAGCAGACAATAAGAGCTTGTAGATACTCATAAATGCTGCAGTTGTCAGTTCCTTTAAATACAGCTATGAGCTGCTATCAAGTAAATATGAAAAAGTTCAGAACTGACTATTCAATGACCTAAACATCAATTTCCTTCTCTCCATAACTACCAGGACTCATTCAAATACAAAGACATGTAAAGTTAGATTGTAACCCGAATGATTTCTAGGCTTTACCTCATTTTGTGTTTCCTTTTTTTTTGTTGTTGTTGTTGTTGCTTTGTTTGTTTGTTTTTGTTTGTTTACATTGCCCTTGCATTTAAAAAGGCTTTTTATTTTCCAGAGGAATATGAAGTATTTTATATAGGGAAGAACAATAAGCCTATATGAAAGTAACATATATTCAGAAATGAGACAATTTTTGAATCTTACAGTTTTACAATCCCTCCTATTATACAGGAAAATGCATGTTAACATGGCAACTTAGTGAAGCACATGTGGAAGTAAAAAAGAAAAAATACGCAATTTTTAAGAAAGCGCTGATAACATTTGTCAGATTTAGAAGAAGCAAAGTGGAGCCCTGCATAAATTATTTAATGTACATCCCAAATATATGATATTAAAAGATTCCTATCTTCTGCTGTTAATTCAATTGTGGTAGTACCAGAACCTTCAATTGCAATTACAGCAGAATTGTGCAAACACTAAGTGACAACTCGCTGTCCCAGAGAGTTTTGAACATAATTTGAATTTATGAAATCAGTAACGGCTTAATTGCTTCAAAATTTTTGAGGAAGAATATAACTATCTATTTGATGAAAGCAAGAATGAAATTCTGAGTAAGATTATTGCAAATTCTATCTGATTACTTCATTATAAAATAAAATATTGTATATAGTTATTTCTAATTGTATCAACTTGGATAGCCAATGAGCCTTAATTAGTTGCAATTTTGATAGAGTATGATCTTCAGGGACTGTAGAGTCATTTTACATTACAGCATCTAATCTGTTAAGCCCTGTAGCTGTATGCTTAAAAGGTATGTAATATTTATTACTTATGCAGAATTGAAGTAGATTGCATGGATTATTTGAAAATAAAACATTTACACAGTAGTTCACTCTTTCTCTAAAATAGATATATACATTAAAATTATACATATACATATATGTAAGTTTATATGCATTATAATTCATGTGTTCTAAATATGAATATAACTATTATATTTATATATACACATATCTACATATGTGTATATCTGTTTATATATATATACACATATATACACACACAATCATAAGGACAATGTTCCTCACAGTTTCAATCATCTGACACACACAAAACCAGAGAATTTGCGTTCTCCATGCTTATTCTGTAAACACACTCCTTCGGCTGCCTAGAGTTTGTTTACACTGTAACTGGCGCTACAGACATTTGCCTTCGTCCCACCTGCCTCTCACAGCTCTCTCTGTAGTCAGATAAAGCAAGACTTTGCACATGCTCTAGCACAACAGTTCAGCAACAGGTCCTGTTAACCAGTTACTTCATTTTCATCCAACCTCACCAATCAAATGATACTAGAAGAGTGAATCTGGAAAAACTACTCTCTCCTTGTGGCTGATTCCCCAGTTTCTCCAGATCTCTGGGTTATTTTATATGGAAACCAAAAAGACAAGCAGCATGTGTAGCATTATTCAGGCACTAATGATCAAATGTAAATGCCTGTGCCATACACATCTAAATCCAGGTTTCCTTCGTAGACAGTGGAGAGAAAAAGGCATCCTTGATAGGCATTGCACCTTAGCCCAAAATGGTTTTCTCCTGCCATTGTAGCCCAGATGGATGTGAGATAATTGTCCTGGCACAAGCAAATTGTTTGACATAGTCAGTTCTACAGAGAAAAAACTTGGAGAGGTGGGAAGTTTTGCTGGAGACATCCTCTTCTGTGCATGAAAGGTACACAAAGACAAGAGCAAAAAGAAGCAGGAGGGAAGAAACCAAAGTGGCCTCAGTGTAAAAACTCCCAAATAAACTCATACCCACAGAAATACTGGAAAGTGCAAAGCACGATCTAGGTCCAGGGTGGTTTAACATCATCAGCTGCAGAGGCTGTTCTCTGTCTCCTCAAGGGAAAATGCAGTACAAATACCCACAGCCACCAGACAATGTAGCTGTTAGAAGGAACCAAGGATTATCACAGTTGATAAAGGAAATGAACGCTTTAGCATTTCCTTTTATTTTCTAGTAGATGAACCTTCTGAGGCTTGCTGCGTTCCAGACAGGATCAGACAAGTACAACAAGGAGGATAATTCCACAACTCTCCTGCTACCATGTAATAAAGACAGAAACTATTTTGCTTTTTAATTTGCCCTCGGGACTACTCTATATAGCCGTGACATCTGAGTGATAGGCATTTTGGGTGTTGATATTGACATCAGCTTCCTTACTTTTATTGACTGTGTTGCTAAGAGATGTTCATGTGCAACTTTTATTCTAAGGTTACAACTGCTTTTCCATCATGTGAATTTTCTTCAAGTTCTCACTTGTTACAAGGCCCATATCACAAAGTTCAGTGCTGACCCTGAACTTCTCCAAAGCCCAGCTTTTGTCTGGAAGTTTCTCTGCTTCATGTAACTTCAAAGAAAAAAAAAAAATCAATAGGAATTTCAAAACTACAGCAGTTTTAAGAATTAATTTACTGAAACTTCTTTGTTCATTTAACATGACCAATGCAGACAGGAATACATGTAGACATTGCACTTTACAATTCAGAGTGAAACACTCAAAATCAAGAGGTAAGCATGGTATGGTTTCCACACGCATTTATTCATTTAGTCTACAAATGAGTGACTGAAGGCCATTTATTCTTTTCTCATGCCATACTGAAGAGGGGAAGTACACATGGGGGCTCAAAGACCCAGTTAGTTTCTCACTGGATATACTGCATGTCTGTTTCAAAAGAAAACAGAAAATATTTGTTAATACATGGAAGTGCTCATGGCCCTGTCTTTTCCTGAGTGTATGTTCTAGCCTGGGGCAAGGGAAGGAAATTCTTTGCTAACTCCTGCAGGATTTTGTCTAGAGAGTGGAAGAAGCCTCACTAAATTCAACCACTCAAACCCTGTGCATTTTCTTCATGATTTTTCTCCAATGAATAGTTGGACCTGTGGAAATCTCATGTTGTTATTGTTCCTCCGAATAGGAACATCAACACTACCTAAGCAGACATGTGCATGGGCTGTGAGTCAAACTGTCATTCAAGTATTTTCCCAAATTGATTTGTTATCGCATCAACTCCTACATTTTTTCAGGCTGACTAATATTTGGTTTTGCATTGGCACTCCACTCCAAAATGCCAATTATTTTTCAAAAGGCCTGAGACTGGATGAGCCCGCAGAGAAGGGCACAGATTCTAATAAATCCTCAATGATATAATTCCTAGAAATACATCTCCAACTTTGAAGTGCTTTCTTAGGAACAAAAATAGCTGAATTGCAAATTATAAAGCCTGCATTCATACATTTTTAACAGGTCCTCTCGATTCAGTTGCAATGTTTAGATATCAAGATGCAATAGATCTGTGTTCTGGAACTTACACATTCTGTAGGATTATCTGAGAGGGTGAACTAAACACTGGAATGGCAGAAGAACATTATCAGAAACATTAAACTGGTTATTCACATGCAACATCTGCAGTTCAATAAAATAAAACCTACAGAAGACAGTGAAAGTCACAGCTTCCACGTTTAGCCCAAGCTTGAGCCTTGGAGCAGAATTCCTGCTAAAAGTAGCACTATCCTGCCAGTCCTTGTTTTCTTATTAGGAAGATTTTCTATCGAGCAGAAATCCCCAACCATCATGTGTTTTTGCTTTAAGCTCAGATTTTCACAGGCAACATATCACTTTGAGACTAACTTTAGCCAAGGGTTACCTTCCTTATGTTCTAGTCAATCTTAGGTTTGTAACCACGAGGGTTGCAGGCAGCATCTCCCCTCCAGCATTTATTGTCCTTATCAACGGCAGACAATTAACATTTGCTTAAGGGACTTCAAGAGAGCACTCAGTTGTCCCCTTTCTCAGCAGACTACAGTTCAGCTAAATATCAGCTCTAAGAAAAGTTTCATAAAAGTAAATCCTAGTTAAAACTTTATCAGAATTAAAAAACAATTGTTTGCTTGATAACCTTAATGGTGTATTAAAGAAGAATTCTCCATCTGATTACAAGTCTCCAGCATATCAAAGCTGTGGCTGAACTTGGACCTGGGAGTTCTTCTGAGCTCATGGGTCCAGAAATTTGTTTTGACTTGCCCTGACAATGTGCTGTGGTCAAGACCCAGGTATGCAATAGTCCCCTCTCTTCCCTCCTCTAGAAGTTTTCCCCAGGAAGGAAAGTCAGGAACACAAAGCTGGGTGTCCTGGGAGGATCTGACAGATCCCAGATCTCTTCAGGCAGAAACTGCTCAGCCTTCATACAGCCTGAGGCACCCATCCAGCTCTCCAGGAAGAATGATTTAAATATTACCCCCAGCTGTAATTATCACACTCCCAGCATGCTGAACCTCTTTTTCCCCTGGAGCAGTAATTTCAGCTCCTCCATAATCCCAGTGTGCATATATTTTAAAACAGTTTTTTGCTCTCATAACTATCAAGAAAAGAAAAGAAAGAAAAAAAAAAAAAAAGTAAACCTGCTGAAAGGCTTGCAATAAGAAAGAACACTAAAAACAAACAGGAAGAAGATTGAGGATTGTGGTAATTTTTTTGCAATACCAAACAGCAGAAATGCAATAGCACTACAGTAACCTTAGGAGTATACATGCTCTGTAAAATGTCTGTAATATTGTATGTTACATGAACAAAGTGGTTACTGAAAGGAAAATAGACAGCTACATGATCAGAAGTGCCTGAAGAGAAAGTTAGTAGAGGCTGAGCTAACTAGCAGACAACTGAGGATCACCTAGTGTGGAGAAAAGTCGGCTGAGAAGCAACTGGAAAAACATATCAATGGGGAATAGTAGTGCAGATGAAAACGAGAGTATCATCTGTACACCACAGAGGCAGCTAGCCATGTGCAGGCTTAGGTTCACCTCAGTGCCACCAAACATCTTCATTTAAGTACCTAGTTAAGGAACAAAGTTTCCTCAATTTTCTGTATAGGCAATGGAAAAGGAGAGGTCTGGCCTCTGGTAAGTACTTCCCCTGAAATGTCTGCATCCTCCACCAACCCAGAGGTGTTAGTGTTGAGCTTGTGGTTTACAGACTCCTGGAGACTCCTGGAGATCTGCAAACTTCTAAGTCTGCAGAAGATGGTAAGCAAAGCAAGGAAGATAGTAAGCTCAGCAAAGCCGAATAAGCTTCATTTTGAAAGAACAGGGGCCACATCTGAGGTGGAAAACACGCTGAGTTTTGCCAGCTGAAGAGCCGAGCAAACACCTGCGTGACTGACCTTCTAACCTGTGCCCTCAGGTAGGGGCACACTGGGGGATGGAATGTATTTGAGTAGAAGAGCCTGAAGTGCCACGACAACCAAGCTCAATGCAGAACAGAAGTAGGAAAGGAAATATGCTAGGTTTATATTTTTTTACAGTATAAATCCAGGTAGGGCTAATAAACCCCGTTGGCTGTTTGAATATAGATCTGGCTGCACACAATACAGCAAAAAATTCTGAAAGTTGGGACAAACACAAATCACCGAATCACAGAATCACAGAACTATTTAGGTTGGAAAAGACCTCCAAGATCA
Source organism: Anseranas semipalmata (assembly GCA_013399115.1). Lineage (NCBI taxonomy): Eukaryota > Metazoa > Chordata > Aves > Anseriformes > Anseranatidae > Anseranas > Anseranas semipalmata. The sequence goes on from VXAA01001874.1 coordinate 479,688, forward strand.
CCTAGTCCAACCTATGACCTAACACTACCAAGTCCTCCACTAAACCATGTCACTAAGCTCTACATCTAAACGTCTTTTGAATACCTCCAGGGATGGTTACTCCACTACTTCCCTGGGCAGCCTGTCCCAATGCCTCACAACCCTTTCAGTAGAGAACTGTTTCCTAATATCCAACCTAAACCTCCCCTGGCACAACTTTAGCCCATTCCCCCTCGTCCTATCACCCTTTGAGAAGAGACCTGGGTTGGAGAAGAGACCAATCCCCACCTCGCTACACCCTCCTTTAAGGTACCTGTAGAGAGCGATAAGGTCGCCCCTGAGCCTCCTCTTCTCCAGGCTAAACAACCCCAGCTCCCTCAGTCGCTCCTCGTAGGACTTGTTCTCCAGACCCCTCACCAGCTTCGTTGCCCTTCTCTGGACACACTCCAGCACCTCGATGTCCTTCCTGTAGTGAAGGGCCCAAAACTGAACACGGGACTCAAGGTGCAGCCTCACCAGAGCCGAGTACAGGGGGACAATCACTTCCCGAGTCCTGCTGGCCACACTGTTCCTGACACAAGCCAGGATGCTGTTGGTCTTCTTGGCCACCTGAGCACACTGCTGGCTCATATTCAGCCAACTATCAACCAATACTCCCAGGATACTTTTGGCAAGCATCATTCTTAACCACGGATGCCTTCAGGAAAGCAATATGCTGGGTAAGGAACCAAGAATAGAATTACTCTTCTATGGAGAAAGATGGGTATCTCAGGAGAGCGATCCATCTTATCCTATGGTAACTCTTTTCACTGTTTACAGTGAGAGTGTAGACATTAGCTAGATGTAGACAAATAATGTTCAAATAGATTAGATTAGGCAAAAAGAATCATATACTAATTGACTATTTCCACCTCTAGTTACTCTAAATCTGTATTATCCCCTCTCTTTCACATATTATTGGCTGGGATCAGCATTTTGCCAGGCTAAGTACAAACTGTTACATGCTGTTATAAATAGCAGTGACCTGAATGCAGAATGTCAGACAACTTACAGCACTCTACGAAGCAATGCTGTATGATCCCCAGCCATAAGCCATGTAAAGCAAGAAAGTAGAAGTTAAAAATCTGCCATAGAAATTTTGTCGTTTCTTAATTATGTTTCTAATCATCTAATCATCACCATTAGAACACACTACCACTATTGCAAACAGATTTACAAGAGGTTTATGTATATGATATTCCAATGAACATACCTGGCTCTGCCAAATAAACACATTTAAAACTTCAGGGATAGTTCTTGGAAGTTGCTATAAGGGTAAATGTGAACTATCAAAAGGTCTTAAGGACAACAGTCAGCTTATTTTGTATTGGGGAAAATAGATTATTAAAATCGGTAATGTTCTTCAGACTTTCATCTACCCGATTTTGAACTCCTGAAAACACTTCCTATACTCAACACTCTGTGTTGGCACATATATAAAGAGCTAGCTGAAATTGAAACCGATACGTTAATTTATTTATTTATTTGGGGGGAGGGGTGTTTTTTAGGTGAAAACCTTATTTTCAATTAAAAAAAAAAATTAATCAAAACATACCTGTCATGGCAGTGAAAAATAACAGAAATACAGACCCTAATACTAAGCCTGTTCATTCTTGGCCTGTTGGTTAGGCACAACAAAATCAGGTCCTTTATGAGACCCCACTGGGACCCTATTCAATGTAAGCAGAGGGCATTCTCTGGCAAGTTCACACTGAAAGGTTTCATGAAGTCCTGTTTGCAAGCCTCATTCATTGACAGACGCATTGCTAGCATAAACAACTTAGTATGTATTTCAATTTATTTGTCAAGATGAATCTCTCTTCACCCCATAGAAACCAGGGCAGACGGTAATTCCTGCTAGAGGCCAGGTCGCTGGAAATTTAAAAACTAGGACAAATCATGTTTTTCCCACAAAGTTAGTAGGAATATGGTCAAATCACTGGGTTCTACTACACAGGCAATTACTCTGTTTATTGAGTTAGGGATATGGTGTTGTTCAATCCATCAGGAACAAAAAGGAAGAAAGATAATTTAAAATCCAGTTGTCTTTCAGGCTCAGTATGAATCTAATATAGTTCTGGATGAATAGCCAAAAGATGTTTTACAAGCCTGACATAAATTGCTAAGAATAATACTACTCCCATTCATTAGGAAAAAAAGAAAAAAAGAAAAAAAAGAAAAGAAAAAAGTTACATTCTGTGTCCAACAGCTGTTACCCAGATATCTGCCTCTTTTAATTTTTGTGTTTAAATGTGGGGGGAAGGGAATACTTTCTAAGAAGGTTGATAATCTTCCCTTGATGGATTTCTTCTGAATTTCTCTAGAGATACATCGAAAATTGTGGCTATAGGCAACAGCCCATGAGTTCAGATTATCTATTCAGCAAACTTTCAGTGCATATTCATATTAGACAGTGCTCGTGACATTTCAAATCTTACTGTCTGGAGAGTCTTCTACAGTTTCATGCAGCACAATATAAAGTCAGTGTGGTTTCACCTACAGTTCAGAACTATCATTTCTAAGGACAGGGCTTCTACAAAGCATTTCAACTTTCATGTTTTTCCTGTTAAGTCATTGCTTTCAAAAGAAGGTCAGTATAAGAAACCATATATTCCTGGTTGCTAGAAACTGTCCTAGTCAGATAAAGACCTTCATCTGCAAATAATACTGTTTTTCTTTCAGGAACTACAGCTTTTCAAATTCATCTTGAAAAGCCAATTTGAAGTTCATTTGTTTTGATTCTGCTCCAAATTAAATACCCATGATTTTCAAGTCAGTGCTAAATAGGACAGAAATATTTTTAAAGCTGGGGTTTATGCAATTAAAATTATTCAAGTATAATTTTTAAGCCATTTCTCTCTTGTGCTCTGTTTGTTTTAAAGATGTAAGAAAAAGAACAGAGTAAAACATTTAGCCCAGTTAGTAGTAACTTCTTTACATAACTGAAACAAATGTCCACAGTTCTAAGAGCTGAAGGAATGGAGATGATGAAATGTTGCACATTTCTTACGCTAGACAGCTACACAAACAACCATCGTTAGCCTACTACTTACACTGTGAATCTTTATTTGATTCTGCCTTAGTTGCAGTTAGCAACTCAGCTCTGATAAGACAAGTTTTTTCTATATATTAAAAAAAAATTTCTTTACCTGGCCAATACACTGAAATAGATTTTGAAGTTGTAATATGAAAACTATAAGAATCAACATGAGAAGCATGTAAGATGTTAATAAAGTATATGGCTAGAAAAAAGCCTCAAATACACTTGATCATTTTTTCCTTTGAAAGTTGACAATGCCAACAACACAATAAATCATACATGTGTAGGAATGTCCTGTGAAGGACTGACATTATTGGCTCCAAATTCTATATATAACATTCAAAGTCACATCTTCCAATCTAAAAAGAAAAAGACTGGCACAGTTCGTCCTGCTTATCACCAGCTTATTGGCTGGGCTAATTCACTGTACAGATTCCTACCACATCCCTCACAATGTACAAAATAGGATCATATAACCTAAGACTCATTTAAAGTTAGTGCCAGGGATGAGAGGGGCTTCCATTTTCATACTAAGGCAGATTATCAAAAGGTATAACCACTTACACAGGTTACTACCTCTTTTTGAAATCAACACCCGGCTTTTGCATTCAGATGGTCTGCATTTTCAAAAGGTTGCTTATTTCTCTTTTTTATTTAGTACCTTGCAATCAAATGCCTTGGATGCTTGCAGACATGAAAATAAATATTAAAAGAACTTCCTTCTGGATCCTGAATGACTTCCTCCTTTTACCTGCTTTACCTGCTCCCTCCTTTTCACCCGCTATGATATGTTAGGGATAAGATTTTCAAATATACAATGTTTGCCTAACTTAACAAAAGCTTACCATTTACTTAGAAAAAAAAATTAATTTAATACTTTCAGTATTTTTTCCTGGATGAACAGATTTGGCTTCAGATCTTTCTCCTTTTGTATTTGCTCCCTGTGAGGTTAGTCATGGCAAAGACAGTTATCTTCCCACTGGATGATTTTCCACATCATCAACAGGAAAATATACAGAGCATTTCATTTTCTTTTCACTAAGGCAATAAACCCTTAGAGACACTTTAGCAAGTAATATGCATCTCATTAATTTATTATTTACTTATTTTTAGCTGTTTGTTGCATTTGCACACTGGCTTTTAAGTTTTTCACCACGGGACAATAAACGTTCTAATTCAGAGTAAATCAAAAACAATAGTATGCTTAGTCTTAATGGGAGGGATATTCTAAAACATGAAGCTGTTTGGCAGTAGAAAAATTACTTACCTGAAGACAGTTCTATTAAAGAACATTTACTTCACACTTCACACACCGATGTGAAATTAAAACTTATTCAAATTTCAAAAACAAAAACTTTGTTCAACCATCTCGATAAACGTGCCTCCAAAGAATTTCTGTTCTCTGCTCCTCCAGATGACAAGATCTCTAGGGAACTCTAACAGCAATTCCAAAATCAAATAGTCAGGATGGCCATAAAGCAATAGAGCAGACCATCCATCAAAATCCTATGCAAGTTAGATGAACTCAGAGTTTTCCTGTTTTCTTGTTTATTTATTTATTTATTTATTATTTTATTTTTCAAGGGCTTTTCTTGTTGCGTATTCCTAGTAGAAATTCAAAATTATCTCAGCTGGAATAAACTAAACAGCAGAGACTATCAAATTGGTCTTTCTTGTAGACATGAAAATGAAATTAATTTCTAGCTCTTCCATAATTTTCTATGTTATTACTCTGATACACGAGCTATTCAATAGTGTGCTTTATGTTCTAGATAAAAAATTAATTAGTGTGGTAATCAAGTTAATTTAAATAAGGTAAATTTTCATACTGAAATAAGTTGCAGCTATTCCCATCTAACACATCCACAGGACTTGGATCTTTGCAAGCTACTTTGCAAGCCCTGCATTAGCTTAGGCTTCCACACACCTTTACCATGCCATTTTGCAGACATGGAAACAAAGACATGTAAAAAGGTTAAACAACTTCCTAAAGTTTCTGCCAGAGCTGGAAATAAAGACCATGCCTGACTGTTATTCCTTTGTTGTAATTATGAGCCATTTCCTTTTTCCTCTAAAATACTTTTTCATAAATATAATTTTCAGAATGCCCCGCCTTATCTCTCATTCCCTGTTAACATTCTAGTTTACCACTAGCTTCAGAATTCCTCTGTTTGGAAGACAGGGGAGAAAAAAAGACTGCTATGCAATGAAAAAAAATTCAGTCTGAAAGTGCAGTAGTTTCATCAAAACATGACAATTCAGCAATAAAGGCATTGAAAGTAAATCGGCTTAGTATGCAGGGGAAAAGAACAGTTCACAAATATAAATTCAAGCATTTTAGTATAGCTTCTATTCACAGATTTGACATTACTGTATGTCTTTACTAACTGGTTAGTCAACAATAGCTAATGCTGGAGGCAGTTAGTACACACATCAAATCTATCAAATATCACCTGCCACTTATGCCTAAAAACTACTGAGACACCATAAATTTGTTTAGACTATTTCATCTGATCATAAAAATCCTTTACATTAATACTTTTTTTTTTTTTTTTACCATTTTTTTGCCTATCACATTACACAAAGTACTCTGCAAGAGATGTATAAGTCCAGCAACCAAAAGTACCCGTTTGAAGCTATTAAATCAAAACTAGCTGATTCTATATGGACAAAGGCACTGCAGTACACTCCCTCTTCTTGAGGTCACATTTAATAATTATGAACTTTACTTTGTTTGAGAAGAGTAAAGAGGTGTCAGTCTTCAAATACAGAACTCATTTAATAATAATAATAATGCAAAGGCTTAATTGCAACCTTGCTAGAGCCTAAAATACACAAGGTAGCATACACATAAGCCATTGCAAAAACATAGCTGCTCTTGCCCCTGTGTGTACCTCAGCCTTCATAACCCTAAGAAAAATCTGATACTCATGAACTGAAACCTGTAATAGCCCTGATTACGATATTGTCACCTCACCTCCTATTCTCCTAGGAAGGTTTAAACCCATCTGTGTTTGCACCGCACTGGAGTCATTTTGTTGAACTGGAGCTCCATGACACGTGGAGCTAAGATTCAACACCCACAGCGTAGCCCTATATTTATAAAGGAATACTTTTTTTTTTTTTTTTTTTTCTGTATGGAAATCAAATACTTTTAATGATTGTATTTAAATATTGGCAGATGGTAGTGTTCATGTGTAATGTTTCTTTCAACTACAGCAGCATGTAAAAATGCTACCCACAGACCAAAACACCAGTGAATTGTGTACCATATAGGTATTTTAGAACAGAGGTTTGGTTTGATAGGAAAGAGATCTTTAATAGACAAGGTCATGGTGAAAAAAGAGATGAATTGTTAAGGCAAAGAAGCAGCAATAAGAAGAACAAAAATCTGGCATTTCTATTTAGCTAAAAAGCTCAATAGCAATAAACATTATTTAAGAACTTCATTCATACTTACATCATCAAATCTCTTACCTGCTAAAAGAAAACACCCTGAAAAAGTGAAACTGATTGAGCAATTACATGCACTGTAATGCTCAAGCAGAAGAGGGGAGGTGAAGTTGCATGCACTGCTTGAACTTTTCCATGTCCTGACTTTTGAATTGTGCAAGTCTCATGACTTTATTCTGCAATCACACACAGCAGTAAGCCTGAGCATCCCCAGAGGCTTTGCATGTCCCTTTGAAGCATTACAGACCTTCTTTGTGCATGGTGCTATTAATAGTTATCTCAGAACAATCTCAGAAATCTCAGCACATCTTCAACACAGAAAATTAAAAATACTACTACTATGCATAGACTTTTTTAGAACAACTTGTTGAGCCCCAATGAATTTTGTCATACAGATGCCTCAACAGATCAAGATGATAGCAAGAATTCACCTTTTCACTAATCTGAGTGATAATAATATCAAGAGCTGCCAATCAGGTTTGTTGTCAAACACCTCTTCCAGCTCAGTACCGAGACTGCAGAAGTTTTCCTTGAAAAGCATCTGTGAAAATATTCTTGCAAGAAGGGTGCAAAGCTGAAGCAGAGAGCAGATTCATTAGGAAAGTGTTTCTCATAGTTAATATCTTTAGCTGTATTTTCTATTAATTATTTTGCTTTTCTTTCCTGCTGCTGTCAACAAAAATATACATAAAAATAAATAAGAGTTTGCCACAAGAAAAAACATCATTTCCCTATTTTACCTTGCCATATATACCAGAAAATTTCACAGTCAAAAGCTTACAATTAAACTGCCTGTATGGATTCAGGCCAGAATCCATGTGAAGTCAGAGCAGAAAGTCACCCTTCTCACCTGAATGGATTTGAGTTCAGCCTACATAGCTTCTATCAAAGGTTTTCAAATGTAATATGAGGTATCATTCAGCTGCTCAGGTAGCTTTTACAAGCTGCTTTACAGAGGTTTTCATATCCCTAGTTATGTGCTTTCCATAGGTGGGAACCCTGACCTTACACCGACAAAGGACACTGAAAATAGTATTTGTTATTTTTCCTATCTAAAAATAACCACCTTTTACTTACCGTCACAAAATTCGCGTTTCTTAAACAGAAAAAAAAAAAACTTTGCCTGTCTGCAACTATTGTGTATTTTTTGCGTGTATATGTGAAACACATTATATTTCATGCATATATCTTGCTTCTCGTTTAAACACAAACCTTTTAAAAATAGTTCCTCTCTGCTAGGGAAAGGGATCTGATTTATAAGCTTTCCCTTCTGTGCCCTGTAAAGTAGTTCCATACTAGTATACAGTTAATTTTGCAAAAATACATGCAGCCGAAAAAAGGGATTTGTAATGAAAAATAACAGGCAATATAACTGCAGGTTACACCTGTGGGTTTCTTTGATTCTGACTGTGTTCAGGGAAACTATTGTTTTTTTGCTGATAAATGAAAAGAAGGCATATAAAAGGCTGCAATGAGAAAAGACTGGAAAAAAAAAAAAGAGCTATTTTTGATCAGAACAAGTATGGAACATGTATGGGTGAATCTTCAAACCTTCATTATATGTTCTATATTTTTTTCTAACTGGAAAATATATACTGCTATTTCTAAGGGAGGGGTGGAAAAGCAGTGAGAATGAGAACTGATGTGTAATTTACTTAACTGGAACTGGTTTGCAACTGACAGAAAGAAGACAGCAACTCTTCTTTTCAAGTGTTCCCATGCTGGCAAACTCACTAAAAATGCCTGATCTCGTGACTTTCCCAACCCAACGGTACAGATCACAGCTGAGATGGGAGTAGAGTAGAGCAAGTACGCTCATATTTATTCATATATATATATATATATCATATAAAATTACATATTTATAATATTTTATATATATGCATGTATATAAAATTCCCAAATCTGGAAGGTCTCCAGATAGTAGAGTCACAGGTGTAATGCAAGAACTTAAAACCTTGTCAATTCTACCGGTAATTATTTTTTTTCTTTCTGTTTGCTCTCTTTCGACTTCTACTCTTGCTAAAAAAAAAAGAAACCGTTAATCATTACAGAACATCACATGCGTTAACGTCAAAATCCTAACTCTATTTTTGAGGGGTCTTGAGAGGAAAAGACAGAATTCCCTTGTATGGGAACATCCGCAGGAATAGTATACACGGAGTTTGACACAAAATAGAAGTTTAAAGACAGTTTCCAAGTTTGTGCCAAAGTTCGGAGCAGTCTGAATATGGGAAGCAGAAATGCTCCCTTTTCTCTCTCAGAATTAAGTACAAATTCTCTCCAAAAACTGTCCGTTAAATAAAATATGATAAATTATCACAACATTATTTTCAATATGCTGTGAACAGCTGAAGAGAAGGGATTTGAATAAAATGTGTCTCAGCTTTAATTAGTGTAATTTCCTCAAAGTTGTAATAAGGCTTATTTCTGCAAAGTAGTTTTCCATTTTTCCCTTGCTTATTTTATCTCAGCAGCAAGTGCAAGATTAAACAATTCTTAGAATCAGACCACATATGACATGTTACAGAAAGGTTTAACAAATCCTCTGAATCAGTTCACAGGTGAAAATTAAGACAGAGAAGAATAATTACAGAACACATAAAATCATCACAAAAGAAGAAGCTGCTCTGCTGTGAGCGTTGTAAAAAAAATAAAAATAAAAAAATCTTGCTCTATTTTAAATACTGGAAAAGTACCAGAAATATAATTTCTTTCTAACTATGAATGTGACAAAATCACTTGGAGTGAAGGTACCTGCATATTTGGCACACAAGGACATATAACTACATGAGCAGTTCACAAACTGTTCATAAATCTATTTCTGCTGTTTCTTCCACCTTTTTACCCTTAATCCCTTGCAAAAAGCAAGTGAAAAGGGCTTTCAATGGGCTAGAAATTCTCTGGATATTTTATGAAGATCTTATACAACCTGAATCATCATGCTTGTAGTTTGGCTGAAGGTTTTCCATGAAGCAGACAGAGTGCCAGCCAGGGAAAAAAAAAAAAAAAAAAAAAAAGTTTTTATTTTTCTCCTGCCAAGACAAGAGGACTACAGCCACTGAAACAGCATGAATTGGCAAAGACAATACAGAACGTGAGCCTGAGTGTGAACTTCAGCCCCAAGGTAGCACAACAAGAGAGACGGCAAGGCACAGGCGTTACGCTGTGTACACAATACCCATAGGCCACTTTAAGGTGCATCGCACGCAGTGTGATGGTGTAGACCAGCTGGTGTCAGAGTCATCAGCAAGGCTACCTGTGTTTTCATCTGTTGATGCCTGAGGATGATTTCCTGAGTTTGGACAGGACTAAAAGAGGTTAGCAGAAAGCATCATGAGAGAACACAGAGCTGCCTTCTAGCCTTCCGCCTCCTCGTGAAGGCAGAGAATGCAGGAAGCAGACTGGCCAGGTGAGTTATGAAGAACCAGAAGAAAGGCTTGGCAGCAAAATGTAAATATGCAGAAGTAAAGAGGGAAGGCTTGGTGCCACTTTCTTAATAGCAGGGAGAAGGGTAAGCAGGAGCCCAGACTTGGGGAGAGCCTAGTGCGGTTTGCTGGTGTGTAACACGGAATCTGGCCACGGTGCACAAACTGGGAGTGCTGTGTGTTAACACTGAGAGTGACCTGATTGTGGGCACCATAAGGAAAACGTGCCTAGTTCTGCTCCAGAGCTCTATGGACTCTGCAATCCTGTCCTCGTATTCCCAAACTCCTTAATGCAAAACCTGCAGTCTTAGGTAACTGAGACCAAGTGTAAGCTGCAATAAAAAAACAATGTTCATTCTGGTGAGTTGAGTATTTGATGAAGTAAAGCTAAAAACACATTAAAAATTAATATTACTGTTTCCTGGACCTGTCATTTGGGATATCTGGCCACAAACTGTTCATTTAAAGTTTTTTCTACAGCTTCATAAAATTGCAGACAGTTAATTTTTTCTAAAGTATGGTGTGGTACAGTAGCTAATAAACATCAGAAAATTGCATGAAATCTCTTACTGGTTAATTTATTACTCCAGGGGAAAAATCACACACAACAAATATTTTTATATGGATGGTTATTTTCTATTATATGTAAACTTTGACTAAATGCAGTAATTACATTTTAAATGGCCTATGATCACGAGCAGTCCATATCATATTGCATCACTGTCATCACAGGGAAGTAAACCTCCAGAGCACACAAGGTTTAGTCCCCGCTTGTCTCCTGCCCTGTTCAAGCAGCACGCTGCAGCACTGTTCAGGCAGGCACCAGCGTGCTGCGATGGCTCTGATGTACAGCCCATGAGCGGTGAGGGAGCTTCAGAAGTCACCATGCATCTCAGTCACCCGCCTATTCCTGCCTCCTGCTTTTCCTTTTTTCTCTGTGCCCCTGCCCCTCCACCAGCATGGCAGATCCCAGCAGCCAAGAAACACAGTACTGAGGAAGAAGGTCCAGCTTAAAGGCCTGCTTAACTAACTTAGAAAGGTTTTCAGTAACAGGGTGTTTATTTCACATTTTGTGGTTGCTTGTAGTATTACCTTCATTTAGAAATAAATATATATGTATATAAGTATACACATTACCTCTCACAGAATCGCAGAAATGCTCTCATCTCTTGAATTAAAAAAAAAAAAAAAAAGGATTTTCAATTTTTTTTAAATCAATCTACCAAGAATTCTGACTGAAAACTTTGAGCATTACAGCAGCATAATGCCTGTGAACAAATGAAATCCCTTCTGTCACAGGAGCTGTCTCAGCTAGAGATATTAGTGTATACTGGCCAATGTGGAATATTACCACGCTGGGCTAAAACTAGTGCTGCCTTATCTGTAATGTAAAAATATGAAGATAAACTTGCAAAAGAAGCACCTGAACATCAAAAAGGTTGTAGGGCAATTTGTAACTAACACTACGTCTATAAATATATTCAACTGGAACTTTCTCAAACATCATCTCATACTAACTGGACAAAAATACATTATCTTCAGAGAAGCTTTTCCAAACTATGGTATATTGTAAAGCTGAAAACTGTTCTATTGTCCTATTTCAGCTTAATAATTATTCTTTCCCTTTTATTCTGCCCATATAGTCTTTCATAACTTCTTTCCAAGCTTGTCAGCTGCACAGTTTTAGAGCTGTTTTCTCAGGAAAGCAGTAGCTAGGTAGCCTGACTTTTCTCTAAAACATAGAACTACAGTTCACAGTGCATATGGTACAAAAGCTACCCTGGTCGGTGGCAATATTTAAAACAGTTTACATCATTAGCTTAGTTCTTCACTGCTGAATACTTACTTGGGAGCACAGTCACCAGCAAGAAGGACTGCATATCAACCAGTCAAGGCACAGTGACCAGTCCAAAGCCAACCACTGTAACAACCGCAGCAGGAGATGCTGGGTCCAGGAGCAGATCCCCCCTTCAGCCCCAACCCTGCAGCTCAGCCCAGCGGTCCATGCTCAGCAGAACCCCCTTGCTTCTTCGTCAGACAGTGCCTGTCTCTGGCAGACGGCGGTTTACACAATGATGACAAATGTGAGCAGCTGTCAGCAGCGTTCATTGTGGATGCATCATGCAGTATTGGCAGTCAAACATTCCCATTCTGAAGGGGAAAAAAGTGTTTTCAAACCACCAGCACCAACACCTAAAGTCACTCTCCCTGGCATAAAAATAGCAAGGGGAAGCAATAATCACCACAAAGTGCCGACTGGAGAGTTAGCAAAGAGATATCCTTGACTATTTTGGAAGCTACTAGAGTAGCTCAGTGTTACCACTCTTTCCCAAGCTGCTTGTTCCTTGTCCTCTCCTACAGCTTATAAGTCCCTGATGAAAAAAAAACGTGTAAGAATCCTCACATCATTTCAAAGCAAAGCTTTTCAACTTAGCTCGAAAATACCTTCCTAAACCATTGTAGAAGACTCAAATGAATAAATAATTTCTTGTAGCTAGCATCTTTTGGTCATCATAACCTCCATCCTAGTGACAACTCATAGGTATCTGTAACAACGTCTTTGATGTCTGCAGTAAAAGGGAATCTGTCTTTGGCCTTAGCAAAGGAGAAAACTGCTTGTCATTCAGGCTTCCATTTAATGGCCACATTTCAGCATTGGTTACAGCTGTGCAATCACACAATGGTCAATGCACTGGCACCAATATATATATAGGCATACTACAGCTGATCTTTTCAGTTTTTGACTCTCCCACATCAATAAAAAGAGAAGCTATAAACTTAATTAACCACTACACATTAATTTGCTAACAGGTACAATTCTTATTTCTCTTTAGATATTGGTTCATTTTACTGTCAATTATATAGTCATGAACTCTCCATGCTTACAAGAATATCCAAAGTAATATAACATATTAATTTTCCCACCTTAATTATTTCCTTTTTCTATAGTCCCAGATACACTGTAATATAGTTTCTTGAGTGCTGGGGCTAGTATTATGAAACTGGGTTGCCATAGTGTCTTTCAAAATCCAAATGGGAAGTTGATTTTTAAAAAAATGTTCCATCAGACTTCGTCCAGCTATAAAATAAAATAAGATGAGCAGCCTATCTCCTGTCTGTGAATAAAGTTAGGCAATGGCCAAATAACATACTTGTCATCTGCTGCTGCTGCTTATATCTTCCAGTTCATTCTCTTTAAATCAAAAAAGAGTCAATGGAGCTTTATATCCTGTCTCTCAGAACACAAAATAAATGGAATTTCAACAAACATTCATTTCAAGCCAAATCAGTTTCTGATTAAATCCAATCTGTAAAATTGAAAGTGGTGCCAATACACTTCACATATTTCCCTCGTTTTCAGCTTTCATCACTCATTAGCATGCAATATGAAAATCTTTACTTTCTAATTATCCTTATATTTCTCAACAAATAGTTGTTTTTGTTATCAAGTTCCATGACAAAGTACATTCTTTTAGCTGAAAAAAAATGTTTTGACCTAAATTTATAGCTTTTCTTTTCTTGTTCAAAGACTGATCTGAATCCAGATGGCAGATTTTCCAGCTGAAAATCACAATGGAGAACAGGTGTACTTGAAAGCACAGTTAGTGAATTGAAGCAATTGGAGTCCATCTATGCAGTTACACCCTGTATAGTACCAAGCCCACCCACATAGCCATTTCCTCATTCGTCCATTAAAATGCAGAAACTTAATAAACTATAATTCATATGCAAACAGATTCCATCTGTTTTACCTTCAGAGTCAGTGTTGATTAGGGGGCATGAACGTATTGAAGGATCGAACACTTAGTGGTACTCTACCAGTATAAACAAATGGAGAGAGAAGAGCCTAAAGGCTTCAAAGACTTGCATTATTTTCAAGCTCACATGCAAAAAGAAAAGTGATCAGGACTTGAAAACCTGAAGAAGGATTCACAGAATTCCAACACCCCAGCATTTAATCCTCACGTCCACTCATCTACCCTTTCAAGAAAGGTATGCATAAAAATAAAACAAAACAACAACAAAAAAAGAGCGCAAATGGGAAAATATAGTGTTTTTAATGTTTATAAGTTTGTCTTCATTTTTATTGATAGATCTGCCAAGCAAAAGTCTCTTAAATGGAGGCAAGCCCAGACTCATTTATACAGTCTTCTCTTTAAACCATGTGAATTGGAAGAAAGGCAGCAGGACCAGTGCTTTTCCTGCTCCCTGTGAGGTTCAACACCACATTAACCCTTCATCAGGTTGTGACAAAACCTTGTCTTCTCTCCTCCAACTGCTGTAAGTGCAGACATAAACATTTCATTAAACAATTCACAAACTATTCTGATTTTTTTTTCTAGTATACAATAAATAATGTTTCAAATCTTCAGTTTCAAAAGAGGAGCTATGGATACCGTACATGTTTTGTATGCATTTTGGTTTATCCCTTCTTCTGATTAACAGGGTAAACACACTTAGAATATTACTGTGCATTTTAGGATTCACAGAAATAAAACACAGACTTATGGCAAATCTTCAGCTGACGTAAACTGTCTCTTTTCCATTAATTTCTGCCCCCTTTCACTAGCCATGAGCTGCTTAGGTGCTCTTGACTGTCCTAATGCATCTATGCTCTGCTTCAAGGGTCCATTTTGGAAGTTGATTACCAGTTACTGATTTATTTAAAAAAAAAAAAAAAAAACAGTTATTCAACTGCTGGCCCTTCTACAGAAGATCTCCTGGCCACCTCTGAAATACAGCTGCAGAATGATTGCCTGGTTTCAGCATCTTTAATAAATAAATGTTGGCAGCTGCTAAAGGCTTTCCTGTCCACTGCCTCCAAATATACATGCAGATCACTCCTTTACTTCTGTTCTAGATACCATGCATGTGATATGACATCTGGGGAGCTTGTACTGGCATGTTCAGTTAACTCTCCTGACATCTTGCCACAGAAAAGAGAACTCTCTGATTAACATAGAAAAAATGACAATAAGATGTAAGCTAAGCAGATTTATAATAGGAAGGAAAGAAAAAATCCTTTAGAGAAAAAAAAAGAAAAAAAAAGAACAAGGGCAGAGGGCAAAAGAAGCTCTCAAGGGTCCTTGGGAAAAAAATGAAAACCATAAAACAGTATTTTAAAATTGCATGAGGATAATTTGAACACATGCCTGTCAACAAGCAGCAGAAGAAATTCCAGTGTGGTGACAAAATAACTGCCCAGACAAAAAAGATCATGCATTCCCCCTAACATACCTGCAGCCTTGAACGAAAATCTGTATGTCAGCACGTCTCACCAGCCTAAGGCTTGCCACCTCCAGATCAAAAAATATGATCCATCACAACAGCTCTCTCAGCACCACAGGTAGGAAGAACCCTTTTCTCTGTATTGCCTAGATGATCTACATAATTAATTTAAATTCACAGCAACTGTCTTCAAAATCTACAAGCTCTGCTTTTTCTGTTTCTCGTGTGAACAATGGCCTACACAGCCAAAGCCTTATCTATTTTTTTCCATTGTGCCTTTGATCCAAGAAAAGGTATTATTTCTACCTATAAAACATATTTTCCTTCCATCTTTAGTCTAGCAGAACTACAACAACATGACTGCCAGAACTAGGACGAACAACTCCACAGAGGATGGTCAGTTTCTCTCCAGCTAGTTGCTCTGGCCAAAATAAAAAAAAAAAAACCATTTGCCAACATCCCAGGTTTCTGCTCCTGTCCTCAATTTGGAAGATTACAGAACATTACAGTTCACAGCAGCAAAAAGGGCTCAAACTGTGTCTTAATTCTGACATTCAGCATTATCATTTCAGAACTCACATTTTTTGGCTTTTTTTTTTTTTCCATAAACTGCCCCAAGACTAAAGAAACCCTCACAATCTGCTTAGCTCAGTTTTTCACTAAGGGAACCTCCAGCTGATGAGGTTTGCCCTCAGCAGTGAGGACTACCAAATCAATGGGAATAATTTTAGGTTTGTGGGAGATGAAAGGCCGATTCACCCACATGAAAACAAAGCCCCCCAAAAGGAATAAACAAAATAAAAAATGCAGGTCTTGCATGTTTGCTACATGGTTACTTTTCATCTCACAGAATAAAATATTCATGAACTTTCCAACACTAGCTGTCTACTGCTCAGGAGAAACTGTTAAATATGTAGTAGGATGATATGCTGTGTGAGCTTTATACATTTAGACATTCAATTTTTTATATGATGCTTTTAGGTTTTTCATGTATTTCACAGTTTTATGCACCTAAGTTCCTTGCCAGTGCCTCTCACAAAAGGCATTATATCACATGGAAAACTGGTAAAGAAGGTTGGAGAATTTTCTTTTTTTCCATTCAGCCAGGAACACTACTAAAAAGGCAGAATTTGTGTCAGACAGCAGAGCAAAATACAACTAAAGAAAGCATCTCTTTAAAAGAGAATAAATATTTTAAAATATAGAAAAAAAAAAGCATGAACAAATTTAAGGTGAGAAGAAAAGTTTAGCAACCCTTTAGATTGCAAAACTTACAGAATTAAATAACTTCATCTCATCTCTGATGAGAACTTCAATTGTATAAGCAACATAGGAGAAAAGTGTAATCCTCAATTTACCATCTGTATCTACCCATATATAAAAGACCATGGTACATATTTTTAATAAACTGGTCATCCTAGCACTGTCCAGACCAACCTCTGCCCCAAGGAAGGAGCAGCCTCAAGACCCTTCTCAAGGTATTCGCATCTACAGTCCATGTGAATTCAGGTCAGATCACAGCGCGCTTCTTTTTCAGCCTCAGAGCTATGCAATGATGCCTCCTATACCTCTGACAGCTTCAAAGATGTTGGTTTCCAGGAGCTTTATAGCTAGAAATCAGACAGTATGCTAGATAATTAGATAACATTCCAAACAATTAGATAATATTCCAAGCAAAAGTAGCAGCTTTATTTCCTATGACAAACACAGCCTGGACCAATGCTTCATTCAGAAGATTTTGAAGCAGTTTTTAATGCTAAACACTCCCATAGCTCAAAGATAATTGATAATACCATTCAGGTAAGCAATTCTTTCACTGATGTACATGAAAGAGCAATCATTAGTCAATATTTCACAACAGCTGCAGGCTATGCAGTGACAACAGAAGTTCAAAATTCCTTATTAAACACAGAAATCTGTTAATATGTTTGAACAAAAGACCTGCTGAGTGAGAAGGTGGAATATTTGTGCACTATCTTGGCACAAAGTAAATTTGCAAATGTTTAAAAAGGACTGAACACTAAAACAGTTTAGTTTATAAAAATTTACCCTTTTTGAGACAGATTCATCCACCTCAGAACTAAAAATATTTTTGAGGGGATAAATGTCATGACTGGCTGGAATACGTCTAGTGGAACAACTGCTGAAGCAGATGCCTGTTGCTTTTCTGGCTTGTTGTATTTAAATGCAAGACCTATAAATGCTTTGTCTTTCAAAATTATTACTGCCTGATGAATAAATTGATATAAAAAGGTAAAACTGCAAGAGGAAAAATACAAATCTTCCACAGTGATAGAAAAAAAGTACCTTTTATATCATGTTTGTAGATATTTCCCACATAAGAAAGTTGTTGGGGTTTTTGTTCTGAAAAGAATATTTTAATTTTCTTTTCAGTATTTTTCAAAGACCAATTTGCATAAAGCAATATTCTGTATTACATACTCCACTCATAAGGAATTACATTAAAAATGTTAATTAGGTCATAAAATTCAAACACTCAGAAGCTGGAAATGCCAGGCTCACTTGTTCAGCCCTCATTCACAGGAACAGAGCACGTTGTCAGCGTCATCAACCCTAATCCCTTGTAACTGCAGGCAACTAGGGAATATATATATATTTTTTTTTCTAAGAAGTGCCCCCACGTTGCAAGTAACAAGCACTTTACTACACCCATTAAAAAACAAACAACACAATACATCTTACATTTCTGTCATATAAGAGACCTAGATCTCCAAGGAAGTGGCTTAGACCCCATTCTGCAATGGAATTAAAATGATAACCAATTAACCAACCAGCTCCTCACTTTCAAACCCGGTGAGAAATCCTGCTGCAGCCACAAACCTGGTAACAGATTTAACCATGTGAGCATGACAAACTACCCAGGGACTGATGACACTCTGGTACTTCTCATAGCATCAGCAGAGCCCACCAGTTTCTCCTGCCCACCTACTTGCAGCCACTCTAGTATTGCTACAAATAAAAATCAGAAACTCCTGAGAAGACAAAATATACAATGGAAGGTCAGGAATAACCCCAGTAAACAAACAGCAGAAGACCTGAGGGCTGGGATTAATACAAAAATAGTACAAATGGACACTGTCAACACCAATCACACTTTAGGGATACCAGCAAACTGGACACCCATGGACTCATATTATTGGTTGGTTCAATTTCTAACAGCCTTGTCACCCAGTTCCATCCATAAATTTACCAAGCTCTACATTAAATGAGTTTTTCCTCCTTGTTGTTAGATAGCATGAGTTTTCCTAGTTCCAGGAAAGCCTAAATTGTTCTACATCAACATTTGATTTGCCATTAGAGCCCACAGAAAAGCTGGAGTGCACAAAAACACTGGTCAAATGAAAGAAGACTGTGAGATATATTTTTTCCTTGCACCCACACTTCCTGAGCATTACTCCCTTGAGCACTTGTACCCATGGCTGTCCTCTTCATGGAAGATTCCCCAGCTACTCCCAGATGTGCAGATGCTCAAGGAGTGCCTAGTTTTGTTTACATTTCTTTGTAAACAGAAGATTTTCATTCTCCCTTCATACACATACCCACATGCATATACAGTCCTGACGAGCCACAGGGGAGTATATCCTGAAGTCTCACGGCACCTTTCAATTTTTTTCTGGTCCTTCTGCCCTTAGGAGCTATTTGCTGTAATCTGAAGTCCTGACAGAGAGTCATAATCAAATGGCAGGCAGATTTTCAGGCTCAGCAATCAAGCTGGTTATAATCCAAGGCAATGCTCCATGATGTCTAAGCACATATTCTGTGCCTGTTGAAGAGAGGGGATTTTTACTTCCCAAAAGAACTGCAATTATCCTCCAAAGGCAAAGTCTGCAGACTCCTCACAGGCCAACAACTGCAGAAGCCAATTTCACATTGTTTTAATTCACATACAGTCTGACTGTACGTGTTCTTCTCAAGCAGTAATCATCTCAAGGCATGTATGTCTCATTAGGGCAGCAAAAAATTATTTATACAAAGCCTGATGCCCCTACACAAACCTGCAGGCTTCAAATGAGCAAACCATGACACTGGAAACTGATCTTCAATCTAGTCTTCCTTTTTCCTCTTTAAGTAAAAATCAAGCTGCAATTTCTACTTATTAAAAAAAAAAAAAAAAAAAAAAAAAAAAAACAGGAATTTTATGCATAATGCTGTTGGAGGTATTGAAAAACCATTTCCTAAGTAAATATTTTTCTTTTAACAGAAAACTTGAATTGGCCAAATTGGCAAACCTTGTGTTTAAATGTCTTAATGACAGAACTGTTTATCTTCCACAAAACTGGATTTAAATTTGACATTTAGTAAAGATGAAACTAAGCCTGTTGCTCTTAACCTTAGAACCCAGAGGAGAAAAGGACTGATAACAACCTTTTATCCTTCCACCATAATGCAGAGCCTTCCACAGGAGAGACTGTGCTGGAAAGGCTGGGGCAAGGTGACACAGCAGCCTATGGGAATCATGCAGGCTGGTACCCAAGCCAAAAACTATCTCCCTCACTCTCAAGAGCTTTCCACTAAAATGAATTAATTAAAATCAAATCTTGTTGCTAACACACCTTGTCTATCATATTTCAGAGAAGAAAAAATTACTTAGTGTAGTTAAATTCTGAAAAACTTGACTTCATTCGGAAACATTCGGAAACATTCGGAAACATTCGGAAGTGCTGACACAACCTAAATTAAGGCCACAAATAGTACTGTGATAGTTAAGAAGCATGCTTGCAAGCACATTTTAGTAGTTTAGGAACAATCGTGAAGACTGGTGGTTGTGAGTTAATAATGCCATAAGGAAAGAGCTAGCCAGACAATACTATTTTCCGAAGGTGACAAATGACACCAGAGACATCAGGAGACATGAGCTTTGACAACAGCCATGTGCAGTCCCTGAGTCCGCTACCACACTGAACCTTGCTTAAATTTTCTACATACTGGAGAAATGTCTCAACACTGAAGAAGCACAGACACTTCTCACAAACCAAGCCAGGTTCCTACTGCTAGTGTGCTGTGTTCATTGTTCATGGAGATTTACTGAAATGTTTGCTGCTGCAAAACAAGAGGTTTCACATACATTTCTCAGAGGCTACACAATTATGAACCCAGGAAGGCTACACAACTTTTAACTGAGAAAAACTATCTTGCCCTTTGGCATGGCAGGCTAGGTTAATAGGATTCTTCCTCATGTTGTGAAGCAAACATCTGGACATGTTCTATGCTGTATTTCTGCCTTCTGAAAAGCAAGATACCCTACTCTCTCAGACAAAACCTACCCCACTGATTGAAAATTAAAAAATGCTGCTTGTCTTGTAAATTTTAAATTTACAGTAAATTTTCATGTGAATGAGAGTGCAATCAGTTAGATCTTCATTACTAAGGAGTCATTCTGTGCTATCAATTTTTCTGCCTGCAAAAGAGACACTGTAAAAGTACATTGTTTTAAAAATTAATATTCATTTTATTCACTGAGCTAAAGACTTCTTCTAATAGGCAGCAGAAAAGAATGTGCAAGAAGAAGATGTTGTTTTCTCAGGAACAAACAAAATTTAAGCAGATTTAATCTTCTTCCAGTAAAATTAAAGCTTTTTCTTTTAATCAAATGAGTGATAATTTATTTTATATACCAAAAACACATCAAAATGCAACACTAATAAATGACATCAAATGGAATACTAAGAATATTGGTTTCTCATATGGCCTTAGAAAAACCTAGAAGATCTGTATGCTAATGCTTTAAGCCTCTCCATGCAAGCAACTTGATGCAGGTACATCATGATGATTCAAGTTTAGGCCTCATCCTGTTCCGCTGTGTACCAATGAAAATGAAAGAACCTCCTAACACGACTCTTCACAGAGAAGGCAGAGCCAGACCCTTCTCAGATGAGCCCAGTGACAGGCAAGAGGAACAGGCCCAGAAAATGAACTTTAAACAGAAGAAAAACATAGTTTACTGTGAGGATGGCCAAGCACTGGCACAGGCTGCCCAGAGGGGCCGAGGACTCTCCATCCTTGGAGATAATCAAAACCCTGAGCAACCTGCTCTGGGTGACCTGCCCTGAGCAGGGAGTTGGACTAGATGATCTCCAGGGACCCTTTCCTACCTCAGTCGTTCTCTGAATCTGCCAAAACTTCTTGGGAGCATTGATGATCTAATACACCATGTTATTATCTTCAGTGCATGCATCATCAGCTCAGCTCTTGTTCTAGCCTAAATAATCAAGCTAATGAACAAGCAAGCCTTTTGGCTTGACTCTGACTTAGAAGTACCTTCATGTTTTCAACTGGGCCAGAATTGTAAATAGTAAATTGTAAATGTAAAATTGTTACATGAGGGAAATGAAAAGATATGTGGCTTGGACCTCTAACTAAAAGTCAGGAGAAAAAATAAATAAATAGCATGGCAAGAGATGTATTGTATCGTGAAATTATACATGGAACTATCAAGCTAAGATGAAAGAGCATGAAATCAATGTCCTAATCAGGTCTAGGAAATACTTCCATCAGCTGTGACAATGACAGTTAGAAGTAAGTTGATAGTAAACTTAGAATTATTCACAGGCCCTAAAACAGGATTACATTTTGGCTTCCATCTGATACAAAATTAATTTCTAAAGCTTTGTAGATATGCCCATCAATACCTCATGCCAAACTGTGAAGAAACTGCCTCTCATGCACCTTATTTTGGTATAATATAAAATAATAATTTCCTTTTCCCTCACAGAATTAAGCTATTCTCCCAAGCCAATTTTTCCATTGAATAGCTGAAGGAATCAACTACTTTTCAATGTAGTTTCTGATCACAGCAGAAAACTGAGGATGTGAGTATTTATCAAAAGCAAAGCCATGGAATTCTCACATACAAAACTGAGACTTTTTTCCTACCTAATAAAGGATAGTGATATTGAGGACGAAAATCCTGAAATAAACCAAGAAATAGCAATAATAGTTTTCTGGTGCATCCATTAAAGAAAAACAAAAAAAAAAAAAGTGAGCTTCTATTGTGGTATAAACCAGGGTTGCTCCTCTGAACTATACGAGTATGCATGAAACCCAATTTAGAGCAGTTTACAAATGGGTGATATATTTGACTATTGACATCTGTCAGCCGGGATTTGCAAAGCAGTTTTAGTGAGTTAGGCATTGAAACATTGGTATGCAATACAAATTGGCACATAGCTTTTCTCATTTGAAAATGGCAGCTATGAGCCATGGAGAATTTCAGCAACAGGAAGCCAACGTATCATTTAGTTCTTCTTTTGGAATAAAGTCTCACATGATAGCAGTTCTATTCCTTGCTTGTAGGATAAAGACAATCAGTTGACACTTCTGTTAACTCCAAAGCTGTGATGCAATCAGATGCACAATTTAATCCCTCTAATGTTCTCCACAAACATTTTAGTGTTAAAAAAAAGCAAATTTCTCTTCAGTATATACTTCTGATCCAGAGCTAAAAAATACAACTACCACAAATTGGGAAGTCATGCTGCATTCAGAACACAAGCAAATAAAATATGCAAATCAAAGTGACCTCTCCTGCAATTTCACTGGGGATGGTATCCCCTTTGGCGTGTTTCATGGTCCTGAGACTAATTTTAAAATGCTTATCAGGAGGATCGGACCATTCACCTTTACATCAGCAGGATGCATTCAGTACTCCTGTGTTTGGATCTAATCTCATTACTTGCCTGCTAATGGAAACTTAACAGGCTTGAAGACAGTGGTTAATATTACAAGTCAGGGTTTCTCCTACTCTCAGGATTGCAATACCCCCATAGGCTTCAACATGCCAGATGTTCTTACTTTGCCTCATGAAGATCTGCAGCATCCCATCTGACCAGCAACACATTCCAATGTCATAGTTTTGACGTTCAGTCGTGCCCCGAGACACTTGGAACTCTGCATTTAGCATTTCCACAAGGAGGGAAGGCTCAGTATTACCGATCAAATCATGTCACAACAACTGGCTTTCCTATTTCTATCTGTTCTGGTGGCATTTCACCTGCTATTTAAAAAAANCCCAAATGCCTAACCTGTTATGGTAGAAGTTTAATTAGACCTCAAACCAAATTGAAAGTGTCAGCAATATCTTTTCTGAAGTGCATTTAGGTATACTCCATTTAATAATAACATGACATGAAGTAAGTAATGAAATTATTACCGTAGGAGTGAAAATTGTTTTAAAGAAAGATTATTATTCATACCGAATACCACATGTTTAAATGACTGGCATTGCATTAATAATTATAGTAGTTATCACTCTCCATTGAATAGCAAATATATTCAGATTACTAGCTCTATTATGTTACAGCAAAAATTAAAATAAAGACAGTTTTAACAAATGTTATTGCCTAGCTGGGGTAGTCATTTGCCAAATTCTGTTCCCATTATTAGTAGCCAATTTGTTTTGAAGTCGCTGAAAATCTGGGTAAAAAAACTGTTATTGATAAACATATTTTATTGATAGAAAGCCAAATATATATAAACACACTGTGAATTCAAAAAATACATTTTTAAGTCTCTTTTGGTTTTCTTCACCTTACTCTATCCACCCTAAATATGATAGTAAATTAAGAAAAATGAAAAGGTTGTTGCAGTCTCCATTGTTTTATGACGAGCAAATTTTGTATGTAGGAGAGATGGACATAAAAATGCAGTTTAAATTTCTGTTTTCTGTCAGAAATAGTTAGATAAGCTAGAGGCACATTTACATTTGGAATCTTTTTCAAATCGTCATTTCCCATCACTTCCCATAATGATCCCTGGCATTTTTCCCCTTTGCCCATTAGACTTCTTGGTATTTTTAAAGAAGTTGTAATGCCATAAGGTCACAAACAAAAGAATGGCATTGTTGGCTACTTGTTGAAATTACACAGAAAGCAAAACACCGTCTCTGCTGCAGAAAGTCTATTGTCTAAAAGCTATTGGTTGCACCCACAGCAGTTATTCACTGGTGCAAAATCATATTCTTCCAAAAAGAGAGCTAGTTCACTGAACTAGAAATGCTGTGAACTAGAGTTGGTATATCAGTCCTAACAAACCTGTTCCCTACTGCTTGTTTCTCCTGAGAGGGACAGAAGAGACAGTAGACGTGCTCCATCTTGCCCTTTCAGCCACATATATGCAGTTTCTAGTTACCTTTCACGCCTCTTTCCTCACCATATTTCACTGAAAAAAGTCACCTTGACATAGAGCACAACCATGAGGTTCATGTTGCCCTAAACAGCCCCTCACACTGCAAATTCTGGACAAGCCAGTTCAAAAGCACCGTCAGTCCCCGCGCAAACCAGGCACTGCTCAAGCTCTGGACCAATCTGAGAAATCAGAACATCCAGTCACATAGTTACTAGGGCATGTCTGGGGTTTCGAAGTGTGATTTTTTGTTTCCCCTCTGTTTTGACTGTACTAGTTGCTGCTTCAATCGTTCAGAGAACTTTTTAACCCCAAATATTCAAAATATACATTTTCATTAATTTAGCATTTATTTCTCCCTTCAGCAGCATTGCTCTAAAAGCAAACCGTTCTCTCACATTTTGAGTGCCAGAAAAACAGAGTGCTGCATCTCTCAGATTAAAACCTTCCGGCAGCATCAGCAACTTAGCACTCCTGGTAAAACATCTGCTGGAGACAGTTAACCTTGACAGTCCTGTGAGCAGAAGTATTAGTAACAAAACCAGCCTGTGCTGTGGGCATATGTGTCTGCTGGCGTTCCTGTCTAAAAGGCCTTCACCTCCGACTCCTTCCATCTTCATTACAACATCAAACAGATTGCTGAACTGAGTTAACTCATATTTCAACTTGTGCAATGGTGATTGGGAAACAGCACTGAGCATAGTGCTCATAAGAACTGCAGAATTTTTTTATTAATACTAGAAAAAAAAGTAAGACAATTAAGGATTGTTCAGCAGGTGTTCGTTCACACAACACACCATTTGTGTCATAATTACACAAAATCTCAAACATCTGCAGGGAATTCACACAGCAGCAGTAACAATCCCCTAGTATAAGGCAGCCAACAAGTTTTACAAACTTTTTTCCCCTTAAAAAAGATTATTTTTCTGCAACTAGTAATCAGTAACTAATCTTGCAAAGAACAGTTCTGGTCCAAATTTCTGACTAGTTTCTAACATTTCAATCTTGGTGAGCAATTACCACTTAATTGAAATAGCATTTCTCCTGCTTTGAGTTTTCAAAGTCATTTAAAGCTTGAAAACAGCATTGGGACTCATTAGTTTCATCAGCTGAGCTAAGCCAAAATCGGGTGCTGCGCAAAAGGCTTTGTATTACGTGCAGAGAGAGAGCATGTAAGAAATAGTGCCCAACTCTCCCTTGTGTTGGAAAGTAAAGCCCCTCTCTGCACTCAGGTAGGTCTGCTATATTCTAGGCAAGAGGAGAAATACTCCCGCAAGTCTACAAGCTGACATCGCAGGCAGGTGGGACTCAACAGATACCGGCCCGCATTCACAGGGCTGGTGACACGCCTAAGCGCTTGTACAACAGCTCAGCAACACCTGGACAACAATATTTACATGCACTTCTTGCAGTGGAAAGAAGAGGCATTGCAGCACAAATTGCAGAAGTGTAAGAGAAGAGATTTTGAGTAGGCATTCTAAATAGCTGAGCAAAAGCAGCCGATTTCCGTTGCAGAGATGCCTTTTAAAGTGCTTTTTACTTTTTTTTTTTTTCCAGGGGTGCACCTAAGAATGCTACTTTTCCTTCCTTTAAGAGAGAAGCCCTTCCCTAGCCAGAATGCAGTCATACTCCATTAGCTTGGGACTGCTGCTATTATGGAGAAGGTACCCATTATGATTTCTCACATTGAAACTTCAATTATTCTTTTCCACTTGTTTTTTTGTTTGTTTGTTTTGTTTTAATAAAATGTAAAAGTAATCAAAATTGATAATATTTATTTATACCTTGTTTATAAAGAAATTCCATTCCATTTCTGCTGCTAATTCGACCATCTCTGTTACAACTCTCTTATTAATGCAGCAGAATAAAGCTCACCTTAGTAAGCTGTGCACATTAGTAACAGCCTATTACCCATGTCACCTTCTTATGAATCAGTAAGTTTACTGACCAAACTTTAAAATGAGCAGAAGACATATTTCTGCATAACAACCTTTGTTAAAAAGCCGATAAATGTCCATAAAGACTTACCACCTCTAATTACACGTGCTTTTACTGAAAGATATTCAAGTTTACATACCAAATCTCATCTACTATGTTGTGTTTTTTTTTTTTTTTTAATTTACCTACACTCAAGTCTGAGATTTAGTAAACTCATCAAGACCACCAAGTGTGCCAGGGTTGTTTTTTGTCTGTTTGTTTGTCTGTTTTTAACTCCTTGCATGCCTCTAACTTCTGCTGAAATGCTGAGCTGTGACCTCCATTTTCCCTCTCACAGGACAACAATTTTTCCAAAATTAGTGAACGTTCACCAGAAAACTGCCAGTGAAGTGCACATGCCCTTGATATACTGACACATGGTTCAGACTGGAGCAGTCTGTCGGGTTTGCTTTGGGTGTTTGATGTCCAGGGTGCTTTCCCACTGTTTGCCATTTAATGCTGCTGCTGGAATTCTCCTCTAGAGAATTCTAAATTCAGCCTGTTTCTGTCTTTTCCAGAAAGCCTTAAAGGCCTTAAGGCCTTAATGGCCTAACCATGGGCAGTCACTTGAGCAATACAAATAATGGACTTCTCAGACTGAGGAACCACACTGAAATACTAAAAGTTAATATGGATGAATCCATAATAGACATTTTTCTGTTTTTGCAGGGAAAATATATTATTTTCTGGTCAACTCTGAAATATTTAAATCTATTTTATCCTTCTTTGTAACTTATAATGAGATTTCTACTGAAAATGATGTTTCAGAATTAAAAGCTGATAAAATATGTCAGCATTTTAAAAATATTAACCCTTCCCACTATTTCTCCTTCTCCATACCTACATTATCAAAAAAAAAAAAAAAAAAAAAAACAAAAAGTGAATTGTTTCAAGTTCCTTTAAGCAGTTGGACAAATTTGTTACTGACCGAGGATTTGGTCAGAAATAAATATTGCCGAGCATTTCAGCTACTTCCATGTATGAAACACATACATGACAGGAAATAAAATTACAGCCCTGATTCAGAAGAGCATGTACGCACATTAAACAGGCACTTATCTGCATAAGTACAAACATGAAAAGGCAAAACATCAAAGGCATGACAAAGCTGGAAGAAGAAACAGTTGAATGAATAAAAATATATGGAAGATAAAATCTGGTTGAATTCAAGGTTTTCCAGAAGTTTTTTATTATTATTATTTTCAAGTCTTTCTAAACCTGCTTTCAGATCCCGTTTCAGGTAAAAATTTTGCTACCATTTCGCATGAGAAAAAGGTAGGTCCCTTAATAACAAAGAAGTATTTCTGGCACAAGCACTCACTATAAATCTTCCCTGCACTTCTTTAGATACGTCATTGGATCATCGCTGGATTATTTATAAACTAGTATAAATTTATATGGAGTGTAGATATAGAGGTAGAGACTGGCTGGCATCTTCTCTTATGTAGGAGAGGCTTGTAAATCTTGCTTTGCGTCACAGAAATGATAAGTGATGTCTCTGGATTTGATGTGAGCAAGACAATAGGATCTGGCACCATCTCGATCACCTTTCAGAGTCGACTTGTAAAAAAAAAAAAGTAAAGCTTGCTTCATGACCCCAACTAGAGACTGTGGAGCAGAAATTCATGACTGTAAATCGAGGCTGTACAGTAAAAATGTTCCATCTCCCCAGTCATCTCTTCTTGGTGGACTACCTCTATCATCTGAATTGTGCACATCCCACTATTTCTACACAGCAATTGCAATACAAATGCAAAAAAAGCTTCAGTCTACCTTGCCTCACTACACAGTTCTCTTAGCTCCCAACACTTCTGTTGTAGGGGACTAGTTTTGTTACTTGGTGCTTTTAACAGCTACACGCAATGACAATACAGAATAAGAAAGTAAGAATGCCTGCAAAATATATATATATATTCAGGAGTACACCAAACCTTAATTTATAATCTGAGGTCACTCTCTTGTTCTACAAGTGTATGATCACAATCTACAGGTAAATACACATTTCCCAGTTTTCTGTGACTATAAATATATTATCTCCTAAATATTAACCCTTTCTACCACTTATGAAAATGTTAAAAGTAGCACTGCAATTAAGAACAAAACATAAAATAAGCATGAATGAGAATAAAGTATGGATGATCTCACCCAAGGCAATTGTTTGTTAATTTATAACTCTCCAATTTGAACTTAAATCCTAAAGACGGTTTGCAACCTGACAGAATTTGGAAAAATGCAAGGAGACAAGCAAATTAAGGCTTGATGTTTCATGCTTATGGCTTCAGCTCAATCTCATCAGAATCTGTCCTGGTCATACCAAATCATTGAACTGAACTAAAACTAAACTAAATCTATACTAAATCTTTCCACCTCCAATTTAATCCTATTACACTTTGGTCTCTTTGGTATGGACACTGGAAAAGCTTACTTTTTTTCTTTGTAGAAACCTATTGGAAGTCCCCTATGTCTTACCACAGTATCCTAATCCCTAACACAAATAACGTTCATCTTAGGCTATGATTTCTAAATCTCTGATCACTTTGGTGGTCTGGACTATCTCCCATTAGTCCACATCTTTCTGTCTTTGTTCTACAGTATTTTAATAAATGGAAACAGAAACTTTCACTTACAGGATAAAGGGTTATGAGAAAAAAGCTACACCTTCATACACAGTAGATTTGATCACGGTAAGTCCTAGCCCTACCTTCCTTCCTGTTTTTCCTTCTTTCCCAGACACATTGCTATCAGTCATCAGTTCAGAGCAGTTTTGCAACACTTGAGGATTTGACCCAAATACAACCAATGAAGAGATAATAGTCAATAGGAATTCATGCAGCAAATGGAAAATGCAGTGAGCCTGGCCTACCCTTTCACACAAACAAGGTGAGAAGAAAAGCAGCACTGCCTTCTGCTGTTCCTGGATGAGAGCCACCAGCTCCTCCTAAGGCTGCTGGCCCTGGAGGAAGAGCCTCTGCAAAGGGGTGCACCAGGAGGAGGAGGAGGAGGGCAGCTTGCACTGGTAAAGCTGAAGGGGCAGAAGTTCGGGTAAGCTGAGGAGAGAGCTGTGATGTGTTTAGGACCCAGACTGTTATTTTTTATTTACCAGACAGGTATTTTTTACTTATATTTTTTCCTGTGTTTGTGCCAGATATGGTGGAAAGGGAGTCATTTAGAAATATTTATACAGCTGTTCAGCTGCACTTGAACATACAGCTTTTGTGCCCAAGCATAAAACCACGTTTCACAGAAAATCCAGAAAACCTTAAAAAACACAGCACAGAACAAATAAGCTCAATAGTGTTGCCAAACCTTTCAGAATTCTAGTTAATGAGAACAACATCTATAATATGTGTCTTTGAAGATTTAGTTTTAGCTTTATTCTTTAAGCCACAGGTTTTCCAAGTTAATGGAGCTCAATTTTTTGAAGAAAATTACATAAATAACCAGAAAAAAGTAAGATCGCCTTTTTAATGTGTTCATCAGTTAAAGGATTGATGATATACCTGCGTGGTCAGAACCTGGCTCAGCATCCATTGAGGTAAATGAGAAAGTTCATGCCCCTTAACATTATTATTTCCTGTGCATGGCTGCAGACTAACCAAAACTTTATTTTGAATCCAGAATCACACCTAAGCTCTGCAACAGCCAACCTGTGTAGTCTGTACATCCTCAGAGGTCAAAACCACGAAACATTAATTTCTCTGCTAAGTCAGATCCTGCAATGGTTATGAATGTTTGAAAATGTAATAAATCCTACTACATTTTGGAACAGACTTAATTAAAGAAATCTATCAGCATGAGGTAACACACCCTATATGTATCCACCAGCCACTAAAGCAGAGAAACTTGTTTGTCACAACCTTTCTCATTTGCTGGAAACTATAGTGCAAGTATGAAACAAAACACATTGAAGTGATACCCAGCAGCCACATGCTTCACGACTGGGTTGGATTCCCACTGGCAAGACCTGTTGCTTTGAAATTTAAAGCAAGTTGTTTCCATGTTTATGACATTTCCAATGACATTTAGTCAAACAATCTCTCTCTGATGCAGTACTAGACAGTTTCCTCTGAAATGGGTAAAGCCATTAATTTCAGTCAAGCAAATAGAGTCAGCTTCCAGCTCCAAAGGAAATCTTCTGGAAAAACAAAACAAAAACAAACGAACAAACAAACAAAATAGTCAGCCACCCTTCAGAACAGCTTTTCCTATTGCTTTATTTCTGGCAATATTTGGAGGAGAGTTCATGGTCTTTGACAGAAAGTCTGCATTGTTTTCTAGCCTCTTTGCCACCACAGAACACCACACTGCAGTAAACTCTCCATTCAAACCAGTGCGCATTAGTCATCCTGAAATTCAGCTTGAATGGATGCAAATCCCAGTGATGTCCACAGCTGAGCTGAAAAGGTAGTTTAGTATGCAGTGATGAAACCAAGAAGGTCTTTACGGCATTGCCATGTTATCCTTTGTTTAATCTCTGAATCTGTTTCTCTAAAACACACACAATGAAAAATAGCATCCTTCTCAACAACTTTCAAGGTTACAAAAATTCAATACCAATAGTTTCTTCTCTCAAAAAATTAAAATAGCAAAAATCAAATTTTCAGTTATGGAATTTGTACTGCTTCATAAGGTAAAAAGAAACTAAACAGCACTACCACGGTGCTGCATAGGCACATAGTGCTTTCCACTTGACTAACATTGCTGAGCAGGTGCATGTCTACTGCAGCCTAGCATGAGGTTTCCTCCTGAGCACTTGCTTTACTCTCCCTTTGAACAGAGACTATTTACTATTTACATACCTTTTAAAATGAAATCAAAAGTGTGCCTGGGTTAGGGCTGGCCTCTCTTTTGATTGTGATTGCTGTCTATTGTTTTCTGTAGAAAAATAGTATCTAAAGTTGATGATGCTCTGATGCACCTCTTATCCTATCCCTCAAAAAAGGCTGGAAGAAAAACAAGACTGCACCTGCATGGACCTCCACAGGTCCATCCGGACAGCTCTCCACTTCAGTATTGTTCTCGTTGCCTTACATGGCGGAGGACAAACAGACCTCACCCTTTGATCCTGCTGCATATGACCCACCACAATAACACAGGGCCACTATTTGCCACAAGAATTTCTCTGCTGATTCTGAACAGAGCCCAGCTGCATGTCAGTCCTCCTGTGTGGTGCAGCCATCTGAGCCTCTGCTACCTTGCTTGGAAGGGCAGATTCCTTTTTTTTTTTTTTTGGGGGGGGGGGGGCAGAGGGGGAGGCACTAACATAGAAATAATGAGCTCATGAAGTCACAGCATGTCAAAAGAGCATGCAATATCTCTGTTGTTCACTTGGGGGGCTCGGCAAAGAAGGAGAAAATTCAGCACAAATGTAAAGCATGAAAAAACTACCACTTGGTGGTAATGTGATGTCATAAATTGCAATAAGGTATGCTAGCAGCTTTCACAGTCCTTCCCCATTAACACTAATAAGACACGCTAGAATGGCATTAAGATGATTTTACTGACATCCTAAAAAAATAAAAATAAATAAAAAGCGTTCAAGCTCTCTAAAACTAGGCTTGACTTTGATGAGATCACAAACTTTACAACAAATTGCATTGGGAACCCATCACTCTCTCTATTCCAATAAAAAACAGGGAAGCTCCTAGCTGACACCAGGGCTCCTGCTGCACAATCCAAAATGTGCACAAGTCAAACACATATGCACATATAGAAATAAACCTGTGCTTACACAGAATTTCGAGCTGAAAGAGACCAACTCAAACAGCAGGAACAGAAAAGGACTACACAAGGGCAGGCAATGAGTGGCTCTGAAGCAAGTCTTCGAGTAGCTGAGTTAGTTCAATCTGATTTTAGTCAAATACTTTAATTTCAAGAGAAGTACTACATACTGAAAGCAAGCATACTTCAGACATATCAAGCATTCTGAAGCAAAATTCATAGCTCTAGGTGTACAATAGTGATTTCCTAGAATATCCCATAAGGGTCTAAACATCCTACTTCTAGAAATGGTCTACACAGAAATTGTGCCAATTCAGTTAAACTGCTTTGGAAGCTGACTTACTTACATCAAAGCAACCCTCTAGTGCATTCTGTAAAGTGTGGGAAAATGGGTTTGGAAGCCAAACTAAGCTAATTGAGTACAGTACACAACCTACTTGAACCATGGTCATACAAACTTGCTACACTGATTTAGTTAAATCAGCTTTAGCAAATAATTTAGTTATGTCAGCGCCAATTCTATATTTAGAGCACAAAGACAAAAATTGTGCTATTTTTCCACTTTTCAAATGCCTATTTCTCAATAGTGCAACTTGTGTGGAAACAAGCATATCCCAATGAAATACACTGAGAATAAATACCTGTTTTGGTCATACATATAGCAGAATTGTATTGAAAACACTCAAATGGGTTTTTATGCTGCCTGAATGTATGTATCTCTCTTGGCTATTTTTAATCATCTAGGCCTGTATCTCTAACTATGAAGAAGACAGAGAACTTAGACTACTAATTTTAGGTGCTCTGAATTGCACCTTCTGGCCACCCAACTGAAAAATTACATACCACAACACTTGAGAACTTTTCAGGCAAAACCTATGTACAGGATTCTGTAATAGAAATAAAATGGATCTGCAGATAGGATTAAAAAAAAAATAGAGGCAGTCTTTCCTACTGTTTTAAGTTTGCAAGTCTAACTGTGTTTGAAAGGAGAATATTGTTCATTATAGTTAACAGCACTGAGCTGTGAGAGATTTATTTATTCATTTATTTATTTATTACCCTTTAAAAGAGGAAAAAAACATTTGGACTCTGCCCATGTGTTTTGTTTGCAGGATCAGATATTTCAGCCCCTGAGATGTACCACTAGCTCTACAAATGTAAAGACATGCACTAATGGAATGGAGACTTGCTGATGATACAGAGAAACAATGTGTTACTTAAATTTAGCAAGTCTTTAAGTGATAAGAAAAATAAATAGGGAAATAAAAATATAAATGGAAAACAAACGAATCAGAAAAAAATAGGAAATAGCCAAAAGAATATTAATTTGTTTCAAACATTAATGACTTTATGAAACAAGGATGATGTAACATTCACATACTTGAATAAAAGAAGGTGAAGAAAAATCTAAGTTTAATGCAGAACTAGAATTGTCTCTGATTGTGCATATCTAGGAAGAGTTATCCTTTCCACACAATTACCAATAAGGCATTCCAAAGCAAATTTCTGATGCAAGGTGTCACAAAATCATCATTCACGCATACTGATTTTCATATGTTGGGTTGGTCCACTTCTTCCTGCTTGTTCCAAAATAATTCCAATTTTCATAAAATGGTCTGATTATGGTCACAGGCAAAGCAGTTTTTCAATACTGTCTGACACTTTAATTTACATCATCTATAATTCATGAAAAGCGGTACTGCAAATCTTCAGGCTTCATTTTCAATTTTTACTGCTCTTCCTCTCCTTTTGTGAGCCTTCCTCTTAATTGAATAGGTACATAATAAGTCTGCTAGACCCAGTAATAAAAATGTATCCTACAGGTCAAACAGCACAGCATTTTATGTTATTGCAAGTCATTCAGTCTTCTGCTCATTGTTGTCTCTCCTCATATCAAACAAACATTAGCTAATAGCATTAACAGTGTTATCTTTAAAGACAGAAAATTGATGACACAGTCAAGGACAATGATTCCACTTTTTTTATGGCATTAACCCATAGCAGAAACAGCACATGGTGAAACTCCCCTGGAAAATACGGTAAGACTCTACAACCAAGCAAAGAATTTCTACTTCTGGATTACACACATGCATGACTTGTTTAACCAGTATCAGATACAGAGAGGCACCTTAGATCAATGACAAAGCAAATCACCCATTCTTCACCGCTGTGAGCATAAAAGTACATTACAAATCAAAAACACCACCTATCACCAATAAATAAATAAATAAATATTGTATTGCCATAATAAACATTTACCATGGGAAAAAAAAAATATATATATATAAAGAAGAGGACTCTCCAACAAAGCTTCTAATAGCTTTTAAGGCACTAAAAATCAAGAATTTGTATTAGCTCAAGCCTGGAACTCCAGAAGCCATCACATTTGTGTATTCTAGACAATGACTGAGAGAAAATTTACTCCCTTTCATTCCATAGAGAAAAGTAAAAATTAAAAGAATAAATAAAAAGAGGTGTTTGCTGAACAGTTTCTTCTAGACTTTACCTTTGACCAATGAAAAACATGATACAAGATCAAAGAAAGATTAAGAGTTTAGGAAACATGTTTATTAAGCTTCTAATTCAATCATAATTTACTGTATTAAAAAGAGGGGGACATCCCTGTGCTGGAAAATGCAGAAGAAAAAATAACATCTTCTTTTAAAAGTTCTGCTCCATCATTTATAGTTGTCCACCTTTTCTCTGCAGGGCAAGACAGTAGCCATTTATGGCACTATTTGGCAATTCTCTCCCAGAAGAAAAAAGCCACAGCTAGCTCATTCCACATAAATGCAATGTTTGCAGAAGAGTACCCCATGATGGACCATGATGGATCATGTATCTTTCCTAGTCTCCAATAATGTCAGAAATGCTCTCTTTGTTTAAAAAAGTAGAAGAATCAGCTGGAATTTGAGGTTCCTCAAAGCCTTGCTAGTATTCTTACTTACTGTTGCAGTACCAGCGTTCTCCCAAGAACAGCCCCCCAAAAAATGTTTTGAGATGGAGAAAAAGCCTTGCCTTGAGTAGATCAATTCAGAATGTTGTAGTATAGCCTGCCTCAGGATAATTTTATTCAAGTCTATTTTATTTCTCACCCATTAGTTTCTATGAAGGAAAAAAAAAATCTTTGTGCTACTTAGTGAATTTCAAATATTAAAAATTTGTCTTATTAGCCTCTTCTGTCTCTTTAGCATGACCTATTTTTCACTTTTCTATGAACTGAAAAAAAAATGTTCAGTTTTCTTGAAAAATCACCATATAATAATATTCATAATCTTAGTACATAAATATATATTTAACAACTCAAAGAGAAAGTCTTTGTGTATCACAGTTACATCTCAATGCGATATATGTTACATATTTCCAGTTATTTAATATCTCCTATCTAAAAAGCTATAAATAGTACAGAATAAGCACCAGTTTTGATAAAGAGTTTATGCATGAGCTGTGTCAAGACTGTGAGCTACTGATTCTCACTAGAAAAATAAAGAATAAGTGCACATACAGGACCATTTTCTGAAGCTTACAGAGGTACACTGAATTTTTGCCATTCAGACACAGCATCAGAGAGGTTCATGGTAAACTGAAAGATTTTAAATATTGCTTTCAGAAGTTCAAGAACTAAGCATATAATTACACCTAAGATGACAGCACAGCTCTGTACGAATAGGCACAGAGGCTTCTCCCTGGCCTTCTTCTTTCCCTTCCCCTCCACCAATACTTTATTCTAATCAGCCGAAGAATTCCCAAGGACTGTAATAAATGCAAATATTTTCACCCTACAAAACTGCTAACATGTATTTTTCCTTCCCTAGGCTGCAGAATAAAACAAATCTGGAAGCAGCTATAACCAACACAGCCTACATTTCAAGACAAAGCCAGCCTCTAATTTCCTGAGCCTACATCACTTTGTAGTCCTCAGAAAAAATCCTCCCAACACCCCCATCAGGTCTTTTTTTCTCTCTCCTGGCCTTTTTAGCTAATTGCTATTTTAAATATATCTTTTTTCTTCAGCACCTCCTTATTAGATTTTTCCTTTAAGATTCTGTCCCTTCAAAGTCTTAATGTACTTTTTTTTTTTTTTTCTGATTGGTTTCCTATTTATAGGTATTTATAGGAGCACTCAAATCCTCTAGCATACTTAGCTTATCAGTTTGACAATGTGCACTTTATCCAGGATTTCCTGAATATTCTAATAAATCATTTCCCGATTCAGAGATTGCCAGGTTAATGTGAGAAGCCCAGTGTCCTTCTTTTAAACACAAATATCCTGGAATTAAAAGAACAGTGCAGTGTGTATTTAGCTGGGTAAGATTTGAAAATATTTTAAAATATTAGAATTTTCACTCTAATAAATATCATGGCAGTGAGGGAGGACCTTCTTAACCTCTAGTGCCAAATTGAGTTTGAAAAGCACTGCAGCTTGCTAACATGGCTACAAGCTGTGGCTTTTCTAGGGCCAAACTGGTGACCCATACCAACTATTTGCCATAACCACTAGGAATACACAGAACTATTTTTTCACGTTAAACTCCTGTAATGAAAGATTTGTTTTTCAAAGTTATATAGTGAATATGAAACCAGATCTGTGCTATACTCCTGGTTCACTTTGGCAAATTCAGAACCTTGCACAAAATCAGCATGATGCATGCACAAAGGAGAAAGCATATGTGGTAGACTCATAAAGCTATAACTCTATATATTTTCTGTTGTTGAATACTTTACGGTTGATTTATTGTTTGGAAATGTGCATTCAATTCTACATAAAATTTTGGATATTGTTTCAAGATCAGATATTATTCTGCATAAGGAACCATGCTGAAATCCAGCCCTGCTTTATGCAGCTGTTAACAACACTCTAGAGGAGAATTTTTCAAACTTCAAAAGCCTCAGAAGAAATTCCTAAAACACAGCTTTCTCCTGTCAGGACTATAGACAGTGATCATTTCAGGTGGAAAAAGAAAGAGAGCTCACTCATTTATCCCGCATCTTGTTCCACAGCAATTAACTGAATGAAGAAATTGCTTGCCTTTCCAAAATCAGAGCAGACTTAATACTTGCAAGCTGCCATCTTCTGGACTGAATTCAGCCAACAATGCCATGTGCTTCAAACACATCCCCAGATATTGGCCAGATATAGTTAGATGTCTTTTCTAGCCTAGAAACACGGCAGCTAAACTATTAATTAATTTCCTGTAATAATTTGGTATGGCTTCCATAATATGTAAAAGTAATAGAAATGCCTCTGCTGAAGTGGCAAGGTGTGTTTGTGGAGGGTAAGGGAAAAATCAAACCAACAAAGTCTGTGCCCACAGGCATCTGTAAAGGTAGATCTTCAAAACACTTCAACCATTTTTATGGCAACTTGCTTGCAGTCCTTGGCTTCTACCACTTACACAACAATTCAGATTTAACAAGTTAGCAAAATACTTGGCTTTGATTCACAATAAACAATTAAATGCCATCTTATTCATGAAAATACATTCACCTATATAGGAAGAATTCCCCCACGAGAAGAACTCACAGCTAGAGTTTTAGTACATACCAGTCTTGTACATGAGGCAGGACAGAAAGATGGGTGTTACTTCAGAATTAAGGAGCAGGTATGACCTACTCCTATGGGAAAATCTTTTACCAAAATTTACAGTAACTTAGTCACAGCACTGCAGTGTGCTTAGCCAATACTGAACATCCATATAGTTGAACACAACTAATTAATATATTAAAAAGCAGCAAAGAATAGCAACTAGCTTTCACTAAACAATGCAAACACTCCTGAAGTACAAAATTAAATGCTACCATCAGTATCGCTCACACTGAGTGCTCCTTTGGGATCTTGCTTCTTTTTTTTTTTTTTTTTAATTACGAAAAGTCTGATAAAACATATTATTCCCTAGAAGCACAGCCTGCAATCTCAGCCATTCCTCCCCATATCTCGTGGTGAAGGGCCACCACAAATCTATGCTTCAAAAGCAGAACACAACCAAGAATCAACACAAGATCATTGAAAATATTGAACAGTTTTTCTAATATACTGCAGATTGAATTGGTAGCAGGACCAACTGTATAGATTGACCAATATTTCTCATTTTAAGACTCCCTACTCTGTTCTGCCTGAATTTAACTGCACAGGCCAAATGCCAAATGTCTTTGCAAACATTGATCAATTGGTGAGAAAGATTGAGAATTACATTGTTTTCAGGTGTATTAAATTCTGGAAACCTTTTATTTCAGAAGTTCTAACAGTAAGTTTCAGAGGAAAAACTTTGACAATCTGTGTAGCTGAGCCAATCCCCACCTTAATTTGATCTCCTTGCATTCATATGCTACAAAACCACCTTCATTAACATGACTGATGAGTTTCTTCCAATGTAGACCCTGCCTCAGTTAGCTCACAAAACGGATAACGCTTGCTTACTGAATTCAAAGTTTTCTGTTTTCCAAATTGCCCAGGTGTGGAATATATGCCTTCTTATTTGAATATGATCTTCCAACTCTGTTGTGCAAACAAAGTTGTCCATATATTTAGGGAATTTCCTCTCATACTCATTACTGCATGACAGTAATGACATCCCAATGACATAGTCCCAGCTTATTCACAGCACTGATGCAAAATGAATGAGATTAAGGTCCCCCCCCAAAAAAAAAATAAAAAATAAAAAATAGAAGATTATGAGATGGTTATATATACTTAAACCTTTGGGCACAGAAACAGCAAACTATCCTCAACTTTCTTTAAAAAGTTCCTAAGCTCTCCTCTGCACTACATTTGACAGTCAGCAACTAAAATACTATTCCCCTTTATTTTCCTGCTTTATTTTAACACATCTTTTTTTTTTTTTTTAAGTTATTTTGAGATCTCCTAAGGTAAGAGGACAGTTGTATCTTCCCAATTTGCAGACAGGGTGAATCGCAGTGTTGTGGTGAACGACAGAAGATGTTACAGCCTAGCAGAGACATAAACTGGATCTCCAGAACCCCCTGCCAGCGCATTAGTCCCCGAGCCCTCTTTACTCCCCCTCTCCCTCCAAGTCTGACCAAACAAGTTTATCATAACACAACACCTATAACACTCACAGTATGCACTGTACTAAGACTTTTTGCATCTTCCACGTAAACATTGGGTTCATGGTTTTGTGCTTCTCTTTATTCAGCATTCTGCCTCACAAGAAGCAGAGATATATGAACTTGATTTGAACAGAACTTCTCTTCCTTCTACAAAAAATAACTAAACTAAAAAATATATATAAATGAATAATAGAACAGGTTGGATTACTTCAAAGATGAAGACTCATGGTTTGTGTTTATCAACATCATCTGATGAAGATGATTGCCAAATCTGATGTTATTTAATATTTTCCCTATACCAACAGCTGTAGAAAGGAATGCTACATCCCTGGGAGACATGATTTTCTTAAAATGTCTTATAATAATAAAGAATATACAGATTTTTACAGTATAAAAATTAGGATTCTAATGCAAGACTATATACTTTAACAGAAGAACTTGATCTTTTTATAGGTTTTTGAGCCATTCTGTTTAACTCTATAAAAGTAATATAATTCTCTTAAATGTTGAAGGATGTTTGAAACAAATCTGTGTAAAGAATAGTTTTCTTGTTTACATTTTGTAGATGCTTTCCATAAAAATGAACACCACAGAATATTAGTTTGCTTTGGAATAATTAAGATTTTTTTTTAATGACATCATGCATGTAATAATGCAGAAGTGACTGCATGAAACACTAAAACAATTTCCACCTTGATTTATGATTTATTGAACAAAATACAGAGCTCTCAAATTCAGAAAGATTTCCCTATGTCAGCCAAGCCCACTCCTGGTCAGAAGAGTACTTCAGCCTTGACTTTTTCTTTTCTCCTGTTCTTGAGCTCCAGTTACTGCGGCAGTTACGCTTTCTGATGCTGCAACAAGTGGAAATGTATTTTCTTGAGAAAAGATGTCTTCTGTTATCAGAACTTTAAGATTAAAAGCAAATTTAACTTTTTTTTTTTTTTAAATTAAAAAACTTACCTGTCTCCCACCTAAGAACTCTGAACCAGCTGGCCATTTATAATGAAGTTAGACCGAAGGATGGAGGTTTTGAAAACAACTGAAGCTCTACAGGATTGTGAAAATAAGGGGCTGTACAGACAGAGAGATCCAAAATCCTTCAGGGAGAAAAAGCTGTAATGTGAGCTCAGAATCCCCTGACAGCAACAAATCTGCACTCAAAGGAGAGTTTATAATATGGCAAATGCAGGAAAAACTTTAACTGGAGCTGCGAGTCACCTGCTGGAGATGAGAGCCACTTCACCAGCTGAGGTATACATTCACAGAATCCAAGACTTCTTTAGTATATACAGCTCAGAGACCTGCTTCAGATTTTTCCCATTTTTAGTAAGATAAAATTCATAAAGAAAGGAGCACTGATTCTATCATCAAATATAACTAAAAAAATACTACAAGTCAATATAGTAATAAATATGTATATCCAGTAAGATCTGTCTATCACAGCCTAATAAAGCAAGATATTCAGACAGTCCACAAAATTCATGAGACCTGGGATACAGCCTTCTTCATTACAGTCTTCCAAGACAAACAGATGGGGGAAAAAAAAAAAAAAGCAAAAAGCACACAGAGAAAATCTTCTTGTCTATCATACTTACAGATTAGGAACAGTTATGCACATGTTTAGAAATGCATATGTGTGTGTAAATATATACCAAAATATTTGTGGACAACACCAAGCTGTGTGGTGCGGTCGACACCCTGGAGGGAAGGGATGCCATCCAGAGGGACCTTGACAGGCTTGGGAGGTGGGCGGACTTCAACAAGGCCAAGTGCAAGGTCCTGCACCTGGATCAGGGCAATCCCAAGCACAAATACAGGCTGGGACATGAGTGGACTGAGAGCAGCCCTGAGGAGAAGGACCTGGGGGTACTGGTGGATGAAAAGTTTGACATGAGCTGGCAACGTTCACTTGCAGCCCAGAAAGCCAACCATATCCTGGGCTGCATCAAAAGCAGCGTGGCCAGCAGGTCGAGGGAGGTGATTCTCCCCCTCTGCTCCATGCTTGTGAGACCCCACCTGCAGCACTGCATTCAGCTCTGGGGCCCCCAGCACAAGAAGGACATGGACCTGTTGGAGCGAGACCAGAGGAGGGCCACAAGGATGCTCAGAGGGCTGGAGCACCTCTCCTATGAAGACAGGCTGAGAGGGTTGGGGTTGTTCAGCCTGGAGAAGAGAAGGCTCTGGGGAGACCTTATAGCGGCCTTCCAGTACCTAAAGGGGCCCTACAGGAAAGCTGGGGAGGGACTCTTTGTCAGGGAGTGCAGTGATAGGACAAGGGGTAACAGCTTTAAACTAAAAGAGGGCAGATTTAGATTCAATATTAGGAAGAAATTCTTTAATATGAGGGTGATGAGGCACTGGAACAGGTTGCCCAGAGAAGCTGTGGATGGGGCTTTGAGCAACCTGGTCTAGTAGAAGGTGTCCCTGCCCATGGCAGGGGGTTGGAACTAGATGGTCTTTAATGTGCCTTCCACCCCAAACCATTCTATGATCCTATGATTTACATCCATATTTATGTATATATGGACAAAAAACTTCATCTGAAATTTGAAAGCACAAGGACTATAAACATTCTCCTCTCATGTCAGACTCACACTTCACACCTGGTCTTGCAAGGCATATAGTTGTCCCACTAGCAGGGTACTTGTCTGAGCAGTAGAATTGCAATGAAAAATTTATAACACAAATTTTTACAGCATATAGCATTTTCCTTTAGTCCCCACTATTGACAAGACTTTCCCACCCAGAGACAAGGTCTGGTTTTATGAAGAAAGGGTTTTGCTCACCATATATTTACAAACCGTAACAATTACCTCATTATTTTTAAAAAGCTTTGCCAGTAAACAAACAAAATAAGATTTGCAATGTTTGTTCACTATAATTACCAATACATGCCTCCTGATCTATATTTTCAAGGAGTACACGAACAGTAGTACCACAAGACAGGAGTTCAATAATTTTCCTCACTCTGTTTTAGAAAGTTAGCTATTGATATTTTAACAAAAGCAGACATTGTTTCAAAGAGGATTGCCTTCATCTCATGAATCTGTCATAACTCCAGTACAAGATAGGTTCCTCTAATGAAATACAAACCCAATGTGAACTAAGTCTGCACTTCTCTAAAGACTAATGGGTACCTTTCTCCTACCAAATACTGAATTTAAACATCTTTAAATTGTTGAGAATACAAAATCACTGAAATTTTGCTGGCTTTTCATTTCAATAAGTGATGCATGCCATCACTCTCTCAAAGAAAAGCTGCTAGCACAGCTACTAAATGTAGCATTGAGAGTAGAGAGGCATATATAACTATCACTGTAATTCAAGCTGAGGCAGAATGGTTAATTTTATTACAAATACACTGGAAAAGGCATTGAATTGAAAGCATTAGCATAGTCAGTCATTGACTCAGTAGTAGTGCAAGGCATTGAATGCAACGAGGTAGGGCTGAAGACTGAGGAAACATATAACTAAAAATCAACTCTGAGAGCCTCCAAAGATGGTTTTGGGAGACACTGGCAGCCAGCTCAGAAGCTGGATTAAGGTGGAGAACTGCGTCAAAACTGTACCTGCTACAACAGATGTTTCCAAAATGGAATAAACCTAGTCATTAGAGAAGTCATTCTAAAAAGATGAAAGCTCCCTTCTCATTTTAAGATTAAGGAAGAGGCAACTGCAATGAAAAGCATCGATCTGATAGATAAACCTGCAGTTTAAAGACAACCGACATCTTCCAGCCTTAAAACAGTGAAAATCATTCACAAAAGAAATGGATGTAATACAAAATGCCTTTCCTAGTTTTAAGGTTTGGCTGGCTATATTGTGATAAACTAAAATAATGAAACTATATTCCTTGTTTCACTCTATAATGGTTCATTTTCCACCAAGATGTAATTTTTCCTTTTTATCAAATATTTTCTGCTTTTTAATTTCCCCAGCTCATTTGTCCTGCTATTGAGGCACCAATTTAAAACCTGCAATGACTAACCAAGGAGACCCTGTAGCTGCAGTGCATCAAACCAATTTCATTGACCATTCATGGGTCACTGAAACATCAGCTTCATGTGCCTTTTTTGGAGACAAATGACAAACATGACCATTTCTTTCTCCAAGCTGCACAGGTATAATATCACCTAGGCAAGCTGGAAAATAACTCCAGCCTGCTGTCAAAAGTTTCATCCTAGCCTAGAATATAGCCAGTAATGAGATTTACTAGCCAAGGGATAGAGATATCTAAGGTTTTTAAATAAATTTGTTTAACATCAAGTATGACCAGATAATGAACAGGTAGTGAGTTATACAGCAGAGCTGATGTTCAATACTTGGGCTGAAATCCTACTCCACTTGCTTTATACCAAAACAAGCTTTTGATGTTATTTATTATATGTCACATTTAATTTTATACTATGAAAATATGAACCACAAAATAATTAAGTAAAAGTATTTCATTTTCCAGTGTAAAGGAAAAGAAGTTTGGCAGACCAGAACTTAGCACTGCAAGTGATCCAAACTCAGTTCCCAGTCCAACAGAATACTTTGACACAAGATTAAACTCAAGCACACAAGAAATCAAATGAACACATAATTTGTTTAAATAATTTCCCAGACCAATGTAAGAATGTTCAAGATGAAACCCATATTTGTTTGCAGATTGATTATTTCCTAAAATTCAAATGGAAAAGTGAAGGTAGATACTAGACCTAGAATTTAAATTGAAAGAGAACTCCTTTCCCCAGCATGATCAGAAACCAAGAAGACAATTGAGGTTCTTCTCCAAACTATAACCAGATACCAGATTAAATTTAGAATGCTGCAAAGTTCCTGTTAAAAAAAAAAAAGGTGCAGAATACTTGGGATGATATTGAAAAAAAAA
The DNA here is from genome assembly GCA_013399115.1 of Anseranas semipalmata. Taxonomy (NCBI): domain Eukaryota; kingdom Metazoa; phylum Chordata; class Aves; order Anseriformes; family Anseranatidae; genus Anseranas; species Anseranas semipalmata. The sequence goes on from VXAA01001874.1 coordinate 523,639, forward strand.
AAAACAACTAACATAACTTTGTCCACCTCTTAACTGACATAATTCTGTAATTCGTATGGGTAAAGGATTAATAGGTGCCAATGAATAAGATAAAAACAGACACTTCACTTCAAAATTACCTAGAACTTTTGAATACCTGTTTAAGAATAAGGACTAACAAGGATGTCTTCTATGATATTGTCTAAGAACTAAAGAAATTGTATAGCCATGTGTTTGTATACTTTAAAAACATCCTTTACATTATCCCATAAGAATTTTTACCACTACTTTAAAAAAAATATCTATCTGTGGTTGCACAGGCTTTATATTAAATAGTAATTACTATGTAATTGATTAACCTTGATCTCACGGTAGACACAATATAAAAGCCTAATATATTTTGTGAACATTTATGTTCTGAGAAATTAAGCAAGACAACAGAAATATGATTAGAGACATCACTCTTCCCTCTACTTAAGACCCAGTGAGCAGCAGGGTGCCTGCTGGCAGGCTGACCACTCCAACCCAGCACTGACGGGCACTAATAGTGTCCTGCAGGCAAAACCATCATGATCTCATCTCATGCTCCTTACTTTTGCAACCACACTTATGTAGCGTTTCACAGCACCATTCTGTAGCCCTCTGTGTCTCTATACTGAACTTCCTGTTCTCCAAAGCGATTCACTGAAAGAGAATTTTCTCAGCCATTAAAACTAAGTCTCAGTGTATGATTTCTGTTGCTTTAAAATTCCACATACTGCCAGACCCCTAGCATTAGAGTAGCCCTGTGCATTTACGAAAGAAAGCATTTTAGTGTGGTGAAGTCATTCCTAAAGAAGAATTATTTTTCTTAGGATAAGGATTAAACATTTAAGAAGACTACTGCTATACAGCAGTATATTCTACACATTATCAAAACCAAAAACACAGGCTTCAAGATACTCCACCTTGTTCAGAGTTGTAGGCACACTGAAAAAAGGCAGATTTGTATGCTATATACTAATGACAATGTAAATATTTAAGAAACTATACTTATCTCAGAAATAAGACTAATCGATATTGTGTTTTATATTCAACACGTATTAGTGAACTTTACCATATTATTCAGCACCAGGATAAGAGAGTGTTCTCCTCTATTTACAGCATTTTTTCAGGAGTGTATCAAAGACCTCACACATAAGGTTCACCTAGAAATGCTAAGAAGCTACAAAAGGCTGTCTGTAATAAGAAAAGATTGTATTATTACACCCCTGCAATAATTCACCTACTGGTATAAAGACCAAAAACACAGCAACATCTCAAAATTTTCAGACAACTTAAAGGCAGGGTAAAAAAAACACAGTTATAATATATAATTGGATAATTTGGTTTTTAAGCTTCGTGTCACCACTTCAGTCAAAAATTCTGTAAAGCAAATCACAAATCACAAGAAATTGTGATTTATGTGATTAGATGGCATTCTATTTTTAACACTACTGATTAACAGATGGAAGTGTTTTTCTTTCAAAAGTGCTTTAGTCATCATAAAGTACTAACAATGATGTTAATGAAACACATTTGTAGAACTAAAAAAAAAAAAAAAAAGTGATTTCATGTTCTGTCTCTACAGCTATTTCTAAATCTCTCTGACAAGATTACCATTAAGTTATAAACATATACATGTACATGTCATGATAGGGCAGTGAATATACCAGGCAAGCACTACAACTGAAAGCCCTTTTATCATGTTGATAATGCTAAGTTTGATAATTGCCAATGCTAAATTTACATTAGTATGTCTGTACACGTTTCCACAGTTGTATATTGTGTTCACCACTTCAAATTATTTCTGATGCAAGAAATATCCACATGCTTCAGCCCTTGCACCAGGAGAAAGTCTCTTTGGAAGTAACGGGGCATGTAAGAAAGTATTACTGTAAGAAATATCCTTAGCAGAATTACAACCAACAGCTTGATATTCCATGTATTAGCCTATCTGTATTTTTATTGGCCTACCTACTTTACTCACGGTAAAAAGTAAACAGCAGAAATCCCCACAAGCTCTTACGCAGGACCAGTAAGCTTATGTAAATCACACTGCCAGCAGAAAGGTCTAAAGAAGACTTCAGTAAAGAGAATTAAAAGGCAACATCCCATCCCATCAGGTGCTAAATACAGAGAGCATAAACCCTTTCTTTCCTGTTCTGGCTAAAGGAAACCATCAGCCAAGAGTCTGAAGTGCAAGAAGAGCAGGAGTCTCTGTGGAAATGAACAGTGCCGAAACAGCACTTGCAATGAGAGGTTATAAAAAATATTAAAAAATTGTATAGGGATGCCTTTGCTCTTTTCAGATGCTTCTACCCTGACTGCAAGGTAACTTCATAAGAAGAGAACAGACACTTTCTGCCAATGATTGCTGAGGGAGAAAAGGACAAGTAAGTTTTAAACAAAGTTCCTTTAAAATATCTTAAAATTCCTGCAATGAGGGAAACTAATAAAGGATTTGAGATTAGTCCGAGTTCTGAATTTCTTTCATTATGATTCAACATGAATTCACAAAAACAGGCTAAAATGTTGGCTTCACCAAAGAGTATTGACACATTTATCTTGGTCTAAGTACCAGACACTTTACGAATATAAGGACCTTGAAGATACCATTGTTTTAATTCACATTTTTCTTATCCTGATTGCATCACATGACTGCACGATAACATGTATGATACCTTACCTTACTGTACCATTGAAACCTATGCGATATTCACCAGAAGTTGAGCTACTCCTCCACCACCATCTTATTAGGTTTGAAAATATGTTCTCACCCCCAAAGTAAATTGTTTCAGAATTTGACTGCTGTAAACAAAACATGACAGAGAGCAGAGCATTATGTCTGAACTGCATAAAAGAATGGGATGTTGTCTGCCAGATTTCTCAACCAAGAATAATTCTCACACTGTTATTATCCTGGGTTATGTGTGTTAAGCTAATTTCCACTTCCAGTTACACCAAAGGAAATTCAGAATAAGTCCATTAACTGAATTATTTTTGTCAGAAGATGAATCTGGCTATGTGCATGGGCACATATGTAACAGCATCTATTTCTGAAATGATAGGGCAGATCATCTCTGTGGCGTTCATGTCAGAGCCATGACAAAATGCTTTCCCGAGATTAATAAGTGACAGAGAGAAGGCTGTTTTCAATGGAAAAAGGAAGCCAAGAGCTGGCTTGTTTCCATGGAAACAGTAGCAGCAGCAGGCAGAACAGCTGTAGAGAAAAAGGCAGAAGTTAGGGAGGCAGAAATCTTTCTGATTTTACCTCACTGATATGTCAGTACCATCAGATACCTTCTAAATTTAATGTAGATCAAACTAGCTTATGTGGAACAGGTAACTTATTAAGCAACAATTTACAATTAAGACTTTTAACAGCCAGCATTCCAGAAATAAATAAATAAAAATGACTTATAATGTGATTTAGTCAGCCCGTGTACACGTGAAACTATGCAGTATACGAATATCCGTAACAGTGATGCATCATGATGTTTGTCACTAGGTACAAATCTTGCTGTTGCTTTAAAAGCAACTAAAAGTCCCATAGGCTGAATGCATTAAGCAGAACCACTGTTTTTAGCCAATTTAAGTTAATGGACTCTTTCCCAACTTAAAAACAAATTCAGCACTTTGATTAGCAAGATGGCAAGAGGAAATCCCTCTCTTTCAGTTTCTTTGTCATCCTTTACTATTTTCTTTGTACACTTCTATAATCATTTTCAGATAGAAAAAGTCTTCATAATTAAAAAATTACTAAAGAGTAAAATCTACACTATACTTGCTTTCCTTCTTGCATAAAAGATAGAGAGTAAAGACTTGCACTTATAAATTAAATGTTTTTTCTATTTTTAAGAAAGCAAATAAAGTCTGTTCTTCACCATTAACCTACACACGTATATTCTGAGCTGACTATATTCTCCCCACTCCATTCACAGTGTCTCCGTCAGACTGTCCCAGCAGCGTTTTTTCCACCAAAAATAAAAACTGTTTTGCATTATGAATAGCCAAAGTCCTAAATACAGCCCACCCAATTTGGTCACCCTGGTACATGACAGGTATCTAGTTACCTGGAAGAAACATGCACAAGCCACCAGATAAAGATATGTCACCTTTACTAAAAATGCTCTCCAGCACGGTTTCTGGGTCTTTAGGATTTTCAGGGGATCTATAAAATCATATTTTCCTCCCTCTCCCACCTCACTCATTTCAGCTGACCTTTCCTACAGCCAACCTCACTGAATGCAGAAGGTCAGCAGCGGCATTACAGGGCACTGCAACGAGCCTCTGACAACACGGCTCCACGTACAGCAGCACATAGGAACTTTGTATTTCCAACCAGCTGTACTGCTTGCTGCTCGAGGCCAGCTCCCCACGCCACGATGAATTGCTGTAAGATCGGTATCTTTAAGAACGCTTACAAGGTGCGAGCATAACTCCCAAACTGCAAGGCTCTCTGTGGTTTTATTTACATTTCTGTGAATACTTAAGCAAACTTTACAAATACTTGCTAATTAGTTCTTATCCTTCCCTTTTAAACAAAATAACGATGATCCTTCTGACAGATAACAAACGTATAGCACAGGGGTTATGTCAGTTCCCTCCAGCTGCCGAACACGGCACAGGACCCGCAGTGAGGCAGCTGTCACCTTCGTGAACCCCCGGGCCATTTGTGAGTTCCTGTGCTGAGTACATGAATAATCCACGATCCTTAGGAAAAATCAATGGCAATTGATAATTATTTCTTTAAGCAGCACCGTATTTCAACTATTATTCAAAAGTAAAAGGCCTTAAAAGCTTAATTAATTTGAAATATGATATCTGAGACTGGCACTGCCATTCTAGATCCCTCTGGGCATCTGCAGACACTCTTTCAAACTCAGTGGTTAATTATGCCTCTTATACTTTCTTACAAACTATTTAGACATTTCTTTGCACCGTTACTAAAGTAACTGTACGTAATGAGTACATAATGAGTACTTTGTACTTATGAGCCAGGGGCTGCCAAAGGATACCAAAATAATCTACAGGTGTTAACTAGTCACACTCACAATTCACACCATTAAGGTAAGAATCAGGTAAGGATCTGCTTCAGAGCTGCTTAAATCAACGCACAGGAAAATTTAGTTGCCCAGTGCGTCTCTTTTTGTGATAGTCTCTTATGTCAGTATCTCTACAGCTACATAACAGCGTTCTGTCACACAGAACTTTGTGAATGATAGCTCTATTAAGCCTGGAGTGAAAGGAGTGCCACGATACCCTTTAATTACAATTCACAGACTATGAAATCAAAAATGATAAAATGAAAACAGAAATAATATTCAAACATACCTCCTGAATTTGAGATACAAAGTAAAGTGTTCCGGGTTTGAAAGCAACTGTATACGCATGGATTACATTTTATATTTACAAAAAACATGGCTAGTAAATATCACTAACTGTAAATCAAACTGCATACATTAAAGTTGAAATTCTTTTAATCTCCAATGAAATAAACCTTTTTGTCAACAAACTAGTTTCACTATTTATATAACATCATTGGATGGTCTTGCTAGAATAATCTTGTGCGTGCACTATCCCCCAATAGGTTACCATGGCAACTTATATTTGAATTTCTATAAATTTCTATTTTTAGAGATCACAGTTTAGGATAAAGAAAGTCAGAAATATTAAGTACCATTTCATTAATAACAAATGTCCAGTTTTTATCAACATCATATTTCCCAGAATGGACACTGTGGAAGTTAAATCAGGCAGCAATGCTAAAATAAATAAATAAATAAATAATTACCACAGTTATTAAGAAAGTTTACCACTAAGCAGTCTCACCATAATCCAAGCAGTGTATGAGTCAGTAGCTAACACTATGAGACAAGATTGATGTTCACAGAGCTTTTCTTGCTTTCAGTAAGGCCAGGATTTCACCCAAATATTTTTAGAGTTAGTCATCGTTTCAGCTGACACAAAACAATATTCTGGCATTTGCTAGAATACTCAGAAAATAATGTCTCTCTCTCAGGTGTGGGAAAATGTTAAACTGACAATAACATCTCAGTTCCAAACTAAGCTTACCATCACCTAAATTGCTATGAGTTGGGGTGTGAATACGAGGTGTATGCTGGCCCTTAAGCACAAAGGTACTTTATGTTTTAAAACTTGCCAGTAATTCTCCAAGTTGTCTTCCTACTGGAAAGATCACTATACAGAGTAGCAGCACTGAAGAAAATTAAAACACCGATTTAGACACTGTTGCTACAGCTCTGACACTGCCTTACTGTGGCTGCCTATGGTTGAAATCAGAATCCAATGTTTAAAACCGGTTTTTAAGAGATCAGTATTGCCAATCTTATACTACAATGCTAACTGCAGTATTCATTTTCCAGATCCAAAATATCTCTACCCAATCCGCTGATGGCAACGTTCAGGATGGTCTAGCACAGATAGAGAATTTGGCAAACCTTGCCTGCAGGTTCCGTCGGGGTGGACTGAAGCGGACTGAAAGCACAAGCGACGGCTATGATTCCGGGGTGGAACTGCAATCAGCACGCCTGTCCTCATATCTCTCCTGCTACCTTCCACCCAACGTTTACTTCGCACTCATAAATGCTCCAGCAAAGTTCCGTGGAAAGGCTCCGTATCGTAAAAGCTGCGGATTCACTGCTGTCAGCAACTTTTACAGAAGCAGCGGGTGACAGACAGGCTGCACCGGAATCACTGCGCACTACTATTTTGTCAGGTAACTGACAGCAAAATTTACTGTGCAATTCAGACAGCTCAGATGTGAGCAACGCGTATGTGTCATTAATGAGCAAAAATAGAAAAACTAGCAGAAGTGTCTTCAGAACTAATCCTGTATTAAAATATACTTCAAGTACCAGCTGGAGCCAGCTGCCAAGGGAAAACAAATTGTTGGACACTTTGAAAACATCAACAATGCCTGCACTCTGGAAATGACAATAATAACTATGAGGATGTCTACTTTCTGTTTCGCTTATCCCACTAAGTTCACAGGGGTTGCCAAGTTTTAGAGCAACTGAGTCAGGCCATAAGGTGCAATTCAAGAAATCACCGAAACACATGCTTACGCTCGCATCTACGAGCTTGCCAGTGAAATCGGTATGACTGATCGGGAGATGGCACCGACTGTAATTGCACTTTTTGCAGGATGAGGTTTAGGTCTGAACACTTCACAGGGAATCCCAGTAAATAGGCTGCAAAACACTCATTACTATTTTTAATTCGAGTACATTTCCAATTGCAAGTTCTTTTTCACACATTGCAGGAAGGATTTCTTGTTGGTTACTTTTGTTACAGCTAAATTCAAGGCACCACTGTATATCTCTCCCAGAGAGTTACAGCCATTTGTTTGCTCCAAAGCCACGGGTTAGAAAACGAACCCCCATCACCACTGACAGCAGGAACGACAAGGAAGAACTAAACTAAAATCCAGATCATGCTCCAGAGTAGAAAGTAGTGTCAAAATCTAAGATCCCTATCTAAACAATGAAAACTTACTGAGATCCTCTGTTCCCTCGTACACAAGCCCTCAGCCCCGGATCGGTGAGGGTCACCCTGGGAAACCAGTGCGGGCACTCAGGGTGACCCGCTGTCACACGCGCTCTTTTCAACTCGGACCCTCTCCCAGCGCCGACAGAGTGAAGCTGCAGGGCTGAGGACACCGCCCTGCGCTGCTGTCACCTCCTCACCCCAAACCTGAGACCTCCTGGAAAGCTGGGCTGGGCTGATGGCCCCACACCTCCCTGCAGGCCCTCAGAAAGGACGAGGGCATGTTGGAGCCGTGCTTGCCCGCACCCACGCACCCGCACGCGAACCAGTCCGTGCACTCTGCCAGAGGGGTGCCCGCACAGCGCCTGACCCCCTTGCCTGTGCAGACTCAGAGGGGACACGTAACGCTGCCCCGCGGGGGCCAGCGTCACCCCCAGGCAGCGGCCCACCAAAGCATTGCCTCCGCACGCCCACCCCAGGAGGGCCCAGCTTCCCCTTGACGCCCCGCGCCCCGGCCACCCGCACCCTCGGGCCCCCCGGGGGCAGGGGCACCCCGCGGGCCCCCCGGCGGCGGCGGG
>VXAA01001874.1:549482-579009 GCA_013399115.1 Anseranas semipalmata
AAAAAAAAAAAGGAGAAAATATAGCATTATACGAATGGAAAAAAAAAATGGCATGTCTAACATCCTTAAGCCACAAAGTGCCCTCATGTGTTACTATTAAGGTCACTGGCAACACAGAAAACATCCTCTCTTCAATAGGTAAAACAGAAAGGGTCAGGACACTAAGGAGATTTGCACAATAGCTAGTTTGGTACATGGAGATGTTATTTAGAAACTGACATACAAAGATTTAAACTCCTATTTTTCCAATGGCAGAGTTTAAACATTTTTGTGAATCCTGAAAAATAACAAAAGATACCAACATTTCTTCTGTAAAGAATGACAATCCATGTCCCAGACATAAATGAATAATTTATTCAGAAGGAACCTCAAGTGATTAGTACATCTAGTGTCACTTGGAAACCTTATATATGTTGAGGGAAAACAGTAATATGAAAAGGAGAGCATCCTCCTAACTTAAAATTACTAATATCATATGTGTCAGTGATTACTTGCACACAAGAGCTGAGATACAACTACTTAAATGTAGTCCTACATAGATAAGGAAAGGAACCTAACCTACATATATATAACTTGCAGCATGATAAAAAGCAAGTATTAAAAATTATGTATATGAACTCCATTACTATTTATAGTCATGTTCCATATAGACACATTACAGGTAATCAGAGGGGAAAAAAGTTCTCCTTAACAGCTGAAGTCTAAGCCAATACAAAAACAGTTTATATTTGCACCAGTTTCTGGATCTGATATCTCTGCTAACAAGATGACTACATTAATTATGGATTTTTGTTGTTGTTGTTAATATGAATTACCTGCCAATACTAGAGGATGTTTCTTTGCACAGTAACATTTTCTGATGTCTACCATAGGAACACTTCCAGTTTTGTTAAAATCTAGTTTCATATAAGCCTAAACAAGGAAAAAAAAAAGCAGAAAAAATTAAAGATCAAATATACTTACCTACCTAGCACATATTTTTAGATCTTGTTCAATGGATTATTCTGACTTACCTATTTTATGTAAGTAAGTTGAATCCGCCATCATAGTCACCAGACACCAGTAAAGGATTCAATATTATGGAATTTCACAATTGTTTTATCTTGACAACTTTCACATAAAATGTGATGCCCTCACAAACTCAAAAAAAATTGTCTTCTCTCCAAAATTTCTAGCTCATCCTTAGAATCAGCAGTTAAGCTGCTTCCTTTCTGTCTCCTCCAATTACTAAGATTCCGGCATCATTCCAATGTGCCTCTTCAGCACTACTAAGAGCAGCTTCATTTTAATGTTAACAGTTTAATAATACACACTCTCAATACATAAGTCTAGGAGAGTCAGATCCTCCATGATTAAAAGTACAAAAGTATGTGTCACATTTCTTGATCTTTATGATATCCCGTCACTGTGATACTGGATGGTTTGTAATTAGTGTTTCATACTGGAGATAGTTCCAGAATACATTGCCAATCCCTTTGTCTTTCCAGTTTCTAGACAGACATATAACAAAATGGCATTTCAAATATAAAAAACTCTCACTAATATAATGCCTCTAATTGTATGTCTCAAAGAACTATTATTGCCTCTATTTTAGACATTGAGGAAAAAAAAAAATATGCACACAGTGCATATGGATCACAAATACAGTGATCTGTTAAAATACAGAATGAGACTTTTGTAACACAGAGCTTCAGAGTGCCAGATGCTTTACACACTGGAGTGAACTCTAAGAATAGCATGCATACTCAAAATAATAAAAGATATGATTTTAGGTTGCAGAGTTCAAAATTAACTAATTCAACAATGGAACAGCATGCAGTCTTCTAATTTACGTTTATTTTAACACACTGATTTGACAGTTTAAAAAGTGAACTACCAGATGCAAAATTTAAGGAAAAAAATTCAAAACACAATAAATAACCAACTGTGAAGTTAGATTGCAAAATATCTACACTTAGAATATCTGCAGTAAAACTTACTTTTCTTACGAATGCTTTCCGATATTCGTTCATTTCTCCAACTATGGCACGAATAAATTCTCCGTAGTCAACCTTACCACTCTTGCTGTCATCAAGAATAAGCCATAAGGATTCAAAGTCCTATAATTTAAAAATATTTTGCCAAAGTTTTTCAGTATGTCCTAGAATAAAACAATTGCTACAATAGGAAATTACAGTACTTTTGCAAAGAACAATGTCCCCATCCAAACTGACTCAAAGATTTGTCAAAATAATGCAAGTCATCACTGGTCACTGGTGACCAGAATTCACATTATTTGGAGTTTTGATAGTTGTGTGCTGTTTTTGTAACATAATATTCAAAAAGAAGAACAATAAGTAAACAGCATCCTATACAGTATCTTCAAAAGGCTGAAAAAGAAAAATGGATTGCAATCCCAGTCGCCCCACTTCATGACACAAGAAAGATTGCTCTTTATTTATTTATTTAGGAATTTCACATAGGACTGAATGCAGAAATGCCAATATAACACAAGACAAAAAAAAGCCTTGCAAAAAATAGGTATTAAGCTGTAGATTTAAGCAAAGAAAAGAAGTGTTTCCATAAATTAAAGCGAGATATTGCCCATGATTACAGTTTTAGCTAGACTTACCTCTTCAGGCACTTCCAGATGGAATACTTTTAGAGCTTCTTTAAAGTCTGCCTGAGTGAGAAAACCATTTCTGTTCTTGTCTATATGTTGGAAATACTTTCCTAGGCCTGTTATAACCCGAACTCCTCTTTTACTTAGTGTCTCTCTGAGTATACCTGAGGATTTACAGAAAGAAAGGGCGTAACAGTTACCTGAAGTTGACCACATGCTATGGACCTGTTACAAAAGTAAACAAGACTACAGCTGCTTATGATACTGCCGGTTAAAATGGCACATCCACACATCCACGCTCTCTTACCTTTGATGAGTGGATGAAAGTTCAAAATGAAACCGTTATTTAACATTTAAACAGAAATCATATAAAAATGGCAGCAGCATCTAACAAAACATTAAAAAGATGACAGAAGGAAAGAATGTCTTTTGCCATGTATGGCCCCAGATAATGAAACTGCTAACTTCCACTGGAATTGAATATATACGTACTATGATTCAACACACAAAGCAATTCAGCAACACTGTACTTTCGTAATACAAACATTCCATTATGGGACACAGAGTTGCTCCTTTTCTGTACAAACATTTTAAATACATGTGGAAACAGGAACAAGTATCAATAATTCTGTAAAATCATTCCAAAATTATACTCAGAGAATTATTTCTGTGGGAAAAATGATGGCCTTATCAAAATCTCTGGGTAGCAGTGTCTTGTTAGGAATGCCAGAGTTTCTCAGCATACTCTGTTAACAGAATGCATCTACTTATCATATTACATCTTCAAATTACTGGCATCTACTATTAAAAAGCAAAATGGAGGGGAGAGGATGAGGGATGATTTTTTTTTCAGTACAGATCAAATTCAAGTAGGTGAAGATATGTCTTAAAGTATATACACAAAGCCTTCTTCCAGGCCACACCAGCAAGTTTTACATATAGTCAGATAATTGAGAAATCAATTTGTGTGCATTATGCCAGGGGAAGAAAAAAAAAAAAAAAAAAAAAGGAAAAACTAGAAGATAAAAAATACCCCTAATTGTTGGATCTTCCAACAATTTTTCTAAAAGTAAATGCCCAAGCAGATTGTAGTGATGAAAGAGTGCTTACTTAAAGCAGGTTTAGCTAATAAAATACTGGAGATTCTAGAAACTGGATGCTGTTCAATTCAACAGTTTTTGTTGACTACAAGTTACTTACTAAGTACATAAACATCTTTCCATAATTTTAAACATAAAGCCACGCTCTTGTCCAAAAGACTATAGGTTGCAACCTGGAAAAATTCAGTTACGTATTCTAGAATATACTATTAAATTGTACTCACATATTTAGTAAGGATAAAGAATATAAAAAAACAACTTTTCAATGTATAGAAATAATGGCCAAAGAACTATTCTAGCACAGAATTAACTGAAGAAATAAGATTGTGTTTGTACTTTTTGCCAGTATTTCTTTTTAATTTTTAATTTAATTTAATGCCAATTTAACATAGGATCAGTGTTATGCTTTAGAGTTTTTTTTTTTAAGATTTTGTCATCACAGAGTAATATTTTATTGATTACATCACAATTATTCCATACTGTTTCCATGATGTTTTTTCATTTTTTCCAGAACGTTTATTTAAAGAAGGAAAATGAGAGTAGAAAGTATTATGATAGGTTTATTCCAGTATCAGATTCTAATAATATTCTGATAAATATCTAACTCTTGTTTAGTTTCATTTATTGAAATAAAATCTTTGAAATGTCACCACTCTTCTTTGTGTTGAGCTGTAAAGATAGAGATACAGAAATTAAAAGTGGGTTATGGTAGACACAAACCTTGAATCTTCTTGAAAACTCTACTGTCAGTGATCACTTGCTTGGAACATTCTTCCTTGAATTCCATAGAGGAAGCTCTAAAACAACAAAAAATTAATGCTGATTGGTGAAAATCATATGTAATATTACTGAATTCAAAATAGCTGTAGTAAAAATATTTTGAATTTTATATATAATTCTTATACTACCCTTATAAGCATAGTGTCTAACTGCTCAAGTTTGACATGGCATACACAAAAGTCCTTGCTAAATAGTTGCAGACATACAGAAATTCTTGTCTAATATTCCATTTTCCTTCTAACATTCCATTAGCAGCTCCTTTCTAATCTATAACTCACAGATAATTCCTCCTGTTTGTACAATCTCCAGAAACACATCTGGATAGTCCTAATCTTCAGTTCAGACCACTGGAAGAGTTTGTTAAAGCAGCTACGCTTAGTTGTCAATATGAAAATAACATAAAGTAGCTACAAATCTCTCTTTAAAAGAGAAATTTCAAAACTATACAAGTTATATCTTGAATCTTTACTTTCCTATCAAAACATCTAAATGATGTTAGTAACAGCTAAATGATAAAAGAAAAATATTAACTAATTTTTCCACCTGTTCTATGTCTTACATCCTCATTCATGATTAATGGCACACAAGGACAAAAAGACTATCATTGTTATTAACTAATGAGAAAAATGGCAGAAGAGATTATCTTCCATGATGCAGATCAAGAACAGTATCACTTAAGGGGGCACTGGGGACCAACACAGAAACATACTCCTACAAAGGAATACTTCTGCAGAAGAACGGGATTATTTAAAAATTTCCATCTGACATTATTCAGATATTTCACACATTATCACCAAGTTCCTTACAGGAAAAATGAGTTCCATATGATTGTACTCATTCAACTGACTGAGGTATATCCTGAACCAAGGAGGAATTGTCCTGGAGATGGTCCATCAAGGACACCTGGGAGCAGTAAGAGAGAATTCCAAACCTTGTAACTGCAGTGACTGTGCATTCTCCAGGCAACCTACGAGCAGCTCCAAAGAGCAAGGGCCAGAATTTACTAAACAAGGAGATAATGAAAACTTGGCAAGCTGAAGGATGGACATTTTTCAGAAAAGAAAGAGACATGGTATTGATAGAAGCCTGGAGGAACCTGAGGAGTTTTCCCATCATGAAGATTTTAAGGAAGACAAATATGCATGTATGCTAATTATTGTGTAAAAATCTGCTTTATTCACTTGGTTCCTGCAGCACTATATAACGTAATACTTTTAAGAAGGCTCTAATAAATGAATTTCTAAAAACACTCCACAAAAATGCTTAAAAAAGCTAATAAACAGGACACAGTAAATGGGAGTCATACAAAAAGAATCTTGTGTGACAGCTCAGAGAAACTTCAAAAGGTGGAAGTTCCTGTATGTGCTTAAGAAATATCCCATATATTTCCCACATACATTTTTAAGAAGCATATTTTCCCTGCAACCTTTGAATTTAATATTAATTACTAGAACAAAATAGTGAAAGGTGATCATGCAAGAAAAGAATTGACTAAAAGGCTTCTGCATTCATGTGGTTTTATTGTTAGCAATCTTGAGAAACAATGGAGACAAAAGAACAACTCTGTTTAGATTTTCCTAATACCCTGTTACAAATAGACGGTCCAGATCCTGATTACTTTTAACATCTGATGACACGCAGAAAGCATGAGTGTTAAAAGCATGAGTAACAGGGTAACAAAAGAATGCCAATAGGCCTGTCATACGTTTTCCTATTTGTCCTAGTGTTCTAATCAGCCATCTTAAAGGAACTTTAGCAAATTTGAAATCTCCAAGAAAACATGTATATGGATATCAATGCATTTTTATTTGAACATTGAACAGATAAGCATACACCCTCAGGAGAGGAGAGAAAAAAAAAAAACTCTCTCAAATCAAGGACTCAATTTCTTGAAATGTGTCCAGATAATTAAAAAGCAGTAATGACAGACACGTTAACACCATTCTGAATTACTTTTTTTTTTTTTCCTGTGCCCAGACTGCTAACTGTAGGTTACACACATCCAGAAGAAAGAAATTCTTCTAGTTCAGGTATGAGTGACAGATTGGGAAGGGAGGAGACACCTTTTACTGGGACCATAGAGGATTCTTAACTACTGAGTGTAAAGTGCCAGTAAGGCACACAAATTTTCTCTTGCACCAGAAAATAAATAGAGGAACTTTAGCTTTATTTAAAGCCTAACAGGGAAATGCATGAGCCTTCTCATTTCAAATACAAGCCAACCACTTATAAACAGGAGAAAGCACCTTATCTTTCCACGATACATTGTTTTGCATCTTCTTCTGAAGAAAGCAGGATTAGCTACATGTATTTGACATGGAATCTGACATAATAAAGACTTAAGTTTCTGAGGCCATTTGTTTGTATTTTCGTTCATACCTGCTAACTATAAGTCTGTCAAAATAAACTAAAATAATGCAAACTCAGAGTTTTTAAAGAAGTTCAGTTGTTAAGGTAACAAACAATGGCAAGGGTATAACGAAAAGCTGGATCAGCACATCTCAAGTATGTACTAGGAATTATAGTGAAATTTTGTATTTTGTCTGGCAAGTGATTGCCTTCTCAAAAGGGCTTCCCAGAAATTTTCCCAGAAATCCCAATCAGAAATTATTATAAAGCTTGATAGAAAAAATACTGTGGAAGAACAAAAATATAAAAATAAAAAATAAAAGAGAGTCCTGTAGTTACTTTAATGAGAGTAGGAAGGCAGATGCAAAGGGTACTGCCAATTTCAAGCTGCTTGTTCACCAGTGCCTTGCCATGAAGGAGTACTCCTTCTTTCAGAGGCCAAAGACTTAACTCTCTGCTGTCTATTAAGAATTTTTGTCTCCAGTTTGGGTACCTCCCATTGTGAAGTCCCTATGATCTTGTCCATATCAAAACAACTAAACTGTAAAGTCAATCACCTACAGAGGACAACATACTCTCTCTAAAACAAACATAAAACACAGAAGATTCATAGCTTGTGACAGAAGGGCATAGCTGCTGAAAAGCTGCAATAGACCTTTTAGACTCTACCTGAGTGGGATCCTCTGCGAGTACAGTAATGGGGGTAAAAGGACTCAATTCACGAGTTCTCCACCACAGAAGACCAAGTTACAGTTCAATAACACCCCCACCCAGACACTACTGTTCAGAAAAAAGAGATAGATTTCACTACCTGCAAAAACATGCTTCAGTCTGAGAGAATATAAAAAAGAAACTATTTGTGCCATCACAGGTAGCAGAAAATATGAAATTGTAACCCCATGAGCAGGTCTTCCTTCTCAAGCATTCAGAAATAACATTGGATTAACTCCAAATTTCACAGGTAGAAAATTATCAACAAATGAAAGAAAAAGATATTTACCAAAGGGATATGCTTCTGAGATATAAAATGTCTTACATAAGCTATCCAAAATTAAACTATATTATTTCATGAAAACCCTGCAGAGAGGGAACAATTAGCAGTAAGAATAATACAACTATACCTTTCTATAACCAATTAAATTTGAATTTACTGTTTTATGGACTGTTAGCTCACTATGGCCTCTGCAGAGCTTTCAGTGTAAAGGGACCTCAAAATGAATATTACCGTAACTGAGAACAAGCTTCATGTATCTAAACACTTGCAGAAAGAATAATAATCTTCAGTTAAGTTGTTCTGATAAAAGTAGTCCTTAGATACTAAATGTATTTAATTGAGGCTCTGTTATCACTGTTCCTCGTCAAGAAGAGATAGGAGTGTCTGATATACAAGGAGAGGCTGAGAGAGCTGGGACTGTTTAGCCTGGAGAAGAGAATGCTCAGGGTGATCTTACCAATGTGTATGAATACCTGACAGGAGGGAGTAAAGAAGACTGAGCCAGGCCCTGCTCAGTGTAGCCCGGTGACAGGACAAGAAGCAACAGGCACAAACTGAAATACAGGAAATTCCATTTAAATGAAAGAAAAAAAAAAAAAAAAAGCTTTTTTCACTCTAAGAGTGATCAAACACCAGAACAGATTGCCCAGAGTTATATAGTCTCCCATCCTTGGAGATATTCAAAACCCAACTGGATGTAGCCCTGAGCAACCTGCTGTAGTAAACCCTGCTCTGAGCAGGGGAGGTGGACTAGAGACCCTCTTGAGATCCCTTCCTATCTTAATGATTCTATGACTCCACTACTAGGTCTCCCCAGAGCCTTCTCTTCTCCAGGCTGAACAACCCCAACTCCCTCAGCCTCTCTTCATAGGAGAGGTGCTCCAGCCCTCTGATCATCCTCGTGGCCTCTAAATCTCATGGCATCTGGACTCACTCCAACAGGTCTATGGCTGGGGTCCACAGAGCTGAACGCAGTGCTCCAGGTGGGGTCTCAAAAGAGTAGAATAGAGTGGGAAAATCACCTCCTTTAACCTGCTGGCCATGCTTCTTTTGATGCAGCCCAGGACAAGGCTGGCTTTCTGGGCTGCAAGTGCACATCGCTGGTTCATGTTGAGCTTCTCATCCACCAGTATCCCCAAGTCCTTCTCCTCAGGGATGCTCTCTATTCACTTGTTGCCCAGCCTGTATTTGTGCTTGGGATTGCCCTGACCCAGGTGCAGGACCTTGCACTTGGCCTTGTTGAACTTCATGAGGTTCTCAAGGGCCTGCCTGTCAAGGTCCCTCTGGATGGCATCCCTTCCCTCCAGGGTGTCAACTGCACTACACAGCTTGCTGTCATCGGCAGACTTGCTGAGGGTGCACTCAATCCCACGGTCCATGTTGCCAACAAAGATGTTAAACAGCAACGGTCCCAATAGCGACCCCTGTGGAAAGTTCTTATAAAAAAAACATTTTTGCTTAAGGAAGACTAATTTGAAAAAGTTAGCTGCACTTACTTTAGAAAATCCATAGCCGTTTCATCAATACTTATCACACGAAGGGTGAGAACTGGGTTCTGCTTGACACTATCTGGAAGGTTATGATCAACACTTCGGAAAGTTAGGTTAGCTCCCTGTTGGCGAAGCATACAATGATTTACAAACAGGTCACATAGTTTATAGAATACATTTTGCAAGACTTTCAAGAAGTATGATCGTTAAAGTCTTGGCATGAAATGATGAAAAAGTATAGCTAAGGTCAGTTAACCTTAACAGAGCTTTTCTAATACTAAATAAAAACAGCTGCAGACTTCAAGAGGAAACTTTATCCTCTACATAGAGGTTTGTACTGGTTTGTACTTCCTAGTAAGAGGGCCTACTGTAGCCTAATTCACAACTTAGGAATGTAAGATTATAGACTGTTGTTCCCTTAGCCAGGCTCTAGTTTTGTATTTTTCTTCTCTCTCCATCCTTATGGAATCCAAAACTCACTGGACCACAGAAAAGAGGGTCACAGAAGGTGCCACAATGATTCTCTGAGAGCAAAGTTCTTTTAGACTAGAAGAAACCCTCCACAGTTACACTCAATAACCTACAATCATACTTGAGATGAACAACCAAAAGTAGCCGTCTCAAAGTTCAAATCATTCCTGCAATGCTTAACTATGTAGTTATTCTCTCAAATTACTAGATTTCACTAATAAATACCGAATAAAAACACACTAACACTAGTAGAAAGTTCTTCTACTCAATACCATCTCTTCTGAGTATTACAAATTCCTCTTCCCTCCAAGGTGGGGACAAAGGACGTACCTCACATATTTTCCAAAGTTAAAGAAGCTATCTGGTTTGGGAGAAGAGGGAATGGGAAGGAAAGAAAAGCTGCAAACTAAAAACAAAGAACATTGAGAGGAATGAAAAAAGCAGCAGCTCTAACTGTAATAACCATGCAGGCCTGGGTTATAAAGCCTCCAAAACCCATAAAGTAGGAAGCAGGAAGATACTACTGTAGTGCAAGTGTGTCAACCACTTTGAATTTGTCAGAGATTTGTGTATCTTAATGTTATTGCAGAAACTGAGCTTGCAGATACGGAGATTCACAGATATGACATAATTCCAAAGAGTTATTTAACTCGGTGACAGTACATTTTGTGGATGTCTTAAAGACACACCTTTATTTAAAACACATTCCCATCATTCCATCTGCAGTTTGCAAAGATACAAACGACAACCAAAACCAACCTCCCACCCCCCCTCAAACAGCTTCAGCCTCCATACCATAAAAAAAGTCATCTATTTCATCTTGGAAACACTCATATGGTAGCTACATGTAAACCACTAGAATCACTCAGGTGATTAGACAAAATGCTAAAAGCTAATGTCGTTGCCTTTTATTTACAATACTTCATTCAAATACATTGTTTACTCTAAACTTAAGATTTGCAGGAGGATGCAGCAAAAATACCCTGTATTTGAAAAATTTTGGCAGTATTTATAAACCATGAACACTTCACCCAGTACAGATGTACAGCAGCACAGAGGATGCAATATGATCCATAGTCAGTGATCAGATTAGCTGGTGGATGAATTTTACCATAGTTTCAAATGCTCAGTTAGGTAGAAACTTGACTATGCTACTTATTCAAATGATGTTTCAAACAATCACCTTTCTGGAAGAAACAAACAAAGAAAAAAAACCCCAAATCAAAACAAACAAAAACAAACAAACAAAAAAAGAAAACAAACCTGTAACAAAAGACCTTTCTAAAAAGCTGGTGGTAAGTATTTTCAAACTTTAGGTTAAAACCAATTCGCTTGTACTTAAAAAATATTTGGTCAATGCCTTTGTTAAAAACTCCAGCAAACCTTGCAAAGATCGTAAATTTCTAACAAGTACTTTGGTCTTCTACTTCATCTTCAGGACTCTCCTTCCCAAATCGTACATTTTGTCTACGAAAAGGTCTCTATTGTCTGCAGTCTTGTGCCCTCTAGTGGAAAAACTACAAACTGAAGCTAGAAGTGGAATCCCTAAATCATGGGACAGAAGAATAACCCAGACTCCTGAAAAATCTTTAATTTGAAAACACTACTGAAGGGAAGACCAAAAGTCTTCCCCTAAATGCTAGATAACAATTTTCAATTCGAATATCTAAATATTATTTCCAATTCACCAACAAAATTGCCTCGCGTTCAACAGAAGAATACTTACAATATAGAAGTCACTAAAATCATAAGCTTTTCCCTTCCTTTGTCCTCGCTGATGTTGATAAACTCCCTTCTGAATGAAAGGCAAGGCATTTGTTCTGTGAAATAATTCAAAACTAATCTTAAAACAATTACCTTTAGTTAAATTTGATAGGTACAGTAAAAGATGTTTTATAAAACTTTTTTTAAAGTAACTTAACCCACCTATTTTTTCCAAACTGTCGGAATTCATACACAGTAAGAGATCTGTCATATGCAAAAAAGAATCCAATCAACTCTCTACAAGCATCACGACCATTTCTAGAAGGAAAATTGAAAAACGCCTTTATGCTTTTGCATCTATACAAACCTAATTCAACCCAACCATAAAAAAATGCATTCAAAGCTTCATGTTTTAGTATGCCAATATAATTTTCATTCATTATCTAAAGGATTACCTAAACCTGGACTACTGCACTCATTATGGTAGATGAAGCTATATGGCTGAATCCTTGCCTATGTCTATACAGCTCACTGCTTCAGAGCTGACTACTCAGTTCAGAACAAAGATGCCCTAAACCTGCAAGTTTAGTACGTAAGGAGCTACAAACAAGACACAAAGCCATCCTTTCCAACCACAGTGATTGCCACATACTGAGAAAAGGCTAAAAGAATTTTCAATTAACTGATATGCAATGGTTAAGAGCACTATTTTACATTCTTGTGCCAATTATCCTGCACAGAGCTACGATGGACATGATGATAACATAACATTACTTACGTATCTTAATGCTGAACAATGGGACCAAAAGCCACTATATCAGCCACGTCAAATGTATTATACATGCACGTGTATATCTACCTACATAGCACATACTTTTTTATATACATGGAACAGAGAAAGAAAAGTTCAATGCAATTATTTCAAGAAGTAAACAATCATCATTCATAAATTCACAGAACTGAAAAGCTTTACGAAATTTATGATTACCTAGATATAATCCTACTATCAAAGCGTAGCTTGTTAGAGAGCATGTTTTCTGTTAATCCTGATTTGGTCCTTATTCTGTGAAAATAATGCAACATGTTAATGATATCTATATGCTCACAGAGCAATGTTATATGAAAATAACTGTTTCAAAACCAAAAAAAAAAAGTAAAACATGGTATCCTTGGCAACTGGATGAGGAGATGATCCTTGTAGTTGAATTAGAAAGCAACTCAGAGATGCAATGTGGAAGGCATTCTGTAATTACATCATATGAGAGTACATCTACAGAAAGCATAGACATGAATGGGATATTTTGTTTACACATACTTATGTCAAGAATTAAACCTCTACCACTCATCATGCTTCCACCACAATCCATTTTCTTGCAAAATACCCATGTGGGGGCTTCTTTCCCCACTTAGATACTTTATATTGACTATATTACTAGTTCCCGAAACAGAGATTTGTTCTTGTGATGAGTATAAGCGATTGAGACTGAGAGATTGTTCTTGAAATTGGAATTTTTGTTGCATTTTTTTCTTAAATACAAGTAAGACATTTGTTGAGAAACACTTCAGAAGATTATATTAAAATGCACAAAGCAGAGATATTTGACTGCATGTTGAGAAAGATTAACAGAATAAAACCAGGAACTGCAGATTCATGTTGTTTTCAACATGAAATGCTGAAAATCAAAATGTTTTCTGATTTCTTCTTAAGCCATTGGAGTTACTACTTTAATGCACACAGGCCAGAAATGATGTTTCAACACCAATATAGTTAATTATTGCAGCAGAAATCAAAACGTGAAAGAAACGTATGATTATAGTCGTTAAGATCTATGTTAGCATTTATGGATGTATATTTATGCAATTTTAAGCACCTCAGGATGGAAATCTCTAAAAGGATATAACAGGATTGCAAGCATTCAAACAACTCAAAAAAGGCTGGCAAAACCCTGTGATGAACAATATCAATATAAGTTTAAGATGGTTCTCCAATGTTTTATAACTACAATGAATCAATCATTACACACAGAGAATCCACAAATAGGTCCCGCTAGGCAATTATACAAATTGGGAGTCTAGACCTCAGATGAAGCTGTTGGTTCCAAGTGAGGAATAAAACACCTGGAAAGGCCAAGAGAGACTTTACAGAGCTCAAAATAACAACAACAAAATTATTTCTAAAAAATGACCACTAGAGAAAACTTACATTGTTTCATGCAGTGTTCTTTTTCTAAAACGCATGGGTGTGGTCCCAAGGCCCAGAAGTCCACGAGCTTCCTCGGAAACATCGGCACGTGTGGATTGTTCTGGGTCACTTATAACAGCTCTGACCAAAAAGAGCAGGGAGAAGCTCTCTGACTAGTACTAAATTCCAATTCTAGTTCTTACATATTCTTATTCAAGGAAGGAAAACAAACAAACAACAAACAAAAATAAAACCCCACAAGAATATGTTGAAATTAGCCATTAAACTTGCATAAATTTGAGGCAGTTTTCTTGTTTATTTTTATTTGGTTAGTAGTTGTTCTTTTGGGTTTTGTTTGGTTGTTTTTTTTGTTTTTACAAATTCTGGAATCTATTACTCTAAATCAAATATATGAAATAATAGTCTGGTAGTGCACTACTATGTGAAATAATATATGCATACATGCAAAATTAAGTATGTTTTCTTAGAGTTAAGGAGGGTTTTTACCCCACCCCCTTTTCCACTACTGCCATAAATATTCTATCATTGATGGAATCAATGGCTCCCTCCAAAATCAGTGACAGGAACTAGTACAGGCTAGTGGCATCATCCAATAAAAAAAATAGGCATTTCCTCTCCCAAAGCACTGACTACACAATCCATAGGATCTCAAAGTCCTATCACACAGATAATATATGAACTGTATCCTGAACTTTTTTTTTTTCAAAAAAAAAATCAAGTTTTTTGAATTAAAAAGGTTTTTCATTTAAAGGGATTTTACAAGTAGCAGCATTATGTAGGACTACGTAAGAGTTGCAATGAGGTGATCAAAACATCTTCTAGGCAAGAGAAGCCAAACACAGACCTAAATTCTTCTCTAAGGAAAACTGTAGTTGTACATTGTAAATTCACTTGCCTGGATAACTGATCCACCATCACTTGTTCTACTACAGCCTGTTTTCTCCTCTCTGCAGCAACATCCTCCTGTAATGAAAAACTGACTGAGAGCAAATGAAATACAACAAGCCTGTCAAAGATAAAAAGAGCCTTTAAGACTTACAGAGGTCACAATCTTACAAATGTCACAATTAATTCGGAATTTTCAAGGCTTTGCTTCATCTTTTTGATTAGAGTCCTATTTGCATGTCAAATAGACAGATAATATTCTCTGCTACACACAAATTGTCTATGCATATTAGTTGTCAATAAATATGAGATCTCTAGCATTTCTGCTGACAGACAACTTTCCTTATCTCTTGTTTCCAATAAATTTTGTAAGTAGAATAGAGCCTGAGGAAACTCACACTATTCCAGGTGTCATGGTTGACACAGATTCCCACTGAATGAATGGGACTCTAGCAATAGTTAGTCAAAAAAAAGTCTTAAAATTTAGTCCCAACCCTCAATTTTTATTTGCTGCATGCCAGAATAATTTTCTAGTGAAACAGACCAATCTGAAATACCTTTCCTTATAAAAGAAAGATCATTCTGAGGGGGAAGACAAGGACCTTATTGCTATTTTTACTTTAGAGTAACACCCAACCATAACCTTGTGCCATTCACTGTAAAGTGCTTGGTCATTGGTTTCATAGGAGAAACCAAGGCACAAGAGGATGCCCAAAGACAGCACAGAGGCCACTGGCAACAACCATGCCTCACCATCTTGCTTCATCTTCCAAGCCTCCAACTTTTCACTGCACTTACATTTGCCCTCCCCAATTTATTTTTATTTATGAGAAAACAGAGACTATTGTTTCTGCGTGGTTTAGACAACCTCTTTGATGACTTGCTAGGTATTCTGAAACTGAAGAATTAAGATATTGATTGGTTATCTTTTTCCCCACATAGATTCTCATGCACCAACCAAATTCTAGATACATCAAGCCTTCCATGGCTGAAGAAGAATTGAAAATTGGTTCCCAAACAGCAGGTTTGGGATTATGGATAATCCATGAATCCCTAGAGATGCTATGGGTATTGTTCACAAATCTTCAGGTAAATACTGATTAGCACTAGCCAAGAACAAGAAATGAATGAATAATGTAACACCAGACCAGCTGGTGTTTATTCTGAACCGATTTTAAGCCTTAAAAGATTTCTAAATTATAGCAGATTGAGGACTTTGTAAGTTCAATTTCATATTTCTTTTTTGCATCTAACTATCAGAACTACTGGTACGGTATTGCAAATTACTGAATCTTTAATGTTAAGAAGCATTATGTAAAGGAGGACACAGTGATAATACACAGCAGCGTTTGTTAAAACATAATATATTCCGTGGATCCATCTTACAGATCTAATACAGCTAACATGATGAAAAGAACCTGATTTTAAAAATTCAACTTTACACTTTATATTTCAATTGAATACTAGAAGGTCACTAAATGTACTCTTCTGAAGAACATCTTCCATTCAGCTCTTAGACAAAAACTCCACTATGAATTTACAAAACTGCCGATATAGACATTGAACTTACAGCAGCTCTCAATGGTTAAAAAGCGGCAACTCTTTGGTTCACAAAATAATTATTCATAGAAAACCAACCTTCTTCTTCAAAAAAAATCTAATTTTATCATATATAGTGTCCATTGGCAATCACACTTTTACTGTAATCCATCTTGAATAAGGTAATTCTCATCCCAAACTAGAGAAAATTTAAAAGAAAACCTTTTTTTTTAACATTAGAAGTTTTAGTAATGATCACACTAAAAGGAAATGTGAAAAATATTGTGTCTTCTTAAGCAAATTTTTAAAGCAGCTTAAAATCAAATGCCTATAATTGAGGCAACATATATCCAATTGAATTATTATATATGCAGTAGTTAGTTCTGATTTTTCCATTATTCCTACTTCTGTCAGAATCTTGAACCTGAGAGAACCTAAAAGAGGCTCCTAGAAAGACACAGCCTGTGCAACCATGAGTGCTAATCAGTAACAGAAGGACTTCCAAAGGTCCCTCTGACACCTTGCTCAGACACCTGCTGGCTTCCTTTTAAAGCATACCAGCTGCAGTCTACCAGTGATTTTGTGGTCCCACACTGCTCCTTTTCTCAGTCTTTTCAGATTATTTGATTTAGCATTAAGTAGTTACTCTAATGATACTTCAAAACTGTTTTCCCCCATTAGCCGCACCCTACAGTATAGATTTTTAAATTTATTCTAAAAATAATGAACAGGAAGTTCTTCATAAGAGAACTTTCTGAAAGGATTTTCTAATCATGAAAATGAACAGTGACCTCAATAGTGCAACATTCACATTCACTTTAATGAGACTAGAAATTAAATAGATGTTTGCAGTGATGTGAACTTCAGTGCATAGTGATAAGCAAACAAAATAAATGAAAAATTATTTACTTTTATAGTCTCATAAAATTTGTTATGGCTTAGTATTCCATCAGAATGTTAGAATGCTAACTCTGCTTAGCAATACCTTCAAAATTCAGTTACGAAAGCCATCATTCTGCATATGCAAATACTGAATCACACAGTACTAAATCACAAGGTTCTTCATTGTCATAAATAATCCAAATTCAAGATTTAGCCTTAAATGCACAATACTCCTTTCGTACAGTCCTAAAAAGAATAAAAATCTGCGTCTAGGTAAGAAAATAAAGAAACATACTGGGTACATCGATATAAGAAAAGTTGTTATTTCCTCTCTATTCATGATAGTGAAGTCACACCTGTTTCCAGTCTGGGGGGCTCCCTTCCCCCCAGAATCAATTGGGATGAGAGGAAAGTGGAGAGGATCCAACAGAGGATCGGAGCTGAAGCAACTGAAAGGAGAGGTTTAGGGAGTTTGGCTTTGTTTAGTTTGCAGAGGAAGCAGCTATCAGGTGTTCTAAAAGCTTCCCACAACCAAAGGGCAATTCAAAAGATGATAGAGACTTTTTTTTTTTTTTTTTTTTGACAGTAGGCAACATCATAAAAGGAGGCCAATGTCACAAACTGAGCTTTGGGAGGCTTGGTAAGGATTGTAGAAAGAATGGGAGTAGCACAGCAAAGGAATATGTTGCTTAGAGATGCTGTAGAACTCTGTCTTTGGAGTTTGAAGACTCAGCCAAAGCCTTAGCTGACCTACTAGCAGCAGAGCCCATACTGTTTACGAAGTGGGCTCTCATCACATGCTCCGTTGCAAGAGACAAAGAGGGAAAACAGGCCATTTACTCTAGAAACTGGTTAGAGTAAAAGCTGATGGAATCATGAAATCCACGGATCATGGAATACAGGCTCAGGTACAAACTACAGACCAGAAGAAACGTAACAGTACGGTCAGGTTCACACAAGTCACTCAGCTGATCTTCTTAGTTGTATTTATTTATATATATTATTTTTAATTTGCATTCTTATTTAGATATATTACTGCATAAAACACAAGCTTTGCAGATCAGGTTAAAAAATTGCTCACTGTATTGCTCCCATTGTTCAGCTCCCATTGAAACAAATGTTCAAACCCCATGATTGCAATTATAGACTAGGACCAAATCATCAAAAACCTAACTTCTGTTGAACATCTGGGAAGTCATTCTACAAGTCTAGACAGTTAACAGACTAATACCAGCCAAAACACTTACAGCCTCTGATTTCCTTATACTGTGCTGCATGTTGTAGGGCTTGCTTGTATAGCATTGTTGCAGGAGAGCTTTCTCATCAAGAGCTGTAAGATCACCATTGTGCCCATCTTCAAGCTGTGTACCCTATACAAAAATATATTATTTTTGGAAATCACATTTAATTACTGAAAACAAAGCATTGTCCTCAACAATTTATTAAAAAGGTTTTTATACACCTTTTTTAAAAAAGCAGTCTTTATTTCTCCTACTTCATGCTAATTAGAAGAAGAAATTTTAAGCCTAGCTTTCCATGAAAACTGAATTTACAAATCTTGCTCTCTAGTCTTGCCTTACAGCTTGTGAATCCTTACCAACTTTCAACCATATTAAAACAAACAGACAAAATCTCAAAAGCACCATGGTCCAAAGTATCAATGCTTTGTTAAAAACCATCAGCAAGTCAGAGAAGGTAGACCGTCAGTACATCTCTGAAGAAAAGAGCTCATTCTTTCTCTGTTGCATTCAGGAACAGCCAAGAGAAAGCAGCAGATTTGCCATCACATATATAAGTTCACCATCACAGAGGTGCTGCTTCTTGACCAGCAAAGAAGTTAAATACAGTCTGGATAGGGAACAGCCAAAGTATATTGTTGAACTGGGTCTAAGAGACTTATAAATCAGTCTGAAATACATTACAGGATTATTTCCCACTTGGAAGATATGAAGAAAACTGACAAAGGAGACTGTATTTACAGAAGTCAGGAAGAGGGAAACATGGGAGACAAATCAGTAGGGTAGGTTTCATTACCTATGCTTCTCTAGGAGCAGCTTCTTTTCAGAGAATAAGTTATTACAAATTCCACAAATCAGATAAAATGATAAATATCTTGAAATCTAAAGAGGGTTTGATTTATTATTTAATCAGATAGTGATAACGTCTAGCAGAACAATATTCTTTGTCAGATATATTAAAATCTGTCACAAGAACTGACACACACAGCTTCTAGTGCTTAGCATGCATTTTTCCAGAACCCAAAAGCACTAGAATGAGCCAATCCTACTTTTTCTCTCTCAGTTTATGCTTGCCAACTATTTCTTCAGTTTCAGACTAACTTGGCTACTCCTGTAAATACCCTTTTGATTGGCTTGCAATACAGCATATAAAGGATTCACTCCTTGGAAAACAGATGACATGATGGTGTCAGACTGTTGTATAAGAGTGGAAACACTAAAAACAAAAGTAATGCTACAACAAAACACCACAGTGGATATTCTTAACTGCCGTCAAACATAAAAGTAAACTTAACAAGGCAATAGAATCGTTTTCTTCACTCAACTCTTTTACTTACAGGATCTTTACTTACAGGTACTTATAAGTTCCCCAAGTTTTATCTGAATATTAGAAGTGTGGTTCTAACAGGAAAACTTCCCTTTAAAAGTATCAACAACATGTGCAAAAGAGACCTTAGCCCAAGCAACTGTAAATCTTTGTCTTCTGTAAAACTATCCCTCTTCATTCTAGTGAACATTAAGCAAATAAAATAAGTAAATCTCATTACCATATATCACAAACCTTTTATCTGAAAAGCAATAAGCAGTATGTTTGCTCAACATCTGCATATTTAGCCTTTCATTAGGATTCTTAAATGGTTGTCTACCCTCAGCACAGTCTACCATTTGACCAGTCCTCACAGATGTTGCTCACTTTTGTTTTGTGTTACTTGCTAGGCACCTTTTCTCATGGATCACTTTATGCCTACAATGATATATTTTGCTCTGTGCAGCCACATTTCTCTACTCTCTCTTCCAGAACAGGACAGTTTTTCCCCCATCTTTGTTTTCACATTTTTCCTCCATTGATCTTCCCTTGTTTGCACCTTAGTTTTAATTTAAAAGCAAACGATAAAATCCCCAAACTGGTAGAATTAACACAGCTTGCAGTCCAACTTTGCAGTCTAGCTGTACTGGATCTTAAACAAGACCAAAGCAAAAATTACAGATATTATCTTCCATTATTTTAACCCCATATTTCTTTCTATTTTCAGTGTTAATAGTTCACAACGGTACAGACTGCATAATCCACCCCTTCTTTTCTAAGTCCTAGGTACAATCACAACTGATTAGAATATTAAAAAAAAAAAAAACACGCTTGAACATATTTCTGTATTTGGAAATAACATTTTACCAAGTTCTTTCCACTGTCTCTCAACTTCTTAGGCTGCAAGCTCATCCCTATCAATCATGCTAATCTTGACACTCAGGCTATAGGTGCACTATGAGGGCAAACATTACAATTCTTACCAGAGAACAAAAGCATACTTTTGATTCTTGGAGCACTACAGCTTCTCGTTCTAGAGCAACTGAAGCAAACTTCGTATATTTTATATCCTACTCAACATTAAATGCTGAAACCATACAGGGAAGTGTCTTTACAATAAATACATAGAAGAAATTATTTACAATCACACATGCAAATCACTCTACACACTGCAATGAAATACCAACATAAATTACTACTTAAAAATGCAATGAGTACTTTGCCAGCTACCTTTATGGAAGCTTCTGGACACTGGAGGCGGTCTTTTTTCTTTTCTGCAATTCTCTCAGAATACTGCTTATATTCTTCCTTCAGATCTGCTTCATACTGACGATACTTCAATTTATATTTTTCTGTTGGGGATGGCAGATTTTCCGGTATTGTCTTTTGCTCCAAAACAGAATGCTAGAGCAAAGAATAATCAATATAAATGCCTCTGGTTGATATACTGAAAGAGAACAGCATGAAAACTAAACTTCTAAACCATTAAAACTTCTGAAACTGCTTGACATTAAGAATGCTTGACATTAAGAAAAAAGTGTAAATATGACTGCACATTCAGGCTTCATTTTCATGTATTTCTTCACATTCTGCCATTTTTTTTTTTTAAATCTAAGAAGCATACAGCTAAACAATTTTACACAAAGTCAAGACTTGGTGATGCTGTCCTATAAGACAATGTTACAGATGACTAAAACAGGAATTCTGACATTTTATTTTGGATGGCTGAAAATGGGCTGATGGATTTTTTCCAGTCAGAGGTTCTAATAACTTTGGATGGTGGATGAGTATTAGTCCCTAGACTTTCTTCCCTATAACAACATCAGCCAGAGAGGCTGTGAAGCCAAGTAAGTACCTTCCTAACTTTATGTTCCTTTCCTATTCAGTGCTCTACACAATAGAGGCTGATCAGCAGCAATATGATAAGTCCAAGACTCCATTCTTCTTTCTCTCCCTGAATAACACCTTCAATGTTAAAGTGATATCCCTTCAATGCTAACAAAAATAAGATGGCCTTATCCAGCACCTCTACTTGACACATCTCATCTTGAAACAGCAGTGAACAGTCCTGTTCTAGAAAATCATTTTTCGAAAACCTAAAAGATTTATGTTCATGAAAGAGCAGCTTTCTCTTTCAAAAGAGGATCCACATCCCTTCACTAGTTAATTCCTGAATGATAAGACCATATTCAAATTATTCTTCCAAAAATGACCTATTTTGGGAAGATTTACTTACATAGTCTGTTATTGAGGAAGCCGGAATATATCTTGCTAAAGAAATGCTCAGTCAAGGCCCCAGAAGCAAGCAATGCAGAAATAAAGGCCGCTTCCAGGAATATATTAAAATATTTCAGAACTGCTTGAAAATCTTCTCCCCAAAAGTAAAAGCCAGGCCAAAAAAAAAAGAGACAGAGAGATGGCAAGAAGAAGGTCAATGAACAGAAGATGCATTACTGCAAATTCAGCACTACAGCATTTAAAATATAATGAAGGCAGAAAGGAAACAGACTAGATAAAGGAAAGCAGAGAACAAAAGGAAGAAAGACCTTGAAACAGTCAAAGCCATAACAACCTTTTGTTAGCATTCCTGCAGCTAGACAGGTTTATATGTATGAACTTCATATTAAAAAAAAAAAAAAAAANTAAAAAAAAAAAAAAAAAAAGAAGAAGAAAAAAGCCAAAACAAAATGTGAAATTGTAGGCATCCAAAGCTAAGAAGAGTATAGCAAGTCAAACATACAGGCACTGCACTTATAATACCGTACAGAGGAAAACAGGCTATCTGCAGTTAAACATCTACAGTTGCATCTTAAGATGTGCATAAATATCTACACTGGGTACACAGACATTCTGAGAACTAGTGCACTCTTGGTCCAGTAATCTCGATCAGTTTGTACAATCCATACAGACAGCCTAAACTAATGAACATGAGTTGGTATGTTCTCATTAGCTTTGAGCCCTAAGAAATAACAAAATTAAGTTTTGCTTTTGGTAGTATGGAGAAGTTTAAGCAATATGAATGAACAGGTGTGAAGCTGCTGCAAATGAATAGTATTTACATTCAAATCACCTTTTCAAACAAATAACAAATATTTCTATTTGTCCTTGTGTATATTTTGTGATTTTCTGTTATTATTCACAATTTTACTGATTACCTTCATCAAGATTGGAGGAAGTGAAGCAACCTGAAGAGGGGAAAGAAAAAAAAAAGAAAGGACAGTGTATCTTCCCTGGAGGAGATAACAGTGCGGATCAGGAGAGAAACTGTTCTACAGAGTACAAGGTGTGGAGGACAGGGAGGCACAGCCTGGAGCAGCATGCCTTCAGACCAGAGTCTATAGCTCATACTGAGAAACTACAAGGATCAGGTAGACTGTGTTCAGCAGGGGTAAGCAACAACCCACCCCCCCCATCTACTCTGCAGCAACTCAGAAAGTTTTTAACTTTACACCATCCGTATGTAGACGCAAGAGATACAATGTGTAGGGGTGAAGCTACAAATAAACTTAATTCTCTCCCATTCTACCTCATTGTTCTACATTTTTGCTACTTAANTTTGTTTCAAGTTGAGAAACCATTTGATCATATGGGGAAACATATTAAAAGATGATCCTGGCAGATTCACCTTAGAGCTCCAGCTGATTTGGAGTCCTGCCACACAGGTCAATATATTATTTGCTTCACGGAGTACAGGTTATATATAACTGTATTAATAATTGTTTTCCCTCTGGCAAAACTGCTGTTCTAGACACAATCATTCAGTATTTCTTAAGTTTATGCAAGTTAAGTATTTCTGAAATAACGGACTTTTAAGCAGTGCAGAGTATTTTCAGATTCTTCCATCAATGGATAACATTGATAAATTAGGATATTTCCTGCACCCTAACCAAATAAAAATGTATGGTAAAATGTTACAAAGATTATGTAAACTGCATGACTATGACAGAAAAATATGTTGGTAGTATTCCTCCTGAATTAGTTTAAAAACTCTAGACATTTAATCTCTCAAACATTTAAGGACTACTAACAGAAGACTACTGTTTTCAATACAGCCTTTTCACTCTACTTATTGTTTTTGAAACATTTTCAAAATACTAACTGATGTAGAATGACAGATCAAAAAGTCTCTTAAATAAGCTAGCTCCTGCCACACAAAAGAAGGTAAAACATATTATAATTTCAGACATATACTGCAGTACTCTACTATTCAGTTGCTAATTTTGTCAGTGCATATTTTTTTCAGCCACTTTACCTCTGTTTTCTTCTGACAAGACCCTCTAGAAATCTGTTTAAACTAAAAGGAGAAAATAAATAGTAATTAGCAAAATCTCAGCTGTATGAATAGCCGAATAAAGAATTGTCAAATTAATTTTTTCCAAACTTAATTCAGACATAAAAGTTCAAAGGAAAACTTTTCTTGCATTCAGGGAACAACTGGAATAACTAATTAAATTAATTCTTAAATTTATTATACTGGATATTGAATCCTGAACAGTGCTGTAACTTTATAAACCAGAATATTAACTTCTGGACTACTGATTTTCCTTACAAAGCACCTAAGATTAGTGGTGATTAAGTTTCTTAGTCATTCAGAAAAACAAAACAAAACAAAACAAAACAAAAAAAACACTGGTAAGTGATCAGGAAATTTTAACAATAAAAATGCTCAGACCAATTAAACATAATTCCAAAGTTAAAATCGTGGTTGTGTTTTAAGGACGAGAGACTAAACAAAATCCTAAGAAATGGTTGCACTTCACTCCAAAACTTTCCTTTTCACCAGAAGTAACTTCCTCGATAGAAATAATACTTACTGTTTGCAAACTTAGGTTGTTTTCTTCAATCATATGCTTAATGACCACTATTGATCTTTATTATTTTTGTGAGTTACATTTTGTTTAGAAAGATAAACAAAAGTTCCATGCTATCTCAAAAATATTTTTTCAGTTGCTTTGACAAATAGTTAGCAAAGCTAGCTATTAAAATACCTCTTGAGAATGTGTACAATACAAAGAAGGATCACATCTACCAATGAAGAAGAGCTAAGGTATTAAAGAAGATTGAATTTTTGAAATATTCTAGAGGCTTCTCAGTAAAAAGTACTATGCCAAAAATATTTTGGACCAATAGCATTTGGAGATGAGAATTTAATCAATCAAACAAACAAACAAACAAACTCTTGTATGATAATGCTAAGGATACTTTTCTAAATTACTACAAAAGGACATATTTTAAAGAGATTTGTAGTGACAGACCAACCTGTTGAGACAACAGATGCTGTGCAGATGGCATTTGCAATGATGTTCTCCAATCTGAAGATGAATCTAGAGGACAAGTATGAGGATAACCTCTACTGTATGGTACATAAGAGTTCCCATCCTAAAATAAAAAAGGGCAAGCAATCATAATTGTTTTATATTGAGAGTCATATTTTTATAAACTCCTGCAACACATGAATTCTAAAAACTATTCAAGACAAAATTAATTTATAATTACCTCTTCATCAGAATCTCCCAGCCTCCCTAGTTCTAGGCATGGCACCCTGCAGGAAGTTAAAATGATTTTAAGAGCAATATGTTTTTATTTTTCAATTACAGTAAAAGCAAACTGCCTATTAGTTATTATTATTATTTCCCTACTATAAACAGTTTCACTACAACTGGAAATGGACTACTTTGCAAATGCCTGGTAGCCCCTCTTACATCAGCTCAGGAATTGGTCCCTGAGCTTTTCCTCTTTCCCAGTTGCAGAGTACACCAGCAGCTACAAAAGGCCCCTGCAGGGCCCTTCTTCGCTCCCAGCCTCAGACTGTCCCAGCAAGGCCATCCTGGTTCCTCTTCACTCCCCACCAGGAGCTGCTGCAACAAAATCATACATCAGGGATTCCTTATTCCTGTCTTCCACAGCAGGTCTGTGGTAACATCCCTCTATAATTAGTCACCAGAGAGCCAACAGTGAAGCAATAGCAACTTGGGATGCAAACCTTTTGGACAAGATTAATACAATGGAAGCCAACTATATACTGGAAGCAAACTATACTTCAGTTCATTTTGCTTAAAGAAATGAAAACATCTCCAAATTATTAAAGCTTCTCTGTGCCTTCTGTCTTTACTTCAGGTATACTCTGGAGCACTACAACTGCATACTTTTTTTTTTTTGTATTTTACTGCCAGTATTTCCAAACCACCCTATTATAACAAGATTGCTTCTTCAAATAAAAGAGCTCTTTAGCTTCCAGTCATTTTTCATTAGAAAATGACTTACAGTACACAGAAATTGAAGTTCTTTAGGGTAAATATGAACAATCCAAGGTCATGGTGACACATACTTGCAAAATAATGTAGAAACATACATTGGCTGTAAGGCCCTTCACTAATGTAAATAATGCATCAAAAATTTGTACTTTAAATATAATTCACAGAGAACAAACCTAAGATGATAAATTTCATGCAACACTGATTTACATACCAATACAAATGCATGGTGTTAATAATACAGTTAAACAAGTCATATGAAAAATAGAAACAGACTTACTCTGGTGGGCGAGGACCATGAGAAGCCTGTGTGTCTGGTTTCCACCCCTAGAAGAACACATTATTACATGCTGACAGGGATTAGGATTAAAATACACAGTTCTCTCTTTTAGCTTCCCTTGGAATATTTAGAATCAATGCCTCAAGTCAGCCACTTACAAAATGCCTTAGTCAGCCACTAACAAAACAAAAAAACAAAACATTTTCATTGAAAGTTGTTTCTTACAGATCATGAGACAA
The DNA here is from genome assembly GCA_013399115.1 of Anseranas semipalmata. Lineage (NCBI taxonomy): Eukaryota > Metazoa > Chordata > Aves > Anseriformes > Anseranatidae > Anseranas > Anseranas semipalmata. Next base: position 575,799 of record VXAA01001874.1, read on the forward strand.
AAAGACTCAATATCCATCAAGACAGAATAACTTGAAATCTAATGACTAGAAATTTTTCTAGTCATTAAGAATCTAGATAGTGTCCATGCCACTTATTAACAATACATTAAAAATAATCCATGTTCCTGGGACTTTGATTGTATAATCACTGCTCATCAGTTTTTAGGTCACATGGTCCTTCCTGATTGGGATGTTTCTGAACCAACCCGTCAGCCAACCCATAAACCAAAACCACAGTACAGATGGTGAGCTGGCTCACACAGAGGCATCTTAGACCCCAAAGTAGCACAGGTATTTGCTACTGATGTGTCTTCTCAGCTTTAATGCAACAGCACATAATGATGCCTAGGCAGCTTCTGTATTCACACTGCTTATTTTGCACAATCATGTGCCACATGGATCTTCATACTCAACTAGGCTTTGACTCGAGTCAAAGCTCCATCTACCTCAGTATTGCATTTCTGAAAACAGCCAACAGCAAATCCCTAGAGAGGTCTGCATGACTTGAGCAAGCATATTGTAACAATTTCCCCAAATAGCCTTCCAGTTGGGAAAAAAAACTGTGGTTTGTGGATGTTCTGCCAGCATCTTGGTTTTTAACAGCCTTCAGCACAGAGTTGTCAGCATCACAGTCTGAACGTGGCAGACAACCTGTTTCCAGCTGTGGCCTAATACCTTTCATGATTTGACAGCAGCCACAGAACTCTACTGCTTTCTTCCCCACACATCCTTGTAGCATATTCCTGGAAAAACAAGTTCACAGCTGACTTACACCACCCTCTTGTGCTTTCAGAAAAGGGTATTCAGAGAAAGCTTCTCTCCAGAGAGGTCGCACGCAATAAACACCACCACCTTGTGGTCAAATATGTAAAAAGCTTTTAAGAAATCAAGAACAAGTTAGTCTTATTTCTCAGACTAAACTAATTTCTCAGACTAAACTAATTGAATTCTTGTTTTCTATGCATATATATAGTGCACCAAGTCATGGGTATTTTTTGAATGAATTAAATCACAAGTACACAGTTTTTCTGTATCATTTCAACTGCCTAAAGAAAAAGAACACACCACATTTTAGTTTTTAATCTTAATATTTTAGTCTCAATATAATTCCTTTCCTGGAAGTCATCAAATCAGGAAGAAAGCAAACAATCATCCTGAAGACTGTCCGTATTTACTAGGTGAAGGACATAGTTTCAACTTCATTTTAATCTATGATTTACTTTTCCAAGCCACCAAGGATGAGATGTAGTAGGGAGTCTAAATTTGGGAACTGATGGGCATGAAAAAATAAGAAGGAAAGAATGGGTCAGAGATTAGCAAAAAACGGACATTACTTTTACAACCTACAGCAAATGCCCAAGGTCATCCAACAAATATGGAAGCGAAATGGGTGCTTGCGGGCTGAGGGAACATTGCAAATGAAGTTAACTTCATGGGCATAAAGAATTCAGTATCTGTGAGAAAATCAACTGTTATAGCGGAGGTAAATATTAATATTTTTATAATAAAATCAGTGGCTGTCATAATCCAAGTTCATATTTGGGCTAATAAGGTTTTCAAAAGTTTGCCCAAAAGTTTCTGCTACAGTATCTTGTGAGTGTTGTCTACCTATTGTAGCTCAAAATGTCAGCCATTACCTGAAAAAAAAAAAACAAACTCTTTCATAATGAACACTGAGCACTAACATTTATTTCACATCATGACAGTCTGAAATCATGCCTTCTGAAATTATATTTTGGGAGTTGCTTTACTTTATTGCTCTCCTGGAAAACAAAAACATATTCACACCTGTTACTAGTTTCACCAAGAGTCTGAAACAGCACAGAAAGTCTCTACTGAAAGCATGAGTTTCTTGAGTTCCCCATATCCCAGCTAAGTATGCAGAACACTGGTTATTTTAGGATGTGTGTTTCTTTTTGCAATCCTCTCCTTTATTTGAGAAACTATCATACTGAGTTGTCATACTAAACTATCACTTTCTGACAAAAGTAATTTCTTTGCAAGTTTCCTTCTCTACAGAATGTATTCAAGTCTTGAACTAGAAACCTTAAGTATGATTAAGGTTTTGTAAAATATTCAAAGTAGGAATAGAAAACAACCACAAGCTTTCCATTAACATACTTGACTACGTTTTTTCCCCCTCGACGACAGCTGAGTCTGCCTTCGAGGGGATGCAGCAACTCCTTCAACTTTCAAATCCATACAAATTCAATGACAGACTTCAAAATAAACTGAAAGAGAGAAAAGACTATTAGAAAGTTACATACTTTCAATGTGAGTACTTCTATAAATAAACATTATTGCTTTAAAAAGAATGTTTCCATCACTGCCAATTTGGCTATTTTCTTCAGCAAGTTACTAAATGTTGCTACGTTCCCTTTTTCACTGCCTCTTAATTTCAGTTTTTCCTTACTAACGCTTTACCAGATTCCTGTTCCAATTTACCTCTTCGCCTCAATCCTTATTCCCTCTTTTCCATATGTTTTTTTTTTGGTACCTCCCGGTACCAGCATTACCGATTTGCTGGCCCCTGAGGAGGCCAAACCTTTGTTACTCGTTGCTCACAGCCGCTACCTTGCTCTCAGCGGCAGCCCTGGGACCAGGTGCTTCCAGGAAGGCGGCAGGCCCTGCTGGCACACAGCCGCCCCCGAGCTCCGGGCCGACATTTTATCTGCGCGTTCTCCCCTGCTGGGCTGGTTTTTCCTTCCACCCACCCGGTTTTGAAACCAAAGCCTATCGTTTAGTTCCCAGAAAGCAGACACTCCATTTTTAAATCGCCATCCACAGAGGCTGACCCCGTTTCTACCCATTGCGCAGCTTTTAACTCCCGAGTACCCTTTACCGGGTAGGAAGCAGAGCTGCGCCGTGCACGCAGACGGCCACGGAGCCTCTCGCCAAGCAGCAGCTCGCTGAGGAGAAGGCTTCCCAGGCGCACGGCCCTTCTCCGGGCCTTGAACACGGCCGCCTGCCTTCAGGCCAGCCTCCGAAACTCTCCCAGCTGGGGGCCCAAGGGGAGGGCAGCGTCCTTAACGGCTGCCAGGCCGGCGGAGGGACGGGGGCTCTCCCTGCGGGAGGAGAGGGCCCCGCTCCAGGCGTCCCCTTGCCACATTCACGGCAGCCCCCGCCGCGGGACACGAGGGGCTCCGGCCCGCCCGCCCGCTCCGTACCTGCCCGCCGCCGGCCGCCCTGCGCCTGCGCCCCGCCGCCGGCC
>VXAA01001874.1:587962-604800 GCA_013399115.1 Anseranas semipalmata
CGTTGGGGCCGGTGCGGCGCCATGGGGCTGTGGGCGGCGGTGCTGGCGCTGGGGCCGGTGCTGAGGGCGGCCGCCTGGCAGTCGCCTGACTTACCGCGCGTCACGGATAAGGTCTTCATCGCGGACTGCGTGCGTGTCCACAACGAGTACCGCGGCAAAGTGCGGCCTGCCGCCAGCAACATGCTCTACATGGTAGGGAGCGGCCTGCGGGTCAGCGGGCAGGACGGGGCAGTGGGCCTGGGGTCTCTTGGGGATCCCTGGGCGAGGCAGCCGGGGCGGAAGCGCCGAGTTGTGTTCAAATACTGTCACGTTTATTTGATAAGAGATATTTTAGAGGGTTGGGATGGTTGTAGACAGGTGAGATAGAAGCAGCGGATGTGCGTGCAGCACGAGGATGCAATAGAACAGGCGAACTGAAGAGGTTCGCGTTAGCCCCAAGGAATTTCTGCTTAGGAGGAAGTAGTGGTCCAGCACCAGAACTGATCCAGAAGACAGTTAGCCTATCTGTCAAAAGCAAGAGTGTAAACTAGAATACCAGGGATGAAGAGTTCGGTGGCAAGGAAGAATCTTTGCCTCTCATACTGAAGCAAATTGCACTGGAAAGTTCCTGCTGGACAGGGTTAAACAAAACTGAAGAAAATGCTGAAAAAGTGAGTGTTTGGTGTTCAGTCCAGTTCCATGCAACAAGAAGAGGAAAATGGAAACTGTGACAGCCAAAGGATTGGTGTTCTGAGGAAGGCAGTATGCGACTGGGAACAATCGCATACTCAGATGCTGATGGAAAAGAATAGCTTTGTGAGCGTGGGTTTGAAGCCAGAATGGCAGATAGGGAGGATAAAACCTTAGAGGCAAAGAAGCTTGTTAAAGACACTGCACCTGGTTTTGGTGTTCAGGAATAGGAGAACCAGGAAAAAATGATGAAAAAAGGAAATATGGATTTAGAAAGATTCTTAGAAAACAACAGGCCTTAGGGAGGAAACAGTATTGGCAGCCACGTAGAGATGAAGAGTGGAACAATATGTGTGTACAAAGCTAAGCCTAGGCATTAAAACCCTGGATCTTTTATGTAAGATGTAAAACTAGGTACTTTAAGGATAGAAGAAACCCGCTGAAAAGCAATTGTGATTGGAACACAAATAAAAAAGGTATTTGTTAAATAATCAGAAGTTATGTTATGGTTATACACTGCAAAGAAATAATAAGTAGCAGAATTATTGGCCAAACAAATGTTTATTTTATGATGCTGTCTTCGTAAAATGCTCTTATGTATATTTAAAACATTATGGTAGGATGGGTATGTATTTGTTTCCAGAGGATCGCTTAAAAATACCTTAAATATTTATCTACAGGAGCTGTGCATTTTTTACTTTGAATTAATTTTTATGCATGTAATGGAAATCCTTAATGATCAGTCGAATAAGACAAAAACTCCCCCAAAGTTTCATGCTTAATGACTAATTTCTTATCTGAAAATAAAAGTGCATTCCAAACATCTTTTCAGGTGCTAGCAAGTGCTCGTACAAAGTTAATTTTCAACAGTGAAGGGGGGGAAAATTCTAATGAAATACATTCATATTTCTGTGCTGCCACAGAAGTCAAAATAAAACACAGGTACTTGCCTTAACTAAGGAAAAGCCTTTTTTATGTAACTGCAATATATAATGTCTTTGTGTCGTTAATATATAATGATCTCTCTGTGTCTACTTAGTTGCCTGACTAGTTTTATCTGACTGTTTGAGATTCTCCTGTAACTTGACATTACACAACTATTTCAACTTTAATGTTTTGCAGACTTGGGATGCAGCTTTGGCAAGGACTGCCAGGGCATGGGCCAATAAATGCATTTTTAAACATAACACATATTTAGGTAAGAAACATCAGTGCCATCCTAATTTTACATCTATTGGAGAGAATATTTGGATTGGATCTCATCAAGCATTTGATGTTCAGGCTGCCATTAGAGGATGGTATGGTGAGGTCAGATTCTACAATTTCTCAGTGAACAAATGTACTAAGATTTGTGGTCATTACACTCAGGTAAGAATCATTTTCAGTAAAATGCTATGTATAGTTCTTGTATAGTAGTAGTTCTTTATCTGCCTACCAGATAAATCAGAGGCTGTAACTAATATGGAATTGTCTATGTGATTTATAGTGGCTGTCAGCTTACTGTTTTCTTTTCTAATCTCAAGCAGTGGCAGTAGTGCAAGTTACCGCTACGCTGGTACACTTTCTTGTTTTGTAAAATCGTGTAATAATAATCCATTATTCTTGCCTGCAGTATTAGCCTCACTGAAAGCCTTAGTACTCATTTAATTGTACCAGTACTGCTTGAACTCTATAAAATAATCACTCCAAGTTCTCCAGCTGCGTACCAACACACTTCTGAATTCTGTAAATTTGGAGTTGCTGTTAGAAGTAGTCACAGTAATTGCAGAATGTCTTTGGGAACTCTGTAATAGAAAAGTTAGGAGAAAATTGTATCCTTTACACACCTAGTAAGAAAGGAAGACAAAAAAACAGAGCATCCATAACAGAAGAGCCAATTTGTGATACGTTTCTGATTTGTCAGTGGTAATTCTGACAAACTTAATTCTGTTAGGAAACTAATGCTTTTCTTTGAACGCTTAATATTTTAAATGGATTTATTCATTGCCATATTTAAAAAACAAGCATTTAAAAAACAAACTGGTTTAAACTATGACCAAACATGGAATGGAATGGAATGGAATGGAATGGAATGGAATGGAATAGAATAGAATAGAATAGAATAGAATAGAATAGAATAGAATAGAATAGAATAGAATAGTTGGGAGGGGCTTTCAAAGATCATCTAGTGCAACTGCCTGACCTCTTCAGGGCTAACCAAAAGCTAAAGCATGTTATCGAAGGCATTTTCCAAATGCCTCTGGAACACCAACAGGCACAGGGTGTCTGTCACCCTACCTCATGTCATCAACCACCTCGCTAGGAAGCCTGTTCCAGTGTTTGACCACCATCACGGTAAAGAAATTTTTCCTCATGTCCAGTCTGAACCTCCCGTGGTGCAGCTCTGTGCCATTCCGAAGCATCCTGTCATTGGTTCCCAGGGAGAAGAGACCAACACCTCCCTCTCTGCTCCCCAACCTCAGGAAGTTGTAGACAGTTGTAATATTCCACTGATCTCAAACAGAAGATAATTTTAATATTTGATTCTGCCTTCAACAGGCTCAAAAGCAAGGCTGGAGAACTTGCATTTTGCTTTTTATCAGGCAGTAGATCTCTAGAAGACTAGAACTAGACAGTATTTCATGAAAGTATTTTTCATTTTTTCTTTGGCACAATAAATTATAAGAAATGATGTAAGAAACATGATCCTAGCATTTGAAAATTTGTTGTTTGATCTTTCCTACATAGAATTTCAGAGGTTCTTGTACTTTTCTCTTGGAGTGGTACTGGTTTCTAAGCTTTCTGTGCCCCAATTCAGCTTGCTTGCTTCTTGCTTGTTACACATAGTTAAGTCCAAACAAAATGTTCGTGCCTTTCAGGCAGGAATATGATGGAAACTAATCACTGGAAAAAAACAAGCGGAGTACATGGGTAAAATGCCAATGAATGTGTAAAAGTACACATTTCTTAAAAATCAATGATCAAAGGATCATCATGATCCAGGAGCCATCATGGTCTTGAAGGTCCAGACAAAAAATTGAAAATGGGTAAAATTTATAAATCATAACTGGATAGGGTGTGTAGACCTGCTGAGAGAACCACGACCGAGAAATCTCAAAGCAGCGGAAATGTGCAAAAAAAGTTAGACAGTTACACAAAGGGCCCTGAAATGCTTAGTCCATAATCTGGGACTCAGGTAGTACCACGTTAAACATTTAAGCTCTTGTCTAAGAAAGGTTATGTCTGCTTGACATAAGCACTTCTAGCAGTTAACATTGACAAGATGGAACTTTTGGGGATGTTCAGATCATTTTGTCAATCTGAGGCCTGTGCTGTTTGTGCTGGGGAGAAAGTGAAATCTGCTTTGTCTTTGTTTTCCAGAAGTGAAAACAAAGATCATCCAGATGTTCTAGGTATACAGTTAAAAGTTTTTAACTGAATTCAGTACAGCTTGGTTAGTCATATGCAGAAGGTACAGGAAGATTCTCCTTTTTTTTGAGGATGCTCAAATTGGAAGCGATAGTAAACCATCTTCACTTAAGTAGGGCAGATAGCACTGGTTATTCTGAAATTGTGCGGTGCGAAAGCTTTCCGACTTAATTGTGTTGTAATTACCAGCCAGGCTATTTCTAGCGCACATGAGAAGCCCTTCCTGCAGTCCCGAGTTACGAGTGTTGAAACTATTTAAAGGATCTGTCAGGTACTTGCCACCAATTTCTCTTCTGTTCCTTAGAACTTACACAGGGCCCGTAAAGTCAGTGATGCTTACTGAAGTTGTTCTGTAGAAGATTCTGGAAACTTGTAGCATAGATCACATAATCTTGAGGTGTGAATATTTAGAAGTTCATCTTAAAATGCTCTCTTACCAGCATTTTTTTTTATGAGTAAACAGATCAGATGTCGCAACATTAGGGTAATATGTAGGCTCTCTTAAAATAACTTGGCATTTTCTAGATATTAGACTAGGTTACCATTGAGTGTAGTTTTTAATTTACTTTTAAACATTTTTTAGGTTGTTTGGGACAATTCATATAAAATAGGCTGTGCTGTTGTTTTTTGTAAGGAAGTTGGAGGAATAAGAAATGCAGCAAATTTTGTTTGCAACTATGCACCAAGGTAAGTTGCTGTTTTAATATTAAGAAAGTGAAAGCAATTGTAATAAAAGTTTGCTGAAAGTAAATTGGGATTTTCATTTATTGGTAGCCTTGTAAATGCTGTCAGAGAGAGCGATTGTTGCCTGATTCAGTTATCAGGAGAGCCGTGACCACTAGAACATGTATTTGCTTAGTTTTTTTAATCTATTAACTTTACTGATGAAGTCATTCTGTGCCAATCTTAAGCAAATCCCAAACTCTAATTTATGCTCCACTTCACCGATTTCTTTTTCATATGAACCAGAAGAAATGAGAAAGTTGCTGCAAGCAACTGCTGTCGGAGCTGGAATTACCTCTTGCAGTTCTGTACTCTTTTTATGCAGTTTAGCTTTTTATGTTGTTTCACCTTTTTTTATCTTCAGAAATGACTTGATAACAGCCCAGTTAGATCAGTTGCTTTTTCTTTCTGTGTAACAGAGGAAAATAAAATTATACTATCATTTCTTTTCCCATTTAGTTGCTGTGATTGTACCAAGTGTTATTTAGGCATTAGAAAACGTTAAATGATCAATGCAAGAAAGCACTAACTGAAACTGAAATGCTAACTGGTTTTACATTTAAATGGATACTCTGAAGAAAAATACGTCTCAGCCAGTACAGTTCCTAAAGCAGTAGGAGTTTGAAAACACAGAGGCACGTAGTTTAAAAGTTTCACTAGCAGTGAGAAACTACAAGCAAACTAAGACCACCTTCCCCTCCATGCATCCTCTTCTACCTCCTCCCCCCAAGTGGCACAAGGAAATGGGGAATAGGGGCTGCAGTCAGTCCATATCACTTTGTCATCTGCCTCTCCTTTATCTTCATGCTCTTCCCATGCTATGCTGTGGGGCTCCTCTCATGGGATGCAGTCCTTTCTGAACAATGTTGAACAATGTTGGCTTCCCACAGACAGCAGTTCTTCAGGATCTGCTCCCATATGGGTCCGTACCACGGGGTCCATCCCTCAGGACCAAACTGCTCCAACATGGCTCCCCCACAGGCAGCAGCTCCCGCCAGATCCCCTGCTCCTGCGTGGGCTCCTCTCCACAGGCTGCAGCTCCGGCCCAGGGCCTGCTCCTGCGGGGGCTCCCATGGGCCGCAGCCTCCTTCAGGCCACATCCACCTGCTCCATGGGGGCTCCTCCATGGCTGCAGCGTGGAGATCTGCTCCGTGTGGTACCCATGGGCTGCAGGGGGACGGCCTGCTCCACCATGGGCCTCTCCACGGGCCGCAGGGGAACTTCTGCTGCGGCGCCTGGAGCCCCTCCTGCCCTCCTTCTGCACTGACCTGGGTGTCTGCAGGGCTGTTTCGCTCACGTTTTCTCACTCCTCTCTCCCAGCTGCTGTTGTGCAGCAGTTTTTTTGCCTTTCTTAAATCTGCTCTTACAAAGGCACAACTGACGTGGCTCATTAGCTCAGCTTTAGCCAGTGGCGATTCCCTTCTGGAGCTGGCTGGAACTGGCTCTTACCTGACATGGGGCAGCTTCTGGACTCTTCTCACAGAAGCCACTGCTGCACGCCCCCCACTACCAAAACCTTGCTACATAAGCACAATACACCAGGACCTGTTTGTCATGCTGCTTTTCTTGTCCCTTCTACCTACCTTCTTCATGGTAGGTGAATCTTTGTCTATTCTGTCTGAGAAGCCTTTGGCTCTCAAGAGGGGCCTCAAGATAATCCTTAGTATTCTGGTTTGAAGCATAGCAGAACCTTACAAATACCCTTGAAAGGGTCTAGTAACATATCACATAGCTTACTGAACATTCTTCACCATCCTAGAGAGCTTTCCCAACTTCTCATTTTCAGTTACCTAGTTTTTTTTTCTATTTTAGCTTTTCAGTTTCTACACCAAGTCCAAAAAGTCCAAACTAGAAGAACTTTCTCACATCTCATTTCACGTAATCATTGCTGAAGGCAAGAAGTTTAAACATCCTGGTGAATCCTGAAGGGAAAACTAAAGAGATACTGTGGTGATTTATCAGTTTATTAGATAATGTATCACTTGCAACTATCAGCTTTCTAAGCATTGTATGCATTATGTGAATAAAAGATGCTATGACATTTACATGATGTCTGAAAACTGACATATGCCATTTTCTTGAGACCTCACAGCGCTGCTGGGTAAAGCTGAGCTATCAATCTGAACTGGATAAGTACTGTGTATAGTTTGCACTCAGCAGCCCCATGCTGATGTTTCAGAGGACTTCATGTTTGAGAGTACCAGCTTATTCCAAAACTAAACAAATCCTTCACATATTTATTATGTTCAAGTCATTTTGAAATCACATAGTTTCCACTCTATACTCAGGAAATCTCAGCTGAGACACTTAACAATGACTTCTTAGACACCAGCATGCCTGCTTCCTATTACAAACCCATTCCTGATTATTTTATTTTCATGTTTAAAGTTTATTTCATTTATATCATCACAGGAGAAGACAGTGATTAATCACACAGTGACTTCTAGGGAAACTAGTTTCATTCAAGTTGGATATCCCAGCTGAAAGCCATCATCTTCATGCTCAGTTTTCTCTCATAAATTTTATATCAAAATTACCAGGACGACTATATTAAAAGGTGGTTAGGAATACAAAATACCATTACAGACAGCTGGACTGTAGATGTCATTGAGAAGATTGATTCAGTTTTATTCAGAATGTTACTTTTATTTGTGCTTCTATTCTACTGCTCTGTAGGAACCTTTATCTTAAGTCTACCTTGGCAGAGGGAAAACTTCTCGTGTTTCTTCAGCAGTAAGTTTCCACTTAATTTTAGAGCAAAGGACTTTATAACTGCTGTCTGTTTGAGGGGACAGTGATACATTCAGATCTTACAGAATTAGAACAGCTGTATGTAGAGTTTCAGGTTTAGGATATGCAGTGATTGAGGTTTTCCCAACACTGTTAAAAAGAGTAAGATGTCTTTTAAACAGCAAGATACTTTCTCATTGTAGGCCACCCAGCCAGGATGACAACACTGATGAATTATTCTTTAAGGAACTAAGAGATATCTCTAGATCAGCCACCCTTGTCTTCAACTTGCCAGACGTTAACTGGGAATACCACACAGCTGATACAAACAGGTCCAGGAAATTCCTAAAATGCGTTGATGATAGTTTCTTGGTATAGGTACTACGGGGACCGACTAGGAAAGGTGGCCTCCTAGATTTGTTGCTTGTAAACAGAGAGGGTCTCGTGGGTGAAGTGGTGGTTGGTGGCCATCTTGGCTGTAGTGACCATGAAGTAGTTGAGTTTAGTATCTGTGGTGATAGGAGGAAACTGCCAGCAAAATTTCAGTCCTGGATATTGGGAGAGCAGACTTCAGGCCGCTCAGGGAACTAGTTAGTAAGGTCCCTGGGAAGCTGCTTTTGAAGGTGCTGGGGTCTGTCAGTGCTGGTCACTTTTTAAGTACCACCTCTTAAGAGCGCAGGAGAAGGCAATTCCAAAATGTTGGAAGTCAAGCAGACAGGGAAGAAGGCCAGCTTGGCTGAGCAGGGGTCTTCTTCTAGAGCTTAGGAAGAAAAAGAAAGTGTATGGCCAATGGAAGCGATGTCAGGTGACATGGGAGGACTACAAGGATGCTGTTCACCATTATAGGGAGATAATTCATGCTGCCAAAGCTCAATTAGAGTTGAAGCTGGCCAGTACTGTGGAGGCCAATAAAAAGTTTTTTTAAATATGTTAACAGCAAAAGGAGAACCTGAGATAACATTGGTCCATTAGTTGATGAGGATGGTCACCTCACAAATAGGGACGTAGACAAAGCAGTGACCTTCACCTCTGTCTTCAACACCGATGATGGGCTCTGGGACCCCTCGAGCCCTGAGTTGGAGGACCATAACTGTGGGAACAATAAACTCCCAGCCAACTCAGAACTTGTGCAGGATTTACTGCTGCAGCTGGTTGCACATAAGTCTATGGGGCCCAATGGGATTAATTTCAGGGTACTCAAAGTGCTGTCTGATGTCATCGCAAGACATCTCTCAATTATTTTTCAGTGGTCTTGGGGATCTGTAGAAGTCCCAGTTGACTGGAAGCTGGCTAATGTTGTCCCAGTTTTCAAGAAGGGCAAGAAAGAAGAACCTGGTAATTACAGGCCTGTCAGTATCACTTCAGTGCCTGGTAAAATTATGGAGAAAATTATTCTTGGAGTTACTCAAAACGCTAGAAAGACAATGTAGTCATTGGTCACAGCTAGCACAGGTTCACAAGGGGAAAGTCCTGTTTAATGAACTTAACTTCCTGTTATGAAAAGGTCACCCACCTAGTTGACCAAGGGAAGCCAGTTGGTGTAATCTTTTTGGATTTCAGCAAAGCCTTTGATACTGTTTCTCACAGTATCCTTCTGGACAAAATGTCCACCCTACAGCTAGACAAATCCGTAATAGGTATATAATAGGACAAATACATAATGGGTAAACAGTTGGCTGACGGGTCGGGTTCAAAGGGTTATAGTAAATGGGGTCACATCAGGCTGGCGGCCAGTCACTAGTGGGGGTCTCCAGGGCTCCATTTTAGGGCCAGTTCTCTTTAATGTTTTCATAAATGATCTGGATACAGGACTCTAATGTATACTAAGTAAGTTTGTAGATGACACTAAATTGGGAGGAGCTGTTGAATCCCTCAAGGGTAGAGAGGCCTTGCAGAGAGATCTTAACAAATTAGAGGCTGGGCAATCAGCGACCACGTGAAGTTTAACAAGGGCAAGTGCTGGATTCTGCACCTGGGATGGGGCAACCCTGGCTATATGTACAGACTAGGGGATGAGAGGCTGGAGAGCAGCCCCGCAGAAAGGGATCTGGGGGTTCTGGTTGACAGAAAGTTGAACATGAGCCAGCAGTGTGCCCTGAAAGCCCAAAGGGCCAGCTGTACCCTGGGGTGCATCAGGCATGGCACTGCTAGCCGGTCGAGGGAAGGGATTGTCCGGCTCTGCTTCATGGTGGTGTTGCCTCACCTCGAGTGCTGTGTGCAGTTTTGGGCATCACAGTATAAGAAGGACATAAAACTCTAAGAGAATGTCCAAAGGAGGGCAACAAAGATGGCGAAGGATCTAGAGGTGAAGATGTATGAGGAGTGGCTGAGGTCACTTGGTTTGTTCAGCCCAGAGCAGAGGAGACTGAGGGGAGGCCTCATGGCGGCCTGCAGCTTCCTCACGAGGGGAGCGGAGGGGCAGGCGCTGATCTCTGCTCTCTGGTGACAGCGACAGGACCCGAGGGAACGGCATGGAGCTGTGACAGGGGAGGGTCAGGCTGGGTGTTAGGAAAAGGTTCTTCACTGAGAGGGTGGTCAGGCACTAGAACAGGCTCCCCAGGGATGTGGTCACGGCACCGAGCCTGCCGGAGTTCAAGAAGCATTTGGACAACGCTCTCAGACAGGTGGTGTTGATTTTTGGGTGGTCCTGTGTGGAGCCAGGAGTTGGTCTCAGTTATCCTTGTGGGTCCCTCCCAGCATGGCTTATTCTATGATTCTGTGATTCCTTCTTTCATATCACTATCAATCTGTCTTACAGGTGCTATCTTAAGTGCTGTCAATCCAAATGCTGTCATTTCACCTTTTCACACCAAGAGTGGTAATTGAGGTCCTGGATTTTGGCAGGGACAGGATATCCCTGTTTGGTAGATCATGGCATTCTTATAATGAGATATGTGCCACAACTTTCAATGGATGTGGAAAAATAACATCCTTTTCCCAACTTCGCTTGATACTTCTCAGTTGTAAGAAAAAATAATAATTAGCAATACTTGCGTGCTTTGGGGAATACAGAAAACATCTGATTAGCTTTTTTTACTGTACCTTTCCTTGAATATGACCTGCAAGGTGTCCTCCACCCCATTAGGAAGATAGGTGACATCCAGTCTCTGATAGGTGTATCTGTGCCATTTTTAGGACTCAGTTTCTCCTGAAGAAGGCCAGCTGTGGGAGTGGTAGAGCAACATTGCAGGGCTTGGTGGCAGGTTAGTAAACTGGTAGATTAAAATCCCCATAGGTTAATGAAATGTGATATGGGAAGAAAGTTGTCACAGTCACCAGATGGATCTCCTTTCACACCCTTATGAGGCATTATGCTTTTGCCAGAGCTTCTAGAAGCTATGCTTTGTCCTTCAGTCTCTGTTGTTCTGGATTCTGAGACCCTTTTCAAGATAACCTTATTGGCTTCTGATCAACCATGCCGTGAATGTATATATGGACATTGATGCAGAAGATATTCTACTTAACCTGCAACTTTTATTTTATATAAATATATGTATATTTATACATACACACAACTCTCTTTCCTGCTCTTCTCTGACAAATTCAAAGCCATCTTTGGTTCTTAGGATCAGAAGAGTTAAGAGAGAGGGCATTCTGCTTCCATTTCATTACTGCCTGGACTGCAGGGAAGGGCATGTGGTAGAAATGTGCTACTGTAGCATCTGCTGGGATAAGAGTCAGGCTAACAGTGTGTGTGAATGTGTGTAAAAACCATGTCAAAGAAGAAAAGTTGCAAATAAGTTGCAGGTAATTTCCTGGGGGGTTGTTCTCCCTCCACTTTCATCAGCGACATTATACCGACTCTTACATCTATATGTCTGATGGGAAGCTCCTATATATAAATATAGATGATACAGGGTGTACATAGAAAAAAGTTATCATGAGTCCTGGTGCAAGCGATCTCCTTTGATAAAAGTTACTCATAGTGTTGGCTACAGAGGTGAAGATGGTGACAAAACTGATTGCAATAGCCCACAGTCCTTTGAGGGGTCTAAATCTGTCCTTTTGTTCCCAGGATTAGGCTATAAGCATAGCATTGCTTCATCTTTTTGAACAGTCTATGCAGCATAGATGGGATACTGTGCTTCCCATTACCTGGTATTATAGTACAGGCATCCAGGATGATGGTATCCGTATTATCAGTTTTCTCAGTTAAATGTGTAAGTCAGTACCTTCTACGAGAATGCATCATCAATAAGGACTGCAGGCTGATCTTTATACTTAACATTCAGGCTCCACTTAGATGAGGTACTTAAGCGTGTAAGGATCCCACTGTCTTCACTAAGACCGTATGCTTACTGTTAGACATTTGCGGGCATTTTGCTGAATGAAGGTCTTGTTTCTCAAGGTTATAATTCAACAGTAAGTAGCCCACAGAATTCTTTTTTTTTTTTTTCCAAAATGATTTGTTATAAGCTATTTGAGAGTGTGGTGTGTCAGCTTTAAAATTTAAAACTCTGAAACCCTTCTAATTTTACCTCGATTGAAACCAAGCTCTATCTAGAACATTCTGTTTTAAAGTCATTTATCTGCCAGAGTAAAATTTCAATAAAAAGCCTGAGTACTTTCCTGTAAGAAAAATAATAGCTTTTTAAGAGTCTTTTCTTTCACATGGATAGAACAATGAAAATAAAAAGAAAATTTTCAAAATTATTCCAAGGCTTCTAATGAATTCTGAGCAATTCATTGTGTTTTCAGTTTATTTGCTTCAACAAATGATTTATTTAAAAATATATATGAGGCAATCTGTCTCAGAAACTTTTCTTTGTCCTTTGTAGTGGTAATTATCCAAGAAAACCATATAGAGGAGGAATACCATGCCGTAAATGTCCAAAAGGGGACACCTGTGAAAATAAACTGTGTAGTAAGTAAAAGCCAATGTAAAGTGTAGTATGTAAAAGGAAAAAGTACAGCCATCTACTTGATAAAGACTTGAAAACTGTGGTTTACTCCTTGCTGATGCTCTGTCAGGTCCAATTTACAAGTAATTGTAAACTATTTCTAAAGCCATTTATATTCAGGAAACAAATACATTGTTCATGTTACTGAATCTGGGTCTCAGTGATAATAATGAAGTCTCCGTTTGATTATAGACAGGTATAACTCATGATTGCAATTAAAAGTATCATGGTTTCCTTTGCACTCTGATACTTTGCTGACTTAGTCATACGAAAGAAATCAGCATCTAGCCATGTACTTTTTCAAGTAGCATTTAGCAGAAACTCTTGAATAGTCTCACAGGTCTTCAGAGACTGCAAATCTACTAATCAGTTGTATTTAGACTAAAATATGGAAATTGCAGTTACTGAGTCTACTGTGACCATTTTCTGTAGCCATACCCAAATTACATTTGAGAATGAGTATAGCTGATGCTTATATGCTCTGTAAGTGGTCACAGTAACTGTAGGAAAGTCGTTTTGTTTCTGTAATTCATGATAGAATTGTAAAAAAAAGTTTTCTCAGAGGCACATTGTCTTTCTCACCTAGTTACATCTGTGGGAAAAGGAGGTGCATAACTGATTTAATTCTTTAGCTATAAAATTCCCCCATGGCAAATGGTATTTATTCCTTAAACTGAGTAATTCTTTTAACTCTATTCTTGATGAGAAAACAAATTAGTGTCATGAATTGCTACATGTGCATCATGTTTTGATGGAGTGAAACAGTAAGAGACAGTAGGGTGTCTCTCTTCAGAAGGTTCCAGACCTACAGCTTCCACCTACTGCAAGTGACAAGCTGGGAGTTTCATGTGGCTAAAATTAGGACATATATTTTTTAAGTTTCATTCAATAACTGGGAGTAAGGCTTGTGGTTTAACCAGTAGTTATTATCTTTGCTTAATATATATGTTAGTATAACTTTAAAAGCATTCAACAATCCTGTGGGTCGTAATATCTAGGTGGGAGACACCTCAGAAGAACAGATAGAAGGACTATCAGGTTATTATACTTGATCCCAGAATTAGACCCCATTTAGGAAACAGTCCATCTCCTATTCTCAACTGTAAAATTGTATTTGGTACTATGTACTAACTCATGTAAATATAGTGAATATTAAAATAATAAATATATTATTTTGAGAAACACACAAGAGAGAGGGTTCAAACTGAAAATAAAGGGTCTGTATAGGGCTTTATTTTCATTTTTATATGAGGCTTTTCCCCATCAATGTTATTGTTATAAGCAATAATATCTTTATGGAGGTGTTAATATTATAAAGTATTGCTGTTTAGTTTTTACCAAAACATTTTGGCTTTTGTTTTATTTTTAACATTTATCGGTACAAGTTCTCAGATTTGTCAAATTCTCTTGATTGTAAATCTGATTGGTTAGTTTTAGCTAACTAGTAAAGATCTAGGAGAGAGAAATACTGGCTGGCTGGTGGAACTGTTTCTTTTTTTCCTTTTTCCAGGAAATGCAGAACGTGATAAAATTATCTGTACGTATTACAATTTCACACTGCTGTATATATTCCTTAGTTACTATAAATGTGTGTATTCCCAACAAAACTTATATTTATATGCTTATTTGTAGATTACTCAAGATGGAATCCCCCTTGGGAGTTCAGAATTGTATGTGATGAGGCTTGTATTGCGCTTGTAGTTATCAGAGCATCGCTGATGTTTCTTGTTTTTGTAGCTGTTTATTTTATCAAAAAGCACTTTACAAACATGCATATGTCCACATAACTGTATTTGAAATACATACTGTGTTATGAAGATAGTCTCTAATGAATTAAGCAAAATATTGTATTGACATGACTTTAAAGACAGCTTTCTTTTACAGTAATTTTGTTACTACTTTATGCTCCTTCTAGAAAGCTTATATGCTGTAAAAATGAAAATATTTGTGGGTAAGACCCATGTTGAGAGAATATTAAGCTAAAGATGGCATCTGATAAGATTTGAGGCATTGTTTTTAATTACCAAATTGATGTATTTAACCCCGTTTAATTACCAAATTTACATACTATATTTCTGGAATTCAAGGAGAAAAATACGTATCAGTTAAATAACTGTTACAATTCATACTAAGCCAATATTTAAAGTGGCAACTGCTGAATTTGGATGCTGAGAGGAAGTACATCGTGTTATGTACTCAGTCCTGTCTTCTTGAGTGACAGAGTGTTCTGAATAAAATCTATAAAGTAAGAAGATTCTGTAGAAAGACAGTTCTTCAGAAGTCTTGACGTTTGAGAAGTTAGTACAACTCACTCAGTAATGCATTTATTGTTTCTCATTCAAAATAAGATGCTTCAGATTTATTAAGTGCTTTGTTCCTAACTCCCTCTAAACGTTGTGTTTCATTTGTAAACTTTTAATGCTCTTTGTTTTAACCTATACTGTTATCTACGCATAGGATATTTCCTGTTCTGTAAGTGTTCTAAAGTTTTAATAATAAATTTTGTTCATTTTTTTTTTCTGGAAACCTTTCTGGAGTCCTTTTATTCAACACAGATTTTACTGTTCTATATCCAAGACATCAAGTCTTTAATTAATATGCTTTAATTTCACTTTCTTTAAAAAGCAAATGAAATTTATACAAGAATCCGAAGCTATTTTCGTTACCAGTATAATAAAGTAGATTTTCCTAATTGTATCATAGTCTTATCTAGTAAATACTAATATAACTATATTAGTTTTAAAGTTCATTATTATTGGGTAATGTTTCATCTGTATTGTAAAACTGACCAAAAAACCTCAATAAGTCAAATTCCGCTATTTTCTTACCATTCAGAACTCAGTCTGAGCTTAAAGGAAGCCCCCATGAGTTCATCTTTAGGAAATGATTTGTCTTATACTTCCTTTCTCTGTGTGTATGATTGACAACTTAGGTCTAAAACATTACAGTTTATTATCTAAATTCCACTGGTAATTCCACTGATTATATATATAAAAAAATATATATTATAAAAGAGTCTCAAAGAAAATAAGCTAGACTAATGTTGTAGATTAATTTATAATCAGACATGATAGCTATTTCTTCCAGAAGTTTTCTATTCTAAAATTACTAAAATACAGAACAGACTTTTCAAATACAAGCTTTTTATTTAAAATTTGGATTACATTCTCAAATCTAGGAATCTAATACCTAAGACCATAAATAGGCAGCTCCTACACACAAAATTGTGCAGTGTGAAAGTTCCTGAGCAGTGGCTCTTCCCATTGGTTTACCTGAAAGTTATATCTCTGAAGATAAAATCGTTATTTAGATGGCTTCTTATGATTGAAAAGCTTAATTTCAAACTTTTGTAAGGAAAAAAGTTTCCTTAGTACCTGCAATACAAAATTTTGTACGCAGATGACCTGGTTTTCTATTATACTATGCTACTGAAAAGAGTTACTGTAACTATAGGCTCAGTTTTGTGAGGCACTGGAATGATACATTTACAAACTGACAGACTGTCAGTTCTTCACTGTTATCATCCTCAGTGCTGGTTCTTCTGTTGTCCACACAAACCATGTAGTTTGCCCCATTCTCTAATTTGCCTAATTCCTTAATGTCTTTGGGAGGAAATCTGGATGTGGCCGAGAAGGCAATTCATTCCAAATCCTCTTTTTCTAAAAACAGTATGGATATGGACTGTAGTGGCTTTCTGTGTCCTTTGTCAGGAGATTCCTGAGTATTATTCAGTAATATTCCAATAGTATTGTAGCGGTTCTCGAATGTACGCATTTTTATTCTGTTGCCATGCAGCACCCATTTCAGGTGTTATCCTGAGAAAATGGACATACAATGGACAGCAGAAAAGCCTTCTTATTTTTTGAATCTTCTCATTCAGCACCTTGAATTTAAAAATACAGAGATAACCAGAGGTGCAGTGCAGCTGGGCATACACATGTACTCTATAACAAGCTACCTGTATGTGCATTGTTGAGATCGTGCTAAATCCTTCATTGTGCCCAACCCCCTGGAGCTTTAGCTTCATCAAGGAATGGCAGGATCACAGAGTGGTTGAAGCTGGAAGGCACCTCTGGAGGTCACCTCGTCCACACCCTTGCTCAAGCAGGGATACGTAGGTTGCCCAGGACCATGTCCAGATGACTTTTGCTATCTCCAGGGAGGGAGACTTCACAACTGCTTTCAGCAGCCTGTGCCAATGCTCAGGCACCCTCACAAGAGAAAAAAGTCTTTCCTGATGTTCAGATGGAGCCTCCTGTGTTTCAATTTCTGTCCATTGCCTCTTGTCCTGTCACTGGGCACCACTGAAAAGAGCCTGGCTCTATCTTCCTTTCACCCTCCCTTCAGGTACACATACATACATATATATATATATATATATATATATATGTATATATATATCTGTAT
>VXAA01001874.1:606271-635498 GCA_013399115.1 Anseranas semipalmata
GGCTCTGGTGAGGCTGCACCTTGAGTCCTGCATTCAGTTTTGGGCCCCTCACTACAGGAAGGACATCGAGGTGCTGCAGCGTGTCCAAAGAAGGGCAACGAAGCTGGTGAGGGGTCTGGAGAACAAGTCTTACGAGGAGCGACTGAGGGAGCTGGGGTTGTTTAGCCTGGAGAAGAGGAGGCTCAGGGACGACCTTATCACTCTCTACAGGTACCTTAAAGGAGGCTGTAGCGAGGTGGGGATTGGTCTCTTCTCCAGCCCAGGTCTCTTCTCAAAGGGTGGTAGGACGAGGGGGAATGGGCTAAAGTTGCGCCAGGGGAGGTTTAGGTTAGATATTAGGAAAAACTTCTTTACTGAAAAGGTTGTGAGGCATTGGAACAGGCTGCCCAGGGAAGTGGTGGAGTCACCATCCCTGGAGGTATTCAAAAGACGTTTAGATGTGGTGCTTAGTGACATGGTTTAATGGAGGACTTGTTAGTGTTAGGTCATAGGTTGGACTAGGTGATCTTGGAGGTCTTTTCCAAACTAAATGGTTCTGTGATTCTGCGATTCTGTTATCCTGTGGACAGAACAAGAAAACCCAGCAGATCCACCTGTTTGTTAAGTTGAATCTAGCAAGTCAAGGACAAACAGATCTCTCCCCAGCACAAACAACAGTACTCAGTGGGGAAGCTGATGATCTGGGGACAGAGCTAAATGTAATTTTACAGATTCATAGGCATCTTGGATTTCTGTTACAGCTCTGTTACAGTTCTTGGAGTTCTGTTACGGTAATCCACCAGTCCTTATTCTTCTAACTGAATGATACATTAAGGAAAAAGTAAGAAATGGAGGCCCTATGTTTCCAGCCATTTTAAAATGAAAGCAGGAGGTGCAAAGTGAGAGAGGGGGGATCTAAACATGGGATCTTTTCCCAGATAATTGGGCTATACAGCTTCCTGCCCCTGCTTCACTCATTGTGCTAAATCTCACTTGAGATTTATGCAGGGACAGGCAGTGTTTGTATTGTCCAGGCAAGTGCTATGTGGATATCCAAATCACAAGGCTTCATTTTCATCTGGTTTATGAGAAAGGCTGATTAATGTTGGTGAAGGATTATAGTTCTGTTTTTATGAAAACATCACTTGTAGATGCTCGTGGGCACTTTACTTTAATTATAGACATAATCACTAGATGGAGCCAGAGTCATCTCTGCAGGAAAGCGTCTTACAACCTGGACTACCTTGGATATGTCAAAATTTCCTGCTTCATAAAGGTCTCAATTTTCAGTCCCAAGCACAACATTTCTGCAGCACAAATATAAAACTGCTATATCACTGGATTGCTAAATTAACGGTACAATTTTAGAATGTTTTTAATAGTTTTTGTACAAATTGCTTGTCAATGTGATATAGTCATGTTTTTACATGAAGTCTAGTTGACCAAAAACTTTAGATTTTTATAGATTTCCTGGGCATTGTTAGAAAAGAAAAATAAACAGAAAGTGGAGACAGAATTATGTTGTAGTCTCAAGGTATCACCTTCCACTGGGGAAAGCTAATAACGGGCAGTAGTAAACTGAACTCAGTTGGCCCATCACTTAGCAAAGAGGCAAGATGACTTTTAAGGAACAAGCAGGTGACAAGCCTTTGTCTATGTTCAGCTTAGAAGGAGGGGAGGGGACCGTTGACCATAATGGTGAGGGCCCTATCACCCTTGCCAATGCCCACAAGCAATATCTGGGATACAAGAAGACAGCGGATGAGAATGGAAACTCCATCTGCTAGACAAGGGACTTTGGCACTGGTAGCGGCACACCAGGTGGCAATTGCAGCAGGTGGATCTAGCTAGATCTAGCATCTAGCAGATGGTCATGACCTCACCTCTAGTAGGTGAGGTCATGACCATCACATACGTGTTCTGGAGGCAGATGGAACCACAGCCACCCACTGGTAGGGGAACAGGTAAAGAGATTAGAGCTAAAAGACAGTGTCTGGGCTGCAAATGTGACTAGCACTTTGGGGTGAAGTTGTGCCAGGGTAGGTGCTTCACCTCCCTTTCCTTGACAGGGGAGGTGACCCTCCCTCAACCATTTGAGATGACTGGTATTGTCTCGTTCATCTTTTCATCAAGGGCAGGACAGGACTGACAGAGCATCTTGCACCCAGCATTCTGTGCCCACAGAGGAAGCGGCCAGTCTCGGTATTTTTTAAACAGAAACAATTTATTAGGAAAAAAAAAAAACTGGGAGAGTTTCAAAGCACTGGAAACTACTGTAAAAGAAAATGGGAAGCAAAGACAATACTTGTCCAGTGCTCTCTCCATCGAGGTCTGTTGTGCCTTTGAGGGCTGCTTGTTGGTAAGGATTGTGTTAAGCCAGTCCAACAAAAATAATTGTAGAGCCCCTTTTTGTTTCTCTCACAAAAGATCCAAAACCCCAGAAGGCACCCACACTGTTGCCTTCTGCAGCTGGCCCTACCTTCATGAAATCAGTCAACAAATCATGGCAGGGCTAAGAGGAGGGTGGGGAGAGTTAGTAATGCATTAACATCCATATATGTACACACAGAGAAATATTTAATTGTATGCCTCCCATTAATGGCATAGATATAGATATAAATGTGATGGTGTTGGAGGGCTAAAGGTTTTAAAAAAATAAAAAAACAGCTTGTAGAACAGTTAGTGAGAATACAAATCCCAATATCGCCCGTCCTCCTGCCCCAGGAAGGGATCAGGCTTGGAATTTTACATCAGGAGTGCTAATCCTAGAGCCGCTCTCCTTCCGTGAGCACAGAAAGCTCTTCCAATAATTTCAGCCTTTCAGATAAACAGGTGGCTAGTGAAGGAGGGAATCAACACACTCATTCATGCTTAGGATTTCTAAGTCATACTTTTGCTACACACCAAGCCAGACAGTCAGAAGGCCTGTTCCACAGCAAGCTGCTGCTCAGGAACTTTTTTTCTCCTAGTGAGGTCAAAATTCAATATATATAGTTTCCCTAATTCTATTTATTCCTAGAGTAATTCTGAAATGGAAGAAAGGTCCTGTGAAATAATTGCAGCTGACCTGGTATGACTAAGCTGTGCTGTAGGAAAAGCAGCTGAACAGCAGATCTGTATTTTGTCATAGCTACAGTTTTTACGGTTGATGGAGGTTTTAGCAAAGTTGTTATGCAGCACCTCTTCAGATAAGACCTACAGCCACAGTATGGCTTGGCTGCCGACCAGAATGGAACACACTCAAAGAAAAGGCAGAAGTATACCTGTGGCGTTACCCCTTGGCAATATGCATGGCAGATGCCTGTTTCATGGTTTACCCTCAGCCAGTCAGCAATGATGTCAGTTAGATCTGTACCTTATGAAGCAATTTCACTTCCTGTTACTTTGACACTTTCTAGTGCTTCCACACCCAGATGACAACCTCTGAGAAACTGCTTAGCACTGTTATCTCCACCTAAAGGATATTTCTTTTAAAAACTTAAGAAAAAATACTGAAAGCGGTGAAGAATTATGAAAATCACCTTTTTTGTTGCTGCATTGTTCTTACTGGATCTCTTTGTTTGCTGTCATGCATATGCAGAATATCCCTTGCCTGACATAGAAGATGCAAAGTTCATTGAAGACTGTGTGAGAACTCACAACAACTTTCGATCCAAAGTGAATCCACCAGCCAGCAATATGTTTCACATGGTAAGGAGGCGTTTGTGATCTGTTTGAAAATTAATATATATGGTGCTGCTGATTTAGCCCACCTTACTCTCCATTTGCTCTGTGCTTTTCTTTCCCTTTCTGTCAATGATTTCTGTAATACATATGATAGTTCTTTGTAGGAGGTAGAAAACTAATTCATTTTCACAGTACTGTTCTGTTGTAATAATTGGAAGGGGATTTGCCCCCCTTGTTTAGGGGCAGATTGCTGCTCCAAACTTCAACCAGAACAAAGGACTGTGTTGCAAAAAAATACATATGTAATGTTCAGTTCTCGGCATTTCATTTACCTTTTTCAAAGAGGGACAGTAATCTTCCTTATATTAGTCCAGGTTTCATACAGGGAAGCTGTTTGGTATTAAAAAGCTCCTGAAAGGCAATCTGCACAACAGGGCTTGTTGAAAATCTAGCATCTCGCCTTGTGTCTTCCAATCTAGAATATGTATTGAAGAAAGGGATTTGCCTGGGCATCCGTATAGACACCTCATCTTCATTTGCTGTAACATTTGCTGTTTGGAGAATAGGGTTACTAGTATCTGGGATGGAAAACAGAGCTTCCCATAAATATAATGGATATCAGAACAGGCCATGGATAGGTCTCAGCTTGCTCAATGGAATATGTAAGGAAAAAGTGGAGAGAGAGCTGCGGGAGGTAAGCCCAGTCAGTTTATGTCATTACTTTGAGCCCTCCAGCAGTGCTGCTTAGCTGAAAAGGATGTTAAATGCACAACTGTGTGCCTGATATGAGTCATTTCTGTGAAAGGAATTTCACATCAAAGAAGTAAAATTCAGACTACTTATGATTTTAATTTCTTGGAATTTTGTTAAAAATATGTATATTTACTTTAGAATGCTAGAGCACAAGAGCAAATTTAGCTGCTCAGACCGAAGATCCAGCAATCCTGAAATAAAAGAAGGACAAATACACAGAAACCTCTTGAATCAAAGGTGCTGCATTGTATTTAAAAGCTCGTGATGGATTTTTCTTGCATGACTTTTTTCTGCCTGTGCAAGTTTTTATCATTGCTAACATCTTATAGCAGAGTTGCACAGTCTTAACTACAAGGTATGTGAAGATACCTCCTTGCATTTGATTTAGTCTTGTTAATTGCTAGCTTCGTTTGGTAGTCTCTGGTCTATTGGAAACAGCAAGTACTCATTGCTTATTTACATACTTCACACAAGACATCCAGCTGTCTCTGCTGAAAGCTGCAGAGCATGCTGTTGCTTTATGGCAGCCCTCCATACTTGGGCATGATCATCCTCTGCTATGTTCTCTGCACCCTTTCCAGTTCTAGTGTCCTCTTCTTAAGGCAAGGTAGTGCATACAGTATTTATCAAGACTTCTTCAGTGGTGAACTTATATATTTGGTTTCATTCTCCATTCCTTCTCAAGGAATTTCTAATACTTCATTTGCCTTTTGTACTACTAAGCATTAATTAATTAAGTAGTAACAGTCAGCTCCAAACCTGTTGTTATGAATACCAAGTTAAAATTCTTTTTTTTCCTCACATGCCTTAACTTACATTTGTCTATACTGAATTTTACCTGCCATTTTATTGCCAGGTCATCAAGTGGCATAAAATCTTTCTGTAAGTCTCACAGATCAGTCTCCTCACAGACCTGGCAGCTTAAACACTGCAGTCTAGCTCTAAGTATTGTAACAAGTCAGATACCACAGGACAGGGGTAGATACTATATGTCCAGCAATATCTGAGGGAGAAAGAAGAAGAAATATTTTGCTATGGGAGTAGAAATGACAAGACAGAGAAAGAAACTTAATGCAAGGGTAGGAATCAGGGGAAAAAATCTTTGCAATCTTCTGTTTAAAACTGTTTAAATCCAACTAAGTCACTTCAGTGTAGGTTATGTTATGTTTTCTTTTTATGTACAGTCCTGGGATCCTGCTTTAGCTAGGACTGCTAAAGCATGGGCAAAGAAATGCAAGTTTAATCACAATAGCTACCTTAAAATACCAAAGAAGATGCACCCCACCTTTACTCCTGTAGGAGAAAACATCTGGACCGGCACAGCCACCATCTTTTCTGTGTATGCAGCGCTGCGTGACTGGTTTGATGAAGTCAGCAGCTACGATTTCAACACCCGTAAATGTACTAGCATGTGTGGTCACTACACCCAGGTGAGTCTTATATGCCCAGTGGTTTATAATGTAATGGTTTCACAGAAAAAGTGCAGGCTTGGACCAGACTGCTATGGAACAGGAATTACGGCAGGAGTTTTGCCCCGCAGTTTAGTGCTGGATGAGATTGGAAATATATTCTGAGCTGCAGGGTTGTCTGAGCCCTGTTTTCAGTAATGGTGGAAAGGGATCAACCCTGACAATGTCATGTTTCTGAGGGAGCCAGGTAATAAGAGCAAAAACACCTATGTCAGTCACTGGTCTCGGCTGCACTTTGGGTTGTTGATGTTGCTCCTGTGTTGGCTGTTTTAAACTTCCACAAGATCCTTCACTTCAGTCACCAGTTCCTTCATCAATACTGTGAATTCTGTGTGCTTTTCCAGTCCTTGAACAGGTGTATCACGTATTTCACTTTGCCCTTCAGGTCGTTTGGGCAACGAGTTACAAAGTTGGCTGTGCAGTTCACTTCTGCCATACAGTTCAAAATTTCCCAGGACTCAACAGAGCAGCACATTTTGTTTGCAACTATGGGCCAACGTAAGTTAATTATGGCATTTGGGGTTTCATTTTTTTTTTTTTTAAATATCCTATAACTGGCCTGGTATCGGATGTTACCAATGTCAGGAGCAGTTGTAAGAAATTTCAGAAGAAGCAATGTCCGCGTGTTAGCGGTTCCCCTGGCTGTTTAGAGCACAAGGTGCTGGGCAGAATCTGAGCTGCAGAAAATCCCTTTCTAAAAAAGCAGGTGAGCAGATGCTGGCTGAGGGCACTCGCCATCAGCAAGAGCTGTCAAATAAAATCTGTTCTGAGTTCAGTCTCTGCAGGAATAGTAGGAAAGGTGCAATTGAATTAATTGAAGAAATAATTGCACTTTGGGTACTGCGTTCAATTTTGGGCTCCTCACTTCGAGGAAGATACTGAGTTGCTGGAACACGTTCAGAGAAGAGCAACAAAGCTGGTGAAGGGACTAGAAAACAGGACTTATGAGGAGTGGCTGAGAGAACTGGGGCTGTTTAGCCCGGAGAAGAGGAGGCTGAAGGCAGACCTCATCGCTCTCTACAACTGCCTGAAAGGAGGTTGCAGCGAGGTGGGTGTCAGTCTCTTTTCTCAGGTGACAAGTGATAGGATGTGAGCAAACGGTCTCAAGTTGTGCCAGGGGAGGCTTAGACTAAGGATCAGGAATAATTTCTTCACAGAAAGGATGGCTAGGAACTAAAACAGGCTGCCCAGGGAAGTGGTGGAATCCCCATCACTGGAGGTATTTAAGAGACTTGTGGACATGTGGACGTGTGGATGTGTGGACACTAATGGATAAAGATTAGTGGTGGACTTGGTAGTGTTAAGGTGACGGTTGGACTTGATGGTTTTAAGGGTCTTTTCCAACCTAAATGATTCTATGATTCTATGATAAAAGGAAGACAGTCCTCTAGTTCATTCCATGCCTTGTGATTTCTGGACTTATATTTTACAAACTTTTCTTTAAATACAGGTGGGTAATGAGGGGCTAGAGGCAGATTCCTGTATACTTAGACCGAATAGTACAGTATTACCTGAGAAACCTCCCAAGGTCAGTGAAAGCTTTAGTCTGACCTAAGAGGAATTTCATATAATGATAATGATAATTTTTTGTATAAAAGGATTTTTCCCTGATAATAGCTTCCCATGATAAATTATTCTAGCAGTATGATGAAACCATGTATTTAAATTGCTTTTCAAAAGACTGAGCCAGCAAAGTACTGCTCTTCTGCTCTGCAGGGGGAATTACCCAACAAAACCTTATAAAGAGGGACCACCATGCAGTGGATGCAGTAACGACAAGTGTGTGGACAAGCTCTGTGGTAAGGCCAAAGTGATCCGCTGAGGAGATTGCATAGAAATAAAGACATCATAATTATCAGTGGAAATATAGCAGTGGGTCAGTTTGTGCTAAGTACATAGCGGGTCTGTAGCCCACCACAGACCAACAAGACTAAACCCTGGTTAGAATAGTATAAGAAGGAATTAATTGGAATATTTTGTTATTTAAGGCTCTCAGAGGTAGAAACCAGAGATTCCAACAAAGAGAAGTACCAGTTAAACTACTTTTTGCCTTTTATCTGATCAAGAAGTCAAATCTAAAATATCCCCCAAAATATTCCCATCTGGTTCTTTTTTTCCTAGGAGAAATAGTGTATTTAACTTCTGCTTTCCTGCCTGTTTAATATGTCCTATCACATTTTCCAGAAAACTATAGTTCTGAACCAATAATAAGACTATACTGAAAAGCACACTTATTTCTAACTTCTACAATTTTATGAAATACCGCAGTGAGAGCTTGTTTTTCCACATCAGTTTGCAGCTGTGGACCTTTGTCATTACACTCGGTCCCAGATTAGTCAGAAACAGTGTTTTAAATAATCAGAGAGTAAAAGGCATGCAACAATGTCTAAATATGACTTTTGTACAGAGGTTTAATAGAGATGTTCTCTACTAGCCAGGCTCTAGATAGCTTCAGCTGTAGAAATAATTGAGCGTTTGGTATTCTTATTTCCTTTTGTGATATCCTGGCTGACTCATCTTGAAGTCACAGGCTGATGCACCACAGGAAAACTAGAAGCATCTCAAAGACTAGGGGGAGGGAGAGGAGAAAGAGAGCTTTTAAAAGCTAGATCCTACAACCAGTTTTACCATATTCTCTGATAGGACAAATCTGCAATTCTAGTAGGGTGCACACAGGCAATCCTGCAAATGCATCAAAGCTTTTAGTACAGGTCTATTTCTGTGGCAAATTTGTAGTTAGATTTGTCTGTCTGTAACTACTTAAATTTGTTTTGTGTATCAATTCGAGATAAATTCCAGGTTCCATTTTTATTTGTGAATCCCTCCTCCCCATGCCACAAATGCTTCCTAATGCAGCTGCTTCTCTTCTGCTTCTCCTCCTGTTCAATAAAATATGGTAGCCCCACCTCAGTGGGGAGCCCCCCTTGCTGGCCGAGTTCCTCCCTGCCAGATGCTTGCGGCACCGGCTGGCACCAGCCAGGCAGCAGCAATGGCTTACCTTTTTACATTAAGAAACATCACTGAGTGACAGTCACATTTATGTTCTTTTTCTGATCTCTCCACAGTAAATGCAGAACGTGAGAAGCCAATAAGTATGTATCCAATTGCTCTTCATTGCTTTCCTGTGAGTGTGGCTAAGCTGAACAGGTTTTAACACCTATTTCTTTGCTGTTTTTTAGGTTATGCCAACTGGTATCCGGACTGGGACACGCAGCCCCAGCCACCGCAGCCCCGTCCTCCTCAGCCTCCAGCCCCCCAGCCTCCAGCCCCCCGGCCTCCAGCCCCCCGGCCTCCAGCCCACACCCCCCCAGCTGGGCAGCCACGTCCCTCTTGCGACCACTACTGTCTCAGTGTCTCAATTCTAAGGCCGCTGTTTTGGGTACTGAGTGCTGTAGGTACTCTTGTAGTACAGCATTGGTTTCCACACACGTTTATGTATGAGTAATGATCATTTAAGATACTGATAGTGATCGTACCACTATATCGCTGTCAGAGAATTGCACGCATTTAAAAAAACACTCGGTCATTTCTCCATTATATTTGCGATGTTTATCCAACCTAGAAAGGGCTTCTTCTGCATTCAGGGCAAGATTTAAATGGCTGTGCATAGAGTTACTATAGTTTATTAGCATGGCTTCTATGTCTGTAAGAGCCTCTTAGCTCTGGCTCAGAGGTAGATTGCTGGAGGGACCACGTAGACAGCGCATTGCTATGTATACTAACAAGTCTTCTGGAAACCTAGAGCATCACAAAGACATGTCTGAAGTGGCACTCTGGATCCAAAAGAAGCAGTAATGCATTTCCATGAACTTTCAGTTATCCCAACCATAATTTTCCCTAGATAGTGGAGATTTAACTGTATGTATTACTTTTTAAGAACAGAAAGAATAAAGCTCATCCTTTACTACACTTACCCTGTTTGTATTAGTCTCCATTAAAGTTACTCTATTGTCAGTTGTACTGGTCTGTTCTCCTCTCAGAGTTACGCTTTATCCTCTGTAGCTAGAAGAATGCCAGGGAAGGTTGACAGAGCAAGAATTAATATGGCGTGTCAATGGGGAAAGCTTAGTTTTAGGATGGGAGATAGTGAGAAAACGTGAAATGCAGAGTAGGTAACATCCACCCTGAGCTGGCAGGCAGGGGAAGGGGGGGAGCGGGGAGGTAAAACAGTGGGAGGGAGGATGAGGTGGGCTCAGAAGAGATTCTGGTTCAGAAATGAAGATTTCAGCCTCATTAAAAAAGCACAAACCATTGATGAATTCAGTTTGTTTTTAGAGACTTTTAGCCCTCAACCACCTGTTGTTGCTATACACCTTTGTTAGTACAGGGAAAGAAACCCTGTTTCAAAGTCATGCTTCAAGTTAAGAGGTACTGGCTGAAATTAGCAATGCATAACTGTGCTATCAATATTTAAAGCTGTTTCTCCTCCTTTATCTTAGTCCTAATGTTTTTAGAACTCAGTGACTCAAAATCTGAGCTCCAATGTAGCCCTGAAGGAGCATAGCATCACACTGAATAAAAATGAACCCCCGGTGTTCAGGCTCTTGTCATATGCAGCAAAATGTCACCACGTAAGAAAACTCATATTTAATTTCACCACTGTCAGTTCTTGTCTGCTGCCATCTTTTATATTAAGAGATAAGTAAAGATTTAAATTAAAGGCTTTAAATAAAGATTTAGAGAATATACATATACACATTTACTTACTAAGGAACAAATAGTTTGCTTAAGAAAACAATGTTCTCAAAATTATGCATCAAGACCTTAAATTATTGCATTTGCCTTTAACAGACAGGACCTGAATAGACCAAAGGGATATTTCACATCATATAACACCGTGCTCAGCAATAAAAAACAGAGTAGAGGAAGAAGGGGGCAGAGGTGGCTTCCAAGGTGGCATCTGTCTGCCTGTGGGGGTGATGACTGATTGCCTTTGTATCACTAGGTTTTTTGTTTGTTTGTTTGTGTGGTTTTCCCCCTTCTTTCCACACCTATTGAGCTGTCTTTATCCTGACCCATGAGTTTTCTCACTTTTGCTTCTCCTGCTTTCTCCTCCTGTCTTGCTGGGGACAGAGAGTGAGCAAGTGGCTATGTGGGTGCTTGGCTGCTGGCTGCGGCCAACACACCCCATCATTCTGCTCTCAGAAGTGGTCTGCAGCGCAGTTGTGAGCACAGTGTTTCATTCACATGATTCCCTCAGAGGTCCTTTTTGCCTGTAAGCAGGCTCCCCGCAAATAGCTGAAGGTGTGCAACCCACAGG
Source organism: Anseranas semipalmata (assembly GCA_013399115.1). Lineage (NCBI taxonomy): Eukaryota > Metazoa > Chordata > Aves > Anseriformes > Anseranatidae > Anseranas > Anseranas semipalmata. The sequence goes on from VXAA01001874.1 coordinate 617,399, forward strand.
ACCTAATGTGTGCTGGTGGGGCTGCTTTTGCAGGCCCACAGTATGATCTGGGACCACCAACCCGAATGTGGCCTTGCCACCAATGCCAATACCTACGGTACTGCATGCACAGAAGTGGTGACTGTGACCTACACCCAGGTGTTCAAAAGATGCAAATTCCTAAAATGAAGCATGGAGTAGGAAGAAACCTATTTCCATGGAGATGTCCAAGTTGGGACCACAGGAAAAAGCCTGATCTTGATGAGAGGCAATAGTTAAAGGCAGCGTGAGGAAAGGGTGGTGATGGTGGTGGGTCTGGGCATGGAGTGTTGGGCACGCGAGCTGATGTGCCTGGGACATCAGCTCCCACCTCCTGGCTGTGAAGCCCAGTTTGGGTGCTGGGCACCCAGCACGAGGCAGCACCAACCTTTGCGGCACCCAGCTCTGCTTGGGGCTTGGGTCACGGGGAGTGATTTAGGAATTGCTAGAGCCTGGGAGGAAAAATTGGTAGCAACATGTACCACAAGTGTGTGATCACAGGAGAAACCCATCAGTAAGTGCAGCATATTTAAGTTGTCATTCTCAACCAGCCTTACCCCTCCAACAAATCAATGTGCAACCAACTTGATTGCTCATACTATAGTAAAAATCATGGTTCAGATTAATTATTTCTCATTGCATTTTGGCTCAGAGTAACAGCCTTAACATCAATGCTATTTTTTATGAAAAGCAGAAAACGTATCCAAAACTTTATTGCAACCTGTTTTGATTGCTGTGGATGGGAGGTAAGGGCCAAAAACAAAAACAAAGAAAAGCCAAAGGCTAGGAGAGAAGAAGCTTGCTCACCACAATTAAAGAAAAAGAAGAAGAGAGAGAGACAAAGCTTCTACAGCTCCGATGTGAGCTTGTAGCTTTATTTCCTTATTCTCATAGCAACGCTCTTGAAATATGACTCATTTCCTGTGACAAACGACATATTCTTTTACCATGGCTAAGATAAGCCCAGCCCACAAGCCTTCCAAGCAAAACTCTGCCAGTAGAGCTAAAACCACCTTATACAGCTGGGGTACTTTGTTCTTAAAGCTGGAAGACCAGAGACTGAGAATCATGACAAGCAGACTTTTCACTTGCATGCTGGCTTTACTGTGTTTCTGCCTTTACTGTGTTTCTGGCTCGTATGGACCACAGATGTTGCCTGATATTGGAGATGCTGAGTTTATTGAGGAATGTGTGACAGCGCATAACAGATTCCGGTCTGGAGTGAACCCACCAGCCAGCAACATGCTGTATATGGTAAGGGGATCTTCACAGCTTACAAGCAAGTGTGCAACATTGTTGGGGTGTTTACAGTTCTTAAAGATGATTTCTGTAATCAAATGTTAAAAAAGAAAAAGGAAAAAGGAAAAAAAAAAGAAAAGAAAAGAAAAAAAAAAAGAAAGGAAAAAGAACCAAAACTGTAACTGGGGTCAGAGCCGCAATTCCTTTCTAAAGCAGATAAGGCTCTGATTATCAGATGGCTTTATGCAGTTGGTTATGTATATAGTTTTGCCTGGCTCAATTTCTTCATTTGAAACTCAAGATTTCAACCCTCAAACTACTGCTGTAGCTGGTGCTGTGAAAAGCCTTCTTGTTCCAAGGCATCACAGCTCAACAGCCCGGGGTGTAATTTATGTGCAGACCTCAGCACGACCTTTCATACTAGAGTTGGCAAGGGCGGAGAACATTGCCAAATGGCTTTGGAGAGCTTTCCTTTAGCTTTCTTTGCAAAGCTCTTGCAGCCTGAGCCAACAGAGAGATATTAGCAGTGGTTCCTAGGCACTGGGCTGCAGAGGAAGCCAAAACAAATGCAACAAGTGCAGCAGCAGCGAGGGCTGAAGGCATCAGGTCCCGCTCTGCAGCGCCCATCTGTGCCTGCAGCCAACAATGCAAAAGATAATCTGTTGTGATTCAAAACATACCCGGGCCCCCGGAAGTAGCCACCTTGCGTTTAAGATGGCTTGTGGCACTTGTCTCCTTGCTGGGAAAAGGCAGCAAGGAGGAAGCTGTAAACACCCACACAAGGCTGGCTTACCGGTTGAGGAGCCCAACTCTGATCTGGGAGAAGCTGTTCAATTCCAGAAGCTTGGGAGCTGCCTCTTGTAACATCCACCACCTTTTGTGCTCTGTTTGGGTAATGCTTGAGATATAAAGTTTCTTCTTGGGATAATTTGCAGAGATCTTTCAGCTGGACCATAACAATTGTCCTAATGCCATCCTTTCTCCTTTTGCTCCCCTCTCTTGCCATCTCGCATGGCCAACACCAGAAGAGGACATAATCACATCCACAATCAGCAACACCTCAAACAAAGTTCAAAAAATGCCCCATTTACATTTCTGGTTGTCAAACACCCAAAAAAGAAGTGCCAATTAAGGAGGTGTAAGTGAGCAGCTAGCAAGCTCAAGTAACCCTGACAGGAAATAATTTAGTTTCTCTTCTAGATGTGTTTTTTACTTCAGATTTCTTTAGCGGGGCATTGGGAAGCCTTTCCAGTGTTGACCCTGAACTTCCAGTGCATGCTGCTCCAGACTTTTTCTAAACTGCTTTACTGGTCCTACATTAACAAGATCTTGCTATGATCAGCATTCACCTTTTAAAATCATGGTGATTTTGTGCGTGATTTTTCTTTTTGAAAAGTTGAAGATCTGAAATCTATGGAAGAAAAAAGAGCAAACAAACAAATAAAGGTCATTACAAATAAAACAAGTCATTACAAATAAAACAGGTCATTACAAATAAAACAAGAACTAAAAGCATGCTAACTCACTGCAAAAAAGACAGTCCTGAGTATGACCTCTCCCAGGAAGTATTTGATGTGGAGAAGCAGTAAAATGCATGATCAATTCTATCATGAAAGTAAAAGCATTGGAATTGAAAACAACATATATGTTCATTTTTTTAATTGACTTTAGCGCTTCAAAAATGAGGAAAACAAGATGACCTCTTTATTTCACAGGGCATTTCTGTTTCCTGTAGATAACTGTCCACCTAGATATATAAAAGTGAAGGAACTCGAGGCATTTCCACCTTTCAGAAAAAATACTTTTTAAAAGAAAATACTAGACAGAAACTCCTTTAAGTACAAGTAACAAAGCCCAAACAACTACAGCTGTAATATTATAAAATAAGAATACTGATCTAACTTGTTTTTTCTTTTTAACCAGACAAATGTGACCCCTTCCTCTTCTTCATCCCTTCAGTCACCTAAAGCACTGTCTAGGTCTGTTCCAAAGCTCTTCAAAACCAGCAGGAAGATCCTCACTACTTTCAACAAGGCTTTCACAACAGTGACTGCTGCTGCATCACTTTTCACCAATCATGCAATCAATTTTTCTTCCCTAAATCAGTGAAAAACTCATCTTAATTACAAAGCCAAAAATGAAAAATAGTTCCTGAAAAAAAAAAAAAACCAAAACTGTAATTACTATATTTCCAAACAGCAATGATATTTATATGCAAACCTCCCTGTCCTGTGCTTCTTTCCCCATGCAGTTTAGTGCAATCTTTTCAGACAAATGCAGTTTTGTAACCAAACTACAACTAAAACTATAGTTAAACTAAAGACCATTCTGGAGTATAAATTTCTGCACATTGCTTTTTCAGTAGTCAGACAGTTCAAGCATTCACAGAAAAAAGGAAAAGTACCTTTAAACTGAGTTATTATTAATACTACTATAGGATGAAGGAGAGAAGAGGGGTGCAGACTCTTAAGCAGAATCTCAAAAACAAGACTACGGAGCACTAAGATCCATCAACCACTGTCACACAGCTTTCATTGTGGTCTTCTCCTTGCGACCTCACAGCATTGCCAAAACGTAAACTGCAGCCTCTGTCTTGACTTGCAGTAATGCTAGGAGTGGAAGATAACTTGTGAACAATGCCAGATTTTGTTCATCATCCTTAAAAGTTATCATCTAAGGAAATATCAGCTGTTCACCTGAATTAAGATTCTCTGCCCCCAAGTTTACCTTTAATATTCCATATACTGAGTTTCTAGGCAAATTATTTACATGTTAGTTTTGTAGGAAAACACTCCTCCCAAATGTTTGCCATAGGGAGAAAAGGAAGTCATAGCTTACAAAATATTTTCAAATCTCTGTAGATCTATTTTGATATAATCTTGCAATTTTTAATTACTTATTGATAGCATAAACATAACACATCTTCAGTACAAAAAAAATCTATATTTCATAAAACAGAGGCATAAAATCTAACAACCTCCAAGTCCTTTTCCTCAATCATCATTAATGATCCATTCAAAACAGTGTTTCTAGTGATTCCATTGCTTGCAGAAGCAACTGAGAGCTTTTAATCCATACACAGAACAACAAATAAGAAAGTTTCATTAAAAAAAAAAAAAAAGAGTCCAGTCCAAAATTATCCAGCAGTAGTGAACAACTTAATTTTCATGACACAAAGCTTAACTAGAACTACAGGCACAGCCTGGTGGCACTGCATTTTCCAGCAGGTACAACATTGTGTTTGCTCAATCAGGTTGTGTGCACAACAAAAGCCAGTGGAATCTGACAACACCTCTGGTGCAAACAAAAGACATTTTTATAATTCAATGGCTTAAATAACAGCTCTCTGTAGGATTGAATAGCAAGGGAGTGAGTGATTCCACAAATATGAATTCAGCACTAACATTTGAAGCCACAAAACTCAACGATGCAAATCCATGGGTTAAGTTTAGACTGTTCCAAAAATCCCAGCATGTTTGTGACTTGGCCTGCAAGCAGTGGCCCCAGTCCGTGAGGCTGCATGAGACTCCGGTCTGACTGGGATAGTAAGCACAACCCTCAACTCCCAGATTTCCTATAAATTCAATTTTTAAATTAAATGAATATTTTCACATGGTTGGCACAGCCTGGAAATATGCATTGTGCACCAAGCACCATGTCTGACTGACACACAGGTCTCAGTGTCTAACAAGTGTGTCGGCCATGATTGTCCTCCACCCCAAAATCTTCCTGATGTTTAATGAGTGACTAAGTTCCCATTAGAAGTGAACTTACAAGCCAATTTACCATGCAGCACTGTAAGTCTCAGGAGAAGTAAAAAAACAAACGAACCTTCAGCATATACACTACTGAGACCCAGCTTCTCCAAAAGTTGCTCTGCATTACTGCGTTGCTAAGATACCCAAGTCATTTTTACCTGTCTTTATCTTGCAGAGTTGGGATCCAGATTTGGCAAAGACCGCGAAAGGCTGGGCAAAGAGATGCCAGTTTAAACATAACACGCACCTCAAAGAGCCAGGGCAGGCTCACCCCAGATTTACCTCTGTTGGAGAAAACATCTGGACTGGCTCGCTCTCAATATTTTCAGTGAAAGGAGCCATCAACTCTTGGTACAAAGAGGTCAGCGACTACAATTACACCACCAAGATTTGTAGAAGAGTATGCGGCCATTACACACAGGTAGGCATTGCACTTCTCCATCTAAACCAAGAACGAGCCTTGCCATTTTGACACAGAAACTCTAGATTTCTGTCAAAGATTCAATGAACCGGTTTCCAAGTGCTGTAGTGATTTTTTGTCTGTGTGCATGAGATGTTCTCATGTCCCCATTTTAGGGAGGAAAAGGGTCACTGCATTTTTTTTTAAATACCCCAGTTGTATTTTGTTTCCAGGAAGAAAACAGGACAGCCATCAAATGACCAGGTTTAGCCAAGCAGTAGCCAAAAACCAGGCAGTGGCAGTGGCTGTGGGCTGCAGTGCGTGGTGGGATGAGCTTCCTGCTCTGGCAGGCAGCTTCTGTGTGGCACCACAAGCCTTGCCAAAGGCTGGGAAAATGCCCCCACATTGAGCTGAGACACATAGGATGCTTATGCTGCAGCTAAGTGGTGCTCGCTTTGGAGGGGAGATAGGGTATGGAATGCTGGATTGAGCTGGACAGCTTGTGGTGGACAGAGGACCATGAGATGATCTAATGTCCTTGCCTCTAGGTTATGTTAGCCTTGCCCATGATGCTAAAAGGCAGGACTGCAGCCTGGATGTGCTCCTTCTCACTCTTGCTCCCCAAAACCTCCCTGCCTTTCTGCCATTTGCCTACACATCCCCCTGGACTTAGTATGGGGGCAATCGGCCCTTGTAGGAGCTCTGATAGAGCACACGGCCTTGTCCTCGCAGATTGGATTTCCACTGGTAGGAAAGACAGAACCATAATGGATTACCATGAAGCAAAGGAGACAAGTTTCACCTTCTCCATTGCAAGAAATGAAAACTACCTGTTACAATCAGTTTTTCTTTCTCTCAGTCATTTTAATAAACATCCAATGAATTGGGCAAAACAACCGGATGTTCTTCAGAACAAGCTATGATTTAGGTATCCATCACTACTGCTCTCCATGTCACAATATGTCCAAGGAGCGCTCCTCAGCCCATTTGTTGTGTGACACAGAGGAGGGCAGGGCTTTTCCCTAACACTTCAGATGTTAAAGCAAATATTCATTCACTGATGTTTGTGTCTGTCTTTTCAGATCGTTTGGGCTCAAAGCTACAAGGTTGGCTGTGCTGTCCACTTCTGTCCCACGGTGGTGTACTTCTCAGGAACCAACGCAGCACACTTCATATGCAACTATGGGCCGGCGTAAGGTTTTCCATGACAAATATTTCACAAGTTTTGTGTCCTGCCCCTTCTTCCCTCCCACAACGTGCAGCTTGATGGGATCAGCCCATTGTTCATGTGTTTATGGGTGGAAATGGTCCCCAAAATGGAGAAAGATGCACACCTCTATCCAGACAGCCTTTTTTGACTAAATGGGGGCTATGTATTGTAGCCAAAAAACAGTGGCACTGGTAGAAAGGGTAAAATATAAGATACTGAAATGAGCATACTTGAGCAATCATTTGAAAACTATTCCCTTGCTCCTCAGTGCCAAGGTGGCCCCAGATGGTTGCCAAGGTGCAGGCCCAAAGTCTGCAAATATTTACACACTTGCCTGCAGAATTAAGCCTCTAGGTCAGTGTTTTGGGTAAATATTGAAGTGTGCAGAGCTTGCAGCTGAAGGCTGAGCTTTAGCATGAGAGTTTGGATTCACGAGGCTGGGGCTGCTCAAGGCAAAAGTTTATCCAGAGGTCCTTCATATGCATTGCCAGTAGGATATTGGCTGCAACTGGGATGGATGCTTGCTACCCTTCTTCAGATAATTAATGCCAGCACAGTCTAAACCCATCTTAAATGTAGACATAAATGGTGCTGGATTGCTCCCCCTGTGTGGACATAGGCCTCATAGAAGGGGACAGAGGCCTGGCCAGCAGTAGCACCAAGTAGACCAGACAGGGCATTTTCTGGGGGCGAGGCACTTCAATTAGAGGCGGCTTTTGAGCTGGGTGAGCACACTGCAAACAGGCTGCTGCGTGCTAAGAAATGGGGTAGTGTCACATCCGGCACTGCCTACATCCTGGACATCCTGCCCTGGGCACAGAGAGACACGGCGGCTCTGAAAATGCCTGCTGAACCTCAGCCCCCCGCATGCGACGGCAGGATGCTTTCTAGGTGCTGGATAAGGCCCTGAGCTGCCCATCCCTTCTGGGTCAGAGAGAGCATTGCCGGAAGGTAAAGGCCCTGCCGCGGGTGCTGACTGCCTGGATGAATCCACAGGGAGCAGCCCGGGAGCTTGGGCTTCTCCAGGCCTAGGTGGGAGTGGGACGGTCAGGCAGGGCAGCCTGAAAAACTGTTCCCCATCAACGCAAGTGAAGCAAAACCCAAGCTGGAAAGCAAATTAACAGCAGGAATTGGCATCCCCCTCACAAGGGCAGCTTCAGAGCAGCGTTACTTTCCTTCACAGTGGGAATTACGGCGGGCACCCGTACAAGATGGGAGCAGCGTGTAGCAAATGCAATGGCGAGCAGTGTGCCAACAACCTGTGTCGTAAGTACACAATCCACCCTCCTCTGCAAGCACACATAGAAGGGAAAGAGCACACAGAAGACACTGGCAGGGGGCACAGCATCTCCTGTTCCCAAATACAGTCTGAAAAAATGCAATCAGGAGCCAAGAGAGCAGTGATGCCCAAGGATATTAAAGGTGTTAAAACACCAGCATCACAAGAAGGAGAGGGGATTCCTGACTGATGGGGTGGTTTGGTGTCAGCTACAAACTAAAGATCTTAAACACAAGCACTGGGAAAAAAAAAAAAAAAAAAGTGATATTGTGAAGTGTACCTGAGGGGTGAGTCCTCTACGCCAGCCACTAGCAGGGGGCAGTCAGCAAGATATGATCAGCAAAACCCCAAGAGTCGCTGCAAGGCTCTCCTGAAGTCAACAAGTCCTTGTTTCTGGTAAGAAATGCAACTCCCATAGCTGTATTTCTTCTCTGCCCATTGTGAGGCTCACAGCTCTTTTGTTTAGACTCAAATTATTTACAATGTCTAAGCCTTCTTACATTCACTTCTTTTCTCTCTCCAGGAAACACAGAGCGTGACAAAGTCATTAGTAAGTACCACAGATGTTACTGCTCCAATTTGTTGCCCTCTGTGCAGTTACGCTTGAAAACAAGTGATCTGTTTTGTTTCTAGGTGATTCCAGGTGGCATCCAGCCTGGGACAGGCCTGCCTGTGATGAGTACTGCATCACCGTGATCGTTTTAAGGCTGCTACTCCTTATGCTGACAATCCCAGCCACCTGGATCCTACCCAAATACTGGTCTATAGCACCTGCCAGCAAGTAACGCACAGGAGACTGCGAGAGCACTTAAGTTGATTCATCCCCTTCCTCTTCTTAAGCTACTGGCAGCACAAAGATGGGTAGAGACATTGTTTGCATCCACAGGTGATTTAGAAATACAGAAATGCCGTTTTCATTTCATGGAGGAGCCAGGAGAGCTGATAAGGAGCCTTCTCATCGTTCAGAAGCTATAACTGGTTTTAAATTACCCACTTATTTTTACAAAGCAGAGCAGTGTGGGAGGGATGGGGTGCATTGTGCAGCTGCCCACCACACTTCCCTAGAGAGGACTGCAGGTGTCCCCAGCCCAGCCGAAGACTGGGCAGAGCAGACACCTCTCTCATGCCTATTGCGCTCTCTCTGTGCATCCTCCTCCAGCAAGATGCAGCAGCATGGTGTTGAGTAGCCTGGAGAGATTTTTTCATTTAAATATTTTTTTCTAATAGTTTTTGGACCCACGTGAGCTCTGGTACTTGCATCCAGTGGCAGGCAGCGTGTTGCCCTCATGGTGCACTGAGGCCACTGCTATTTCTCTTTGCTTAGAACCTGTTTTCAAACACACGTGCCATCAGTGCCAAGACACAGAGCTTCACCTGTGTGTAAATGTGACTATGTACCATCTCAATCTTTCCGTTTTTTTTCCTTTATTTCTGAGCATGGGGTTTTGGACTGCTGCTTCAAACAATAAACCATTATCCCCTGCTTCTCATACACAGCAATCTTGTATTTGCAATGTGATCTATAGCTTAAATGTTGGCACACAAAACCAAAACCGAAACAAAACACATTCAGCTCCAGTCTGCACAATGCTGAGACACGTGATGCTGGGACAGACAGTACAAAGCTCCGAATAAAATCATGCTGTGCCCATAGTTACGCCCTGGGCTGAGCGGCTGCCAAGGGATGAGCCTCCTGGAAGCCGTGCCTCTGGAGCAGGCAGCAAGCGGCGTTCAACTGGGCACCTCTGGTGGGTCAGCTGGAGCTGAGGCTGGCAGGAGCAGAGCCGCAGGAGCGCAGGGCTGAGCCTTAGTGATCTGTATCTATTCAGAGGCAGGTTCAGGCACCTGTGCACCATGCCGCTCTGCAGGGCACAGGCACACACTTTCGGGAAGTCCCCTTTGCTCTTTCCTTTCCGTGGTCCTGTCCTTGCCATTTCTGTCAGTGTTGCTGCATACCTGCTCCCAGTGCTGCTGCTGGGGTGGATCCTAACTGGAAGTACTGCAAAAGGGACCCAAACTTTCTCACTTTATTCTTGCAGGCAGTTAGCACCCAGCACTTAAATCATCTCAGCATCACAGCATTTCCTGAGTAAATCATTTTGCAAAATGCAAATATGGCAGGGAACAGAATTCCTAATTCTCTTCCTTGCCCTTGATTTATCTTTACATTTAATTTGTGCCAGAGCCTCTGCAGCCAAGACATCACAGTCACAGACAGGCAACGAGCAGTTTCTTTTCCACAATCCACTGACCTGTGCCCCAGTACTCATGCTGTCCTCACTGTGAGGGAGCCAAGCTCAACTCTGTTTTCCAATCTAGGCAGATTAGGGTGTTCAAAAAAAATATCCCCACTACAAAATCAAGGCTGTGGGTCTACCTGTTAAAAAGGGCAGATACCTTCTTTCCTGCTTGTCTTTATACCGCTCTCTTTTGAGCAATATCCAAACCTCAAGCTTCATGCACTGCAAAGTCCTACCTGAAAAATCTAGTAAGGAAGATAACAGGTATATTGGCAGCAGGACATACCCATGTATGCCCTCTTGCACAGAAGGGCTCCCCCACCAGTGTCTGCCCCACTGAAGCCACATGCAGCTAGATCTTACTACTGCAAAGAGAAATGCAGGAGAGGAAAGAACACACACTGATGTGTCCAAGAAGCAAAATGAGCTCAGCAGGAATTCTCCCCTGCTAAGCCTCATCTATGCTTGGTCTCCAGGAGAGTAAACAGAACGAACAGAGCCCTTAAAGTTCAAAACATTCACAGCGCTGTCACTGAGCTACATACCTTAGCAGCTGTAAGGGAATTCCATAGAAAAAGCTTCATTAAAAAAAAACTGTAAATCACTGGGGCTCAGCAGAAAACAAATAAAAAATAAATAAATAAAAAACAAACAAACAAAAAAACACTGCCACCAACAAACTTTACAACATGGTAACTTTCAAACAAAAAAGCCTTCAACTCAAAAAGTCAAAGCCAAGCAAGTACTGCATCTCATTTTTAAGGACACCCAAAAATCCAGATATTTAACTCCTGATAATCATCCCCCTTCGAATCATCCATACTTTTCTTATAGCATATACTCATGACTTCCATATGATAAATACAAAATACCAATACAAATACAACCATGAGGTACTTTTTTTGCTAGCCTGTAAACTCTAACATCAGTTTAAGGTGATAATTTGCAAAAGTTCAAGCTATTTCTGAAAATACCAAAAACATTTCACCCTTCCAAACCCACTTTATTTTATATTCTTTATTTTTATACAAGTGTCAGAACTGTACAGCCATATTCTCTCTGAAAACAGGTACAAAAAGCACTAACAGTAAGCCCATGAAGCTGGTTATGATTCGAATGTAGACAAATACTTTGGTTTAACTTGCCTACATGAATGAAGGCCCTTTCTTGATTTTCCAGATTAAGTAAATAAATGTCTAACCAACAATCCTTGAAACCTGTCAACCACGACAACTGAAAAAGATTAAACACAATGTGAAACCCTTTGATTCCGTGACAACAGAAGGACAAGACTCCTTGAAATCTGTTAAGTTTTACTGTGGTTAGGAATTTGTTGCAAAATCTACATAGATGCCTGAGCTGTGGGTCCAAAATTCAAAAAGCACACTTTCATGGAAGTATACACATTTATATTTTAAGATCAGGCTGCCACCAAGCTGAGGTACATTTTCCTGCACTGCAACTCAGGCAACCGTGCAGTTAGCTGATCCAGTTGGAAAACAATCACTTATTTTGTAGGGTGTTTTAAGCCAAATCAGGTTCCTGAAATAAAATGCCAACCTGAAAGACCAAACAGCCCTTAGTATCATGGAACCAGCCCTAAACTAGTTAGTTTTTACCTTTTAAACAGCAAACAGGGGACTATCTGTGCAGGCCCTCTGCAGTGAAAGGGTCCTCATCCAGTCCAGATTGTAAGCAAGGACTCTCCCTCCCCTAATACATTCAACTCCTCCTTACAGGCTTCTGGCTCTGCAGATTGTTCTGTTGAAGCAGTCATTTAAACTGACATATAGCAATGCCTCCTGTGGTAGCTCCTGCCCCATTGAAGTTGGTCCTTTCACCGTATGAGAGGTCTGAACGACCTGACTGATACTGAACTTTATGCCATCAACTGTTCAACGCCAGTCAGGGTTTCTAGCAGCTTTTCATGGTGCTGGTATCACTAAGCACATCAGCTTACTACAATTTCTGAGATGGGTGTATGTGATTTACTTATTTTCTCAGTGAAGCATCTACTGAAGTAGAATTTTCTTGACTGATTTTGTGAGTAATTAATTGTCATTTATGAATGATGGAGTACCTTAGAAGGTTGAGAGTGTTTCTTCCTCAAGAAACAAATTCCAAGCGATCAAACAACTGCAAGGCTCACTAAGGCTAATGTTGTCCCCTACCCTAAAGAGGGAGCATCCTAGATCATTCTCAATGCACACACACATCCTATCTTTTTAACATGTTCTAAATTCTTATTTATACATATAACAAAGGAAATGGCTGTGTTTTCACTTACTAGTTTCACATAAAAGGTCACTAACCTAAACACAGTGAGCTGCAATGTTCTAGCATATCTCTACCACATATGCAGGTGATCAAAAATCCAAAACCTGACAAAAGCAGTCAAACACAGTCAAGAAGCTGGTCTGGCTTTACCACCTACTTGCTGTTACATTTGCTTCTTCAATCTCAGATGTATCAACTAACCAACATCTGCTCTTCTGGTGAACTCTATTTCGTCACAATTTGCATTTTGAGGAAACTAAAAACCTCTACACTTCCTTCAAAAAAGGGGAAGGTGCTAAACAAAAAAAAAAAAAAAAAGAAGAAAAGAAAAAAAGGAACCCAATTTCTCACTTTCTTGTAAGCAAGAAATAAATTAACACATTTAAAGAAAGGTAACAACACTTTATGTTTTCCCTGCAGCATATTTTATGTGGAAAGACACTTGCTTTGCATCTCATTCTGTCTAACAGTCTTCAGGATAATGCTAATAAATGACAATTTATTAATGGCATAAAATTAAGATTATGGTTGTCTAATCCTCACATGAAGCTGTAAGCTTGCTTCCTGGAAAACAAGACCTAGGCTCTGCAGTACATGACTAATTAAAGCATTTAAGAACAATGTATTAAAATAGTTTATTAACAACCAAGACAAGATACACAAAAAAATTAGTTTTTACAGAAACAAAAGCATAATATTGTAATAAATTTTGCCATTTTGCTGAAGTTATCCAGTAGTCTTTCATAGAACTGTTACCTTAAACTCCCACTGAGTTCTCCTAACATTCCGCATCAAAATCCTAAATGTTTCTATTAAGAAACATTCCCCGTAGGCAGATGGATATTACCCAAATACACTGTCTTATTTTCTCAAACAATATAGCCAAGCAGATTTTCTACACCAACCTTGACAATTTTGCACAGCTGCTCTAGGTCCGTTAATTAAAAATGTGCTTATGAAAAGAGAATGATCTTTCTACCTAGTATTTTCTTGTCCACACTATACTGACAGCAAGAAGTGGTTTACTCCAAGTCTCAGATCTTCCAAGTGTGAAAATGTTCATTAAATGTAGAACAAAAGTGATCATCTCAAGTGGTGAATTACTTCTTTTTCTTTTTTTTCTTTTCATCTGCTGCCATTTTTAATTTGACTTCTTCCACAGGAAGTGCTCCTAATTTCTTCTTCTTTGCATTCTTTACTTTTTCCTTGATGGCTTCAATATCAATTTTTTTCTCAGTGGAGGCTATACAGGAAAAAACACAAGGATAATAAACATGAATTTTACCTTTCTAACTTTTAACAGTCTATGAGATGACTTCATATGCATCCACAGTAAACTGCATCCTGTGGCATTGGTTAGGACTCATTTTATGCTCATTAATGATTTTATAAACTATTCTAATAAGTGTTGTTGAAACCAGCATTATACACAAACCTGTTTCAACAGAATTCAAAGGAGAACAGTCATAAAAAAACTATACAACTGCGTTTGAACACAGATACCATACACTGCACACATACAAAGTATTATCACTCACAGCTGTACCCCACCAAAATTAATATGTACATATTTCTCTTGGACATATGTCTATTGGCTTGGTTAGTCTCACATAAAAAGAAGTTTTAAATTATTGAGTTCTTATACCCAAAGAAGCTTTCATGGCATTTTATCTTTCTGCATCTAACTAGGGTGATGAGCTCCCAGACATGCCTGTACCATCCTTATACTCCTCCCCTGGCCATCCATTAATGATGGATGTTGGAAACAGTATGGGGAAGTGTGGGTGGGGATATGACACAGTCCTTTGATCTGACACCCTCATGAAAACCTTTATAAGAGACTTCTACAGGCAGTGTCAGAATACTTAAGAAACGTAATGGTGTGCAACATGAATAACCTACTCTATGTTCATCTAGGGTAGCAGTCATGAGTTTGGGTCTAACTCTCCGATCTCACATAGTTAATCCCTACACCCAGCAGTGGGAAGCAGGTGTCCTCTGAGTCTCAGTTCTTCTCTACATACAAACTAGTGCTGTCATTTATTCTTGGAAGACTGAAGGATTTCAGTTCAAAACACACATCAGCTGGAAGAGCACAGTATTTGAGATACAGTAGAGTCAGTAGCAGGATTATTGAAAATTTACTGCCATCACAAGAAAGTACTGTATAAAAATCAATGCTTCAGAACATATACTGCTCAAGAAACAAATAAATTCTTGAGTTCATAAGATACCGTAATAGTATGTAAGTAGAATATCTAGTACAAAATGTACATAGTATATCTAATACAATGAATGAATATATACTATAATCAATGAATCCAGGAAACTGAAGACTCGTTTCTCTAGTGTGTAAAAACCAAATCATCTGCGACAAGTTCTTACTCTGCCTATAGCGTGGCTTTAATTTTTGGTAATGCCATTTATTCTATCTTATCTGAAAACTTATGCCACAAGTAAGTATTGGTATATATATTGGTTATTGCTTTTGGGTTTCTTTTTCTTAACAAAGAAGCAAAAAATTGATACAGTCACAAGAATCAATTGAGATGGCTACCCCAGTATCTCCATCTGGAAAATGCTCTAGATTGAACTGTCAATTCATAAATGCAGAGTTATGGGCTGCATGATCTTTCTACTGTCCCTACCAACTTTAGCTATGGATTTAACTGCTGGGATTTTTTTTTCTTTGCGTGACCTTTCTTATTTCCTATGGCTGTATCTCCACATAATCACTTAGCCTAGGAATCAACAGTAGAAGGTTTTAGAACAGGAGAAAAAAAAAGGTTACCTTTCTTTGCTTTCACAACTGGCTTTTCCTTCGGTGGGATAAAAGCTTTATTTCTTTCTTCTTGTCTTTTCTTGACTGCTTCTGCTTGCTTTGCCTAAAGTTAACAATAAAAAGGTCATGTATCAGTAGAGCAGGGCAAAAGGGACAAAAATCAAAGTCAGAAATCAATCACTTTTTAACTGAATAGTGGGTTGTAACAACTTTACCTTTATCTCTTCCAGTCGCTTCCGTTTCTTCTGGCTTTCTTTCAAGAAGTATTCACCACTTGCCAATTCTTTATCAATCTGCACAAGCAAAGTACCAACAAGCATTAGAAAATTATCCATTATAAGCCAGACGTATAGTACCAGGTAATCAGAACTTGACAGAAAAGGCCTGCCAACTTCTTCTTAGCAAGAAGAGGATTTCAAATCATGCTATACTCCCACATAACCAAATAAAGTTTCAGCTGACCTGGCTTTCTGGCTGCGGAGGTGGGAACGGTGTGTACTCCTTCTTAGTATTTTTCTTCTTTGGCTCTTTCCGTTTCTTCAAGTTCTTCCGCTTGAACTTAGGCAAAAATCTTTCCCAACTTTGTGACCTCAGTTCAGGATCTTTTGATAATTCCCGTTTGATCATCAAAGTCTTTGGTAGTTTTAGAATGTCACAAAGAAGTTATTAAAACAATAATATTACAGTAGTATCCAAGAGCTCCAAACTACAGGTTTTACCAAAACTTCTTGCATTGAATATGCTATATCTGAACCTTCCATCTCTCCCTGCATTACGAGTTGAGGGATTTAATTATGACCAGCAGAAATGGAAAGATAAATATGCCTCAAGATGGGGACAGTTTAAGTGAGCATATATCAAGCAAACAATCAAAGGGATGAAAACTTATAAACACTTTTCTTTTGATGTCTTCTCAAATATTGTCAATGATAACAATATTGTTAACAATATAGCCTGGTAAAATGAACAATATCCAAGGCAGATTTAAAAAACAAAAACAAAAAAACACACACCACAGAAATTCTCAAAAACAGATTACCACACAGAGACATGCAATTATTAATATACAGCTCTATAAGGAAGACATAGTACTTCCTTGTAAACCAGAGGTGCATATTGTACCATACCAACCTTAATGTTATATATGGGATGTATATTTTTCATTGTGTCCAGAACAACTTTCCTAACCTGTATTTAATGAAAAAGAAAAACAGAAAACTCAGCAGGTATTTCATATTCTGATCAATTAAAACAGCAGGTACACTAAGTTTCTTTGAAAAGAATTAGAGAAAATTTCTCTAAAACACATAGCTGAAGAGTCAGGGGGATAACTCTTGAGGTTGCCAAATTCTGCCTGTAGTCCACCCCAGAGCTAGGAACAATAGTATGCTACACAAACTGCTCATGAGCCTCCTCTTACCTCTTTTAGCCCACTAAAAGGTCCAAGAGCTGAAACAGTGTTGCCTTGCACCATAATATAACAGTTGGTTAACAGCTCCAAAGCCTATAACAACAACAAAAAAATGGAATGCAGTCAGTGTAAGCTGAAGATCTGACACAAGTTTGGGTCTAAGATTTTTATGGTTACTACACCTATCAGAAATACCTTCAGAGTAGATCCTTTGGGCCCAAGAAGTCGTCCTCTTCTTTTTATAAAGCTTTCTCTGTTTCTCACCAGAGATCCTATTTTAATGATGTCACATGCAACATCATCCTGAAGGATACGAACTGCCTGAAGATACAAGCAGCAGGTATTAAGATCTGCATACAAAGGTATTATTCGGAGGAGTCAAGAAAACACTGCAGTTTACTTTTCTCACTTCGTTTGCAGATATATTTACTTTAAAAATACATTTTGTTTTCCTTGATACCACTTGAAAATCCCACATTTTGAAAATGTACTATTTTGTAAGCATTACGATATGATTTGACACAAACTTCCAGGATTTAATACAGACCTGTTCAAATGGAACACTTCTTGCTAGAAGTTTTATTAAATCTCTAGCCCTGATGATTGCATACGGATCAAAAGTCTTCTTAGTAGTAGTGACAGTCATGCTTCCTTCAATTAGATCCAGTGTTGCATTCACATACTGCAATATTTGAAAAGAAACAATGAATCGATCTATAAATAAGAATCTCAGAATTCTTCTTTGGTAGCATGAAGTTAAGAAAAATAATGCTAGACACTGAATGCAGATTCATTTACCAAACCTCTAAAGTGACTCTCTAACAACATTCACAAAAAAAAAAAAAAAAAAAAAAAAAAAAAAAAAAAAAGAGAGAAAGAAAAACAGACTGACAGATGCTATACAGCACAAAGCCTGAAACATCACCTTCAATTCAGGTGCAACAAAATTGTCAGCTTATGGATGACAATACACTCGCTGCTGCAGTAGGCTTTACTGACATCTGTTAGGAATTACACATCCAGCTACGTGGACCTCCATAGATTTTAATTACAATTAAAAAAATGACACCATAAATTCTAAATGCAAGCACAGTAGAAGTGTATATACATACAGTATCAGAAAAGCAAGGTGCACTATTTTGATGAACATAAGTAACACCTACATCTCCCAGATAACAAAACACAGTATCACCAATGGTAAATATTCATACATGCTCACTCAAGGCTTTCTGGACTAGCGGCCAGCACTCCTTCAGGTAGGCTTCTCTGTACTTGGGGAACAACGTTGCAAAACTGCTTTCTTCCAGCAGCCCTCTGGGATTATCTTCTCTTGTAAAAGCCGGCTCTTTCCACCCATCTGGCACAGTGAGAAGTTCCGATTCATCAACTGCTACAGATTAACAAAAAAAAAAGTTTTTGTTTCTCCTCTTTCACTGATGCCTATTGCATCTCCTCCCCGTTTAGCTGCAGAAGGGGCGCCCCGCAG
>VXAA01001874.1:637299-662078 GCA_013399115.1 Anseranas semipalmata
GGGCTGTGGAAGGGGCGGGGGGGCGGTGGGCATCAGCTTCCTGAGCCGGGAAGAGCAAGGAAAGGCGGCAAGGCGTGGAGCAGGGAGAGCGCAAAGGGAAATTGAGGCATTGCAGCACCGGGGAGCAGGGAGCCCGACGGAGGGGTGCGGGGAGGAGGCAGCATGGGCAAGGCTGCGGGATCATTGCCGCGTTGCTCTGACTGGGTACGAACAGGGAAAGACTGCAGTTTTGAGGGTCTCTGGTGAGAGACACCTTATTTTTCTCCAGCTCGCAGGCCTCTCGGGCAGCATGCCCGTTCTGGGTACGTCTGTCTCCAAGGAAATGGGAACAGAGCATCCCTGTTGCTTGCTGGCTGAAAATATAAAACAATAATACTGCTTGCTCAGCCCATGTGCAACGGGAGACTGAACGGATGTCACATTACAGGGAAGAAAATCTGGCCTTTTGAGGGCTTGCCCGCTGTGAGAGGAAGCATCCCCTTAGCTCTGCCACGGGTGAGGGACAGCGCCGGGTGGGACCCAGCTTCTCCCACGCAAAGGGCGGACGCGGTGCAGCGCTGCAGTGAAGCGTGGCTTTGCCTAGTCGAGACAGGTCTGCTAAAAATAATAGGAAACACAGGCAGTTGTGCTAACAGACTTGGAAGCTGTGACTCAGGAAGGTCCCTCAGGTCCCCTCCTGTCTGATTCTCTGATGGAGACAGTAATTTCTCAGCTTTCCTCTTACCTCGGGGTCTGTGGTCTGGTCGGATAGGGGGAAGCCACTTCCCTAATTCCTGGCACGGACAGGATGCTCCCACAGACCCCTCCGCTGCTCCAGGCTGCCTGCTCGGGCTCCAGATGACAACATATTTATAGCATTTTTATTAGTCACTGCTCAGATGCAATAACCAGCCACAGCGTGTCTGGCGGGGTTAGAAGGTGGGGACAGCTGCCTGGGGACAGGGGCTGCTGCAGGGAGCTCCGGCTGTGCTGTGCTGTGGTGGGGCAACACGTTTGCTGAGAGCAGCTTTTGCTGGCAGCACGGAGCATGTACCATGTTTCCCAGGTGCAAAAGACCTGAGTCCTGGGTGCAAAAGGCTCCTCTGAAGTCAAAAAGTCAAAGACTTGAGAGGTCTTTTGACTTCAGAGGTCCTAGCCTAGCAAGACCCCTCCACCTGATGAACCCATTGCTGGGCTCTGGGGGCATCTGGGCCAGCTCTGTATGCATGTATAGGTGCACACATTGTTTTCCTGTTAAAAGCAAAGCAAACAAATGAAACAGCACAGCCACAGAGCCTCCCTTCAATGCACTTCAGGCTGTATGATAAAAAGGGCAGAGCGCTGCTGTTAGGCTGAAGGTGCCTCTTTATTATGCAGCAAAGTAATTATTTCCCAGTCAGTAGATAGGACTGCAGCCACTTGGCACTTTCTTACATGCCATTTTCAAATCCAAAAGAGCAACTTGGGATTTTGTGATAATTCAAGCAATCAGATGAGCTCATGCACATGGCATTCATTCACTAGAAACGCCACACAGATCCCATTCAGCCTCAGCACTCGTAAATCCATGTGACACTTTTATCTATTTATAAACTTTTAACAGCAGGTTATGATTGTTATGCAAGCCATTTTCCAGGGATTAATAAGCAGCTTGTGTTGATGGCAGCGAGAAGGGCCATTAACTGCTCTGGGACAGTCATTAATCTGTAGTAAATGCTCAGCATCTGGATCATTTCTGCATAATTAAATAATCAATACTGCCTTTTGATTCAAATAACTGGAGAATTGTATTTCAAATTTATCTTGGCTTAGGGTGTTTTTAATTCTTTTAGTTTACAGCAGGGCAGGAAACAGCCACATGGGCAAGTGAGAGCTACTCTGGGTGTGACTGGCTCTTAAATTACCAGCTCTTTCATACAAAACACCCCAGCTGATCAAAATATATTTCAAATCGGCTACCAAAAGCTATTAACTGGACTAGATGCAAAAAAAAGGTTGTGAATTTGTTGTCCCTTTTGTGTTAATTTCAAGGTCTTCCACTGTTTGAATAAAATTATGGCTCCGAGTGACCTGACGCTCAAAGGCAGACTGACAGAACAAAAATAACCAAACAGAAAGCCCCCCGCCCAGCTGCCTGCAGAAAAGTCCCTTTGATTCACTCCCCATCCTGCTGACACGGCCTCTGCACCCTCAGGCTGACGTGGCTGTGCTCTTTGTTTCTCTTTTCTCTCTCCCCCCCTCTCACTTTCTCCCTCTGGGCAGAGGTGTAAGTCACTTTTCTGGTTTTGTTTTATTCTCGTCTTTACTGCTGAATGCAGCGATCTGCAGAGGTGCTGACAGATAAAAGTAACAGTGCCCATTGCAAGCCACGGTGCTGCCGCCAGCTCTGCGGAGAGCTGGGGAAATGCCTGGGAAGGCAGAGGTCACCACAGGTGACAAGCAGTAAGTGGGAGCAGAAAACAGGACTTTCAGAAGAGAGGAGACTTAGTGTAACATCACAGGATCATATGCTAATTCCCATTCTTCTGAGCTATCTTTTGCCAGATAGCAAATCCACACCTTGCCACAAGGACACAATGAACAAATAACAGCTCACCTTCACTGCTAGTGGGGTTAAAGCTGAGAAAAAAGCAAGCACTCACACAGTCAGATATCTATTAATATTTCGAGGCTGGAAAGACAAGCGGAAGATTCTGCAAGAAATGGAGAGGAATATCACTGACTCAAGAGCTAAGCTTTCAGATAGCTAGCACTTGCAAAGTTAGGCATGAAGAGATAAGGGAAAGGGGACTGGCCATCATAAATTCAGCTCAGCTGAGAGCTAGCTGAGTTTATGAGAATGAGGGCTTCCCTTTGAAATAGCAGAGATGAGAGCACATGCTAAACCCTGAAGAGGAGAGGATTACAAACCGTAAGATCATCTACAAGGGTTAGCTGGAAAACCACAGCAAAGACAATTTGGGGCAGAAGGAAGAACCTAGGATAAGAAGGAAGAACGAACAGATAAAAAAAGGTGACAGCTTTGTCTGTGGAAAGCCTTGCTGTAATAAAATTGCTGTCACCAAGAAAGGGATGAGAGCCAAATGGGGAAAGGAATTCAGTGTCATTTTGAAATCAAAACAGCAGGTTTAGATCAAAAGGTCTTTGGAGCAGGGGATGTGTCTAATCATGCATCATACAGTGATGGACGGGATGGGGCTTTTGTGATGACTTTAGCCCCTGGGTGTTGTCCAAAAGCAAACAACACACCATGGAAACTGTGCCAGGAGCTGAGCGTGCAGCTGAGTGTGGTCAGGATGGATGTGTCAGGAGGCATGCAGGAGGAAGGCAGCGGCCGAGGAAGGCGGTGGAAGGAAATGCCTAAATCAGAGTACTGGTCCAAAGCCTCAGAGGGGAAGAGAGTCAAGAGGGGATTGGAAAGTTATCGCTCCTGTCTGCTTTAGAAGGTCTCCCATGTAGTGCAGGGAGCAATCATGCACTCCCAAAGGCACAGCAGGGACTTAACAGAGACTTCCCCTGTGTCTCATCGCCCACCCTGTTTGGGTCACACCTCACGCCAGGGCAGAGCTGGTCTGAGGGCTCCAGGCTCCCCAGGGTGTCCCTGTCAGCATGGCCAGCCTGCGGGAGAGCGCTGCAGGGGACCCGGCACTGGAGGCACGGGGCTGGGGCTGCTCCTGGCCCCTCTGCAGTGGGTGCCTGGGAGCCCTGGGGCAAGAGGCTGCTCCTCCCCAGGCCAGGGCAGGAGAAGCACCCCCAGCCGCCCCCTCCCTGAATTTCCCCAAAAAAAGGGGGTTAAAATCATTTTAACATCATACCTGTGCAGCCAGGCTTCGAGCACTGCAGCTTTTTAGGAATTCGCAACAGTGCCGGTGTGTGTTATTCTGGAAAGCACAGATAAAACGCTCCCTCAGTCTATTTTTCTCTTGTACTAGAATCCAGGCATTATTATGCAAATTTCCACTATAGCAAAATTACAGCAGAATAAATAGCTCTGCTATACACGAAGGGGAATCCTATTACATCTTCAGTAACTCTCAGTAAGCATCATCGCTATTATACCAATTGAAGAGACAGAAAACAATTTTTAATTAAAAATATTTATAGCAAGCATAATACCAACTGCCAGTTTCACTATCCAGTGAATGCGTTTTGCAGCTGGTACTAATTCTCTCTTATTTCCATGAGGTTAGCCAATATCAGCTGTTCATTAAGCTGAGGACATTTCAGGAGTATCCATATTATATGCTGTAACTAACTGCAAAGTTCTTCCTTTGACAGATTTCAGGAAATCAAGATTGCTTTGCTATGTTATTCTGGGACTTTATAATAAGGAGGTCATTTCCCAGTGATCTGAGTGGGCTGCATCATCAGTTTTATTCAAATAAATCCTACAAACTGCTTTCCAGCAGATAAGAACATTTTAATTAGCAATATATCTTTTGTCTTGTATCTGCAGTGGAGTAGGGGGTGGGAAACTGATTGCAGCACACCCTTTATTTTACTCGGATACCAGCATAATCAGAAGGTGTCAGCAGAAGCAGGGACGAATTAATTTCAAGATGCAGAGCTTTGCGCAGCCAAATGTGTGGCTGCCCCTGTGCTGAGCCCGGCCGGGCTCCGTGGGCAAGCTCACTGCTGCTGATGGCACCAGGCGGGCTGAGGGCACAGTCTGATGCAGCTTTCTGGGGCTAAGGACACTATGTCAGTCAGTGGTCTCACCCTGAAACACTCACGTTTTCTGTGCCAGAAGCCAGGTAAGACCTCAGTTCTTGCCCTGGTTAAATGCATGTATCAGTGAATGTGCTTATATGCAGCTTTAGGTGCCCTGGGAGCAGCTACAAGCCTCTGACTTCTGCTGCAGGCAGAGGACCAGACCCAGGGGAGCCCCGTTCCCACACATCTCCATTCCTCCTGAAATCCCGGGCTGGGGTGGTGTCCCCACCGGCCTGGTGTCCACAGGGAGCTCTCTCCCCATAAAAGCCATGATTCAGCAGCTCAGTTTGTCCTTGCTTCATGTTCATGCGACTCGGAGGGAACTTGGCATGCTGAGGGATCCAGCCCATAAAATCTGATACAAAACTTTGTGTTTGCTGCATTCACCCCTGGGATAGCCAGTGAGAAATTTCCCTGTGATTTATCAAAGTAGCAGCTGGGATCTGACAAACAAAGCAGCTTATCATAACCTGCCTTGTGACTCGCTAAATCCCATGTGGTTATTGTTTTTCACTTTAAAATATTAGCAGCCACTTTCAAACCCCAGAATTTAGCAAGCTTTTTTTTCATAACTGGAAAGATCAAACCCCGTATGAATCTATGAAGTCATTAACGACGTGCGTATCCTTCCACCCACAACAGATTTCATGGCAATTTCCCCTGCCCCGGATCCTCAGTGACGACCGAGGAGCCCTGGGGACACAGCTGGGGACACGAGGAGGGAAATGGGGGTGAGGTGCGTCCTCAGGGCATCAGGGCAGCATCCTGGAGACGATTCAGGGCACTGGGAGCTTCTCAGAGCCCCTCCCGAGGACCTTCCCCCTCCACAGCCTGCAGACCGACCTGCAAAGAGCAGCTGCTGTCACTTAATTAGCCCTTGTGGGTAGTTTGCTTCAACACACCTTTAAAGCTTGCAAAAGCCCTAGCACGTCCATGTGCTGACCCTGCTCTGGGCAAGCATTGTGCCAGTCGCCAGCAGCTTTGAGGAGCTGACCTGCACCAGCTCTGTGTGGGAACGTCCAAGCTGTTAAGTCCATTTTTTGTTACCCACAGGGTAGTAAGTCCTTCAGGCAACAGAGGAGCGAGCCTTTTCTTCTTTCTGAGGTGGCAATAAGGGCTTTCAGAGCACCTTGGGCTGAGCGTATGGAACACAGTCACCGCGATAGCCCAAGATCTGACTCTCTGAGTAGTCACGATGTCCTAGCCTAACTCCGATTTTAGGTGTTACCCTTCGTGTTTCGTGAAGGTGAGCAGTGTGCACTTGGGTGCTGTGTGGTTTGTTTCCTCATGGTATCAAGCAAAGCTTCAGTGAAAGAAATTATACCAGGCAACCCTCTAGAAAGGCAGTCTGAACAAGTGGAGAAGCAGCCGTGAAACCTTTCTCCTCCTGCTGTTCACCATCTGGGCAGCTGTTCATGAAATGGCACATGGACAAGCAAACCGTTCTTACCCCTAGATGTTTTGGCTGGGTTTGAGTGCAGTTCCTAGCTTGCACTGAACTCTGCAGCAAGTACGAGGAGCTGGGAACCCATTGCCTGCTCTGCTGCTAAGCCTGGCAGCCCCCTTTCCTTGCCGAAGCCATAACAATTCCAGGGCAGGAGCTTTCTTTAAGTATGTGCTTGTACAGGAGGGCAATTTGAGATGAGCTTGTGCAAGGTACAGCTGTAATGCAGACTGCTAGCTGCTGGACACCAGGTTTGTTGTAAAGTTGTGTCTGATGTGGAAGGAAACACAACAGAGCTGGTGGGTGGCAAAGTAGCTGCTAAAACAACCATTTCAGATGAAATATCGCAGACCGAAGTTTGAATGATAAAATTTAATTTTTGCATGCCACCGGGAGGAAGAAAAGAGCCCATCTGTTCTCCAGGCATTGCACATTGTTAAGCAAACCACTTGCAGCTTGGCAGATCAGAACATTAGAAGAAAGAAAAAACAGGCCGACCGTAGATGAGCATGAATACGAGATGAGTCATTGAAGTTTACCCAAAAGCAACGTAAAAATGATGGTCCTTGCCAGGAAGTTATGCCAGGGTATTCTCCCGGCCTTGGCTCACTGCAGCAGCGGGCCTAGTGGTGCTTTCTTCCGCGCAGAGCCTGGCCAGGCCGCTTGGCTGCCGGCGCGGGGAGAACGCGCGCGTTTGTCTGAGCAGACAAGGGATGCCATTATCACGTACCTCAGCGGGGCTGTCGGTGTCAACCAAATAGTTGGTTTTATTTAGAATGTGACGTCCGACTGGTGAATGAGGCATTTTGGGTGTCCTGGAAAGATTTTATATACAAACCAGCTGGAATCCCATTGACAGTAACAGCCTCTTCCTTCCCCTCTCCCCCCTGCCCGGTGCTCCCAGTCAGACAGAGCTGGAAATGACTGAGAGGAGCTCTCAGAAGCCCGCGCCTTTGAGCGATGAAGTCTGCTGGTGCTAAACATCTGACAGTTGTTCATTAAGCGAGACCCAGGCGAGCATTTCATCATTGAGATGAGCTTTTAATACATGAATGGGGAGTGAGAAAACATATTTGTGGACATTTCAAAAGGCTGTCATACAAGGAGACACCGAGTCTGAGCAGGTTGGAAAAGCTGCCGAGCGCTTTGGAAATCTCTCAAATGGACTCATGCTTTCAAAGCACAAAGTTGCTGTTGCAGCTTCCAAACAAAAGTGAGAATCAGACACAGTGGGCAGGCGGAGGGTGCCGAGCCCCAGCCTTCCTCCAACACACCGCTGGGTTATAAGTCAGGGGGAGCTTACCCAGCTCTGCAACTCCCCACGCACAGCTTCACAGCATCACAGCTGCACCCAGCCACCCCAAAACAAGGCAACCTTAGTCCCACCACCTCCTAGCTGCATGAGTGATGTGCTGGGACTTTCCAGCTGGGACTTTTCCTCAGGGAAGGACAGCTGGTCCTGCTAACTCTCTTACATCTCAAGGTCAGTGCAGGAAAGACGTATTTTCTAGCTGTGAGTGTCTACCATATGTTCAAGGACAATTATTAAATGTAAATACATTCAAAATAGAAACTGAAAGTGGACCTGCAATAGCTGGAGATAGAAGAATATTTAAAATGGTACAGAAAAAAAAAAAAAAGGCAGAAATATTCTGTAAAGGGCTTTTTCTCTGTTTTTGGAAGATACAGGGTGCTGGCTCCTGAAACACGGGCAGAGTGCATCTTGTGCATCCCGAGTGTCCCAGAAGAATTGGCTGAGAAGGGAATGATTTTTCAGCAGCTTCTTAAATACCAGGGGAACTACAGAAAATTTAAAGCAAGATGGTGATGTGCTAATTGAAGAGGACAGGTAGGGTGCCATTGGTTGACATGTATGGGCTGGCTGGTTGATTTCCATCCTAGGTGAAACTATGGGGAAGCTTGATGTGAGATTCAGTGGTCTACACTTAATTTCTGTCACCAGTGTTTTATAAGAACAAGCCTGCATTATTTAGCGTGTCTTTCAATTTCCCAGTTCACAAGTTTGGCTGACAAAAGGCATTTATAGACACATGACAGACCTCTAACCTATACACATTATAACAGACTAGCCGGGTGTTATCTCAAAAAGCCCCACCAACATCAACCAAAAAAAAACCCTATTACACCACACAAGACACAGCCAGTGGATTAAGACCTACCTGATTAACAATGAGGAGCAGCCCTGAAATGAACTGCTAGATTTGTGACTCAATCTGTGTAGGACCAAGGCAATGTTTTTGCTGAGCACCTAAAAGCAATTACAAGAACAACGCAAAGCCAATGAGTGGAAGATGCCCAGGTTGCAAAGGAGATAGGCTATGATATGACAGTCATGCAGGGTGAGCTGGGGCACTCACTCAGCTCGAGTCATCCAAACAAGAAGTATTTGAACACAAGACAATGCAAAAACACACACCTGAGAAGAAGGAGTGCTGGCTGGACCTGCACAGTGGGAAATAGAATCTTGGAAAGAAGTGGTTGTGTGTAGCATTTGGGAATTAAAAGAGCACAAGCAATACTGCCAAGTGATTAGAACAATGCTGGGACAAATATACATATACATATATATTCTCCATATATAGAGAGAGATATATGGACAAGAAAATAGCATCACTGCAACACATGCTTGTATAAAGCATTGGTGAGGTGATGCTGCAAACCTGTATCAAGTTAGCAGCTACATTTCTTACAGAATTAAAATTAACATTCCAAATAATTGGAAGACAGCAAAGTTGCCAAAGTTGCCAAAAATTGAAAAAATGTCATTTGCTTGTCAAAATTTGTAGAGAATGTTTCTACAGGGTCTCAAAATACCTAGCATTAAGAAAGCATTAATTCAGATAAGGAGTCAGTGATAATATTCAAATTATCAATAGATAATTATTACCAGTTTTATGTAGCAATGATAAGAAAGGCAATTTTTACATTAATGCATTTTTCAGAAAGAAGGATGATTATCAAATGCTTGTGATAGAAATATTTTCTCCACTTCTTGAAGGCTTCAGCAGAAGATTTGGTGCCTTTCTGGATGAAAAGTTTTAGTCTACCACAAGTTATGTAGTTCATTATATGGACACTCAAAAATGTAACGATCTGTTTCCAGCAGGCAGTTGTACTACATCTTGTGGTCCTTTCCTGCCTTGAAACCTGTGACCCTCCCAGTTCTCTCCCCACATAGCTCTGCGTATTAAGGCTTGCACCATGGAAACCACAAATAAGCTAGAAAATATCCTCGTAAACCTCTGTGGTTAGGAAACACTCCTTATTTAGGGTTTGAGGCAACATCCAAATGAGGAGAGAGGAAATACAGGGAGTTAGCAGGAAAGACAAGATGTGCCGCGAGCAGTAGTATTAGGGCTGTGGGCACCCAGCAAGCCCACCAGGACGCAGGGGCACTGCCGATCACACGGGTCACACGACCCTGTTCCCGCATGTGCTGGGCTGACACATCCTGCCTGCGTGGTCTCAAGGCCTTTGGCTGGAGGTCTGGGCTGTGTGCTGATCCTTTTATCACATTTAAGAGCAGGAACTGTGGTCCTGCCAAAATTAGATAAGGGTTAAAAAAAAGACAAGGGCACCAGCACACGCTGCTATCAGAGAGCTTGCTTGTGCTCTTACACGGTTGGAAATCATCGGCAAATTAGGTATAAAAGGAAGAGGCAGCATGTTCCCAGCTGAACTATTGTAAATGTCACAGCATTTGTATTGACACCACTGGCTTCTTCATTCAAAAATTAAAAAAAAAAAAAAAAAAAAAGGAAGATTATATTGCAAAGAGGATTGTTTTTCAAACGCGAAGACTCAAACATTTAGCAAAATCTACCCTTCAGACATCTAATAATCAGACTATAATTAGGTGATCATGAAATGATGATTGGAGCTGAGTGGATAAGTAGTAATTCTTCTACATCACTGATAAAAATACTTAAAATGTGTAAAATATTTTATACCAAAGAGCAAATGGGAAATGGGATAAGGATGTAAAAGTGTTTGAACCATCTATTTAGATCAGAAAATACTTAGGCCTGGATGAAACCTGGGCAAAAACAATTGTAGCTTTGGAGAAGGTACTGTATTGCTTTAGAGTTAATGCTCTGCCATTACCTTAAGGATCTCCGTATTCACTGTTAGGAAACAAGCAACACCTCCCACTAGGTCACAAAACCCAGAACTTTCTCCCTTGCTGCTTCTTCAGTATCCAAAGGAGCAGTTCTGCAGGAACTGTAAGCGACGGCTATTTCAGTTCATTATTTTTTAAAGGGAAAATTAAGTTTTAAAAGTTCTTCTTCAGTAGCTCAGCTGAAACATGGCTTTCTAGAGATAGCCTCATCCAAATGTTCACATGCACCTGCTGCTTCTCAAACCAAAGCAAAATTCTCCTGGCTTCAGTTTGTGATGAATTCAAAAGCTGGGACAGGTCTGCAAAACTCTGGGCACCAAGGTGCAGGCACCTCCATGTTTCGGGGCAGCTGCTGGGTGATGCACCGATCAGCAGTCACTGCAACTGCAAAATCAGGGGGATAAACAGCACGGGAAATTCCAGCAAGTCAGGTGAAATGACTTCCTTGAGAACCAGCAATATTCTGCAACCACTTGCAAGTTTCCAGAATACTTTGGCATCTCCTGGTCTTTTGGTGAAGAAAGAAGCAGGATGGGGCAGGTTTCTGCATACAGCAATGCAAGCCAGAGAAGGGATCCCAAGTTGCTAAAGCGATTTTATGAAACATCATAGAATCATAGAATCATAGAATATCCCGAGTTGGAAGGGACCCATAAGGATCATCGAGTCCAACTCCTGGCACTGCACAGGTCTACCCAAAATTTTAGACCATGTGACTAAGTGCACAGTCCAAACGCCTCTTAAATTCAGACAGGAATTTAAGATGTTACCTCAGTGAGGTAACGTCTGCCCATTCGACACAGCCCTACGTGGATGTGTTAGGAAGACTCCTACAATGTTTTGAGTACCACAGCGCGTCATTTTTTCCTTTTCATCTAGGAGGAAACTTCTCTCATTGTAATTTATGACGCTGTGTTTGGTAACAAACAGGCTGTGACCCCTCTGCTGGGAACGAGGAACCTTAGAGCAGATACCGCCTCATGATTAATTCCTGTGGCACACAAGAAAGAGCAGCAAGGACATTTCACATAACCCTTCAACCTCCCCTTCCGGGGGGACCACAGCTCTTATCTCTGTCTCAGAGAAGTAAAGTCAGGGCATGCATTGCAATTGGACAACATTTGACACAGGAACCGATATACCAGGCTCATAAGCTAGGAAAAGAGAGCATGACCATGCCCACCCACTCCTACAGCAAGAACCTTTCCTGTCATGAAGCCCAGTTTTGCCTCCTGCCTAGCCAGTGGTTTGTCCTTCAGGTTTGTTCTTCAGATTTATTCCACTTTCATCAGAGGGCTCAAGGACAATCCCTTTTTCCTCAAAGTTCCTTCCCACCCAGATCTGTGGCTACCAGCTGTGAGAGACAGTGAGAGGTGTCTCCAGGCGGCAGGGCATATGAATAGATTCCTTTCAGCAAAGCAGTTATAATCAGTGGTTTTAATTGCAATATAAATTAGCAGCAGGACACCTTCATTTGAATAATTGATTTGAATCTTGTTCTGGATTTTTTCCCTTTGATTCTTTTACAAGAGAACGTTAGACATCCCAGATTACTAGCTGTGAAGATGGGTTGATATGAAGCTGTATATGGTCTTTGCAAAGAATTTGGAGTTTGCTTCTGCTAAGCAGGAGGACACATGACAAACATATTTAAGCCATTGTACAACTTAGCATGCCCTGCTTAGGTTCTTCACTTTGTCTGACAAAGAACAGCAAATGAAATTTTAAAAAATCTTGGGTTTTGTTCTGCTGTTTCTGGATGGAAAGTGGTATTTAATAAAAGTGCAGAAATTGTAAAACTGTAGTAAATTTATTTCATATATGTAATTCACTGTTTTGAAATTCCACTTTACACCAGAAATGAACGGCTTTGTTACTAAAAACCTTATCCATAATCAAAGATTTTAAACTGATTTTGGTTGCCTGATAAATTTAAAAGCCTTGTCTCTTATGTATTGTTTTTATACCTACAACAGAAAATAAAAAACATGTTTTTTCTGCATATGTGCAAAATGCTAATTCAGTTCCCCAAATGCAATTCAGCCTGTTATTGAGCTGAAACCAACTCAAGCAAAACAAAGCAGATTTTCCTTCTGTACCTGGAGAATGGGGGGCTTTAGCCAAAAGCTGGTACATGTCCTCAGTAATGCCCTGGCTGAAGGTGGTCAGCTGTAACACTCCTTGTTCTAGAGCTCTAGCCATCTCCAAGACTTGAGGTTAAATGAGTATTATTTGAATATTATCTATCAGTGTTTATTTGATTCATATTATTTTACTGTCCCATGGTAACCTGAAAATAGGCCATCATGATTTTGAATTAACTTTCAATTCTATAGTTATTTTAAGAAAAAAAAAAAAAGTGAAGCAAAAATCATACATGAATTGGTCGATATTTAAATCCTAAATTATATTTATTTAACATTTCTTGGTAAGCAAAATGTCATATTTGTTTAAATAATGAATTGCACTTAACTTTATTTATTACCCCTGGATGTCAGGCACTACGCAGCCATATGCCCCCACCACACCTGCCTGAGGGCAAGTGACCAAATCCATGACCCAGAGCGCTCGGGGGACGGAGGAGAATGGGGCTTGGCTCACAGACGACTGGATCTGCAGTTACCGTGAGGTCAGGGGCCATGTGCAGGATGCTGAATGAGTATGATGCAGGTGTTTATCCCCCTGGGGCAGGCAGCAGCCTCCCCAGCTGTCCCACATCTGGAGCTGGGCGCATCTGGAGGGGCAGGGACGCACTCCTGCCTCCTGCACCGGGCAGCGGGCCCCCTCCCTGCGAGGTGCATCCAAGGCTGCAGCTACCCACTGAGAAGCCTGATAGCCTAGGATTTTTCTGAATTACCCTGCCAGACAATGCCAATTCATATGTTTAAGAAATCCAGGGCGGATTTGCAGCTTTAGTGCTGAGAAGTTGTATTATGTTGTCTGAATAGACCCTTTTGGTCTTGACATTTACAGTCTCTTTTCAGCCAGACTTTAGGTTACAACTGTGCTGTAGCTGCATAAGGGGTCGTGTAATCACCGTGCTGTAACAGCATTTTATTCAGACAGTCATTTATTCTCCGCTGTAACCACTTCCATGACTGCAAGCAGGGCTTACAAGCAATTTCTGAGAAAACACTTGAAATGGGCCTCCACACTTTGTACACATGGTTAATATAATCTTTAATTTCTGCTTAAAAAGCAATGGCAGCTGAAGTCATTTTACTGCTTCTAAGATTCACATCCAAATACAAGGGTAAAATCATATCTCATGATGACACAAACCTCAGTAGTAGAGTTGTTCTGACAAATAGTGGCTGAAGAGATGAAAGCCCCGTGCAGGACAGTTTTCATGCATCGCAGTTCTATTTGAGAAGGTTTTTGGTGTCCCTGCTTGTAAAGCTGTCAGTGAGCTTTATTGCTGCGTGCACTTAACCTTCCCCTGAGCACCAGCCTCAAAGCCTCTCTGCTTTGTGGGCGCTGTCGGTCCTTCAGAAACAAAAAATATTGCTTTTTGCTAAAAGATGTGTTTTGTTCCTTTTGTTGGATAAGCAGAATATCCCGGCAGTCTTAGCACTTCATCATTAACTGCAAAACACAGTTCATGCACAGCTTAGAAAAGAACTGGAGCAAAAAGAAAAACGCTTTTGCCTGACTGCCCGTGACCCTGTGCCACCTGTTATTTTTCACAAAATCACTAAGACGTTTATGAGCATAAATCAGTATCATTTGAAAAACAAGAGTCTCAGGGTGGCAAAGGTAACAATAAAAATCCCAGGGTTTTATGAATGAGGGGGATTGTCCTGCGCTGCCGGGCTGGGATCAGAGCAGAGCTGGCAGGGGACGCCACAGCAATGCCATAAATGCTGCCATCTGTCACTCTGAGGCTCCCAGAGCACGGAGGGACAGCGGGGGGCAGCAGCCGAGCCCCCCGCGAGGTGCTCGGGCAGCTCCCGCCTCGCTCCCCCGTGGTGGGGCCTCCAGCAGCTTCCCACTTCACCCCCCTGCTGCCTGATTGCCCTCGCCTCTTTTGGAGGGTCTGGGGTTTGGTGGCTTCTGCAGGCATGGGCATGGTGTGCTGGGGAAAATGTATAGCCAAGATACCTGCAGCTGAGCTCCTGAACATGGAGGAACCCTGAAAGATAAAAGGATGTCGTTCTCTGTGGTGCGGAGAAACCCAGCATCTTAATGACAGAAACAGAAAAGAAGAGGAGACACCCACGTACAAAAGCAGTCTACCCAGAAACTACCTTGTTATTATTAGGGTGTAGTACTACTCATGTTTGTAGGCATTTTTTTTTTCCACCCCGAGTCAATGCAGAGGATGGGATAAATCTCCACAATAGCTCATCATTTCCATATTCTTTACGTTCAGATAATGTATTTTCAGGTTGAAGGACTCAGCGGACAATACTGGCTACACATGCAACACTGTTGGAAATGGGACTTATCTCTGAAAATCCTTCCCCTGGGGGATGTGATAATTTCTCCCATTATTCTAGCTATTCCTCTCGAATGCCCTTCCTCTCCCAGGCACATCACTGCTTCAAGCTGCAGTCGAATCCCCCACGAATCCCTGGGAACTTCTGACCGTACCGCCTTCCTTCTGTGGGGCTTCCGGGGTGGCAAACTGTCCGTAATTATGGATGGCAAAACACCAGCCCCAAGGCAGGGACAAGCATGCAGATGAACCTCTCAAAAGATTTAATTATGTAGAAGTGATTTCTATTTTGAAATCGCATAGGATTTCTGTTTTGAAAATTAACTACTAGAAAAATGCTTTTTCTGCCTATTTGTGTCAAAACATTTGTGTCCCTCCTACCCTCTTCCTGAGTTTGCCTTATATTTATGGAAAACAGTGCATGCACCGTGACACTATGTATTCTGAGCAGTCTTCTTCCTCAAAAGCAGATTCAATGATTTGTGATTAAACTGAGATGTATGAGTTTTCACTGGATGAGAAAAAAAGGCAGTTAGGTCCTCACCTTGGAGCTCATCAAACAAGAGAGGTTAACAATGCACAACTAGCTGGAAAAAGGCAGGATGTAAACTTGTAAGGCTAAACAGAACAGACACGTAAACTGATTTTTGCCTTGACTGGTTTTCACCTAGCAAGAATTTCACCAGAAGGAAAGTAAGACTAATCAGACAAGTGAAATAAAAATTTCACATTAAAACAAACAAACAAACAAACAAACTTATTAGACAATTAGGTCTTGAAAAACTATTAGCAGGTACCTGGAGCCTCTCTAGCTTCCCTTGATAAGTGATTAGTCATATAGTGTGGTGGTCCAGCAATTTTTTGCTACACCAGCAGATAAACATGTTTGATCAGAGCTATGTACTAATTCAGATAACTCTTGAGCAATCGTCACTCTATGTAAAGGAGTGAATAGATTTACAGTGCCCGTGACAGACTGGGAACACTGCAGTTCAAAATCCCAGTGTGAAATATAGGTGGTGTAGGCTACTGGCCATACCACCAGTGATGGATTTGAATTGTATCTGAAGTGAGTGACCTGCTGGGTGCTCCCCTAATCCCAGCCCCGGGGAGGGGGCTGGCCAAGGGCTGGCCACCCGTTTCCTTTGCTTTTTTGTAGGTGCTGAGATCCTTCAACACCTTGTGCCTGGGGTCTGTCCCAGTTTTGCCTGCCTGATATCACGTGTCAGCTGTGAAAGGACTGGCTGGGACAGAGGGTCAGGCAGGATGCATCCAGCAGAAACAGGCAGCACGGCTCCACATCTACTGTGGAGGACAGGGGGTGACAGAGCCCCACCGCAGGGGCTCTGTGATCCTGCAGATGTATGTGCCCAGCTTCTCGAGCGACTTGACCACAGCGTTGTTCTGGCCAGGAGAGGCCAGCCACAGCAGGTGGTGTGTCGGGAAGCAAAGAGTGCCACGTAGCAGCATAGAGGACAAATACCGCAGACTAACCCTGTGCAGTGGCTACTCAGCTCAGGCTCCTCGCGTGTCTCTTGCTCTGGTTCCTAATGTTTCTTTGGACAGCCTTGTCTCTTGGTTTTGGTAGCAGATAGCATGTCTACATCTCAAGATGCAAAAACCTACCAGAAAACAAAGGTTTGGTTAATTTTCCTAACCTAAAATGCTCTCTCTTTTTGTGCACAACCAGAAGAGGTATGGGAGAGGGGCAGTTTTTAAGTCACAAAGTGTTGATATAGATGCAAAGGCCAGCCAAAAGTCAAGGCTGGAAGCAGGCCAGATAGCCAAATACTTGACTCAGGCAAATGGGTGAGATGGCCTGTGATCCTGACCGGTGCTGGCTAGGATCAGGGGATTTTAGGTAATTCATGTAGGAAGGGACCTCAGCAGGTACATCGTGGCCTCCCAGCCTCCTGCTCAGGGCAGGATCAGCCTGTTTGCCATCTGCTCATTCACAGCTAGCCCTGAGGAGCAGATTGACTCCCAGCAGAGGCAGCCAGGTCTCTGCAGCAGCATAACCTCGTGTTGGGGCTGCTTTCTTCTCCAGGCAGAGAGGTCATGTTGCTGCAGGCACGTTGTTCGGGGGTAAGAATCGCCGTCAGCATGTTCCTTGAGGATGTTGCAAGCGTGATCTGAAACTTCAACACTGAGAGTCAAAAGGTCTTAAAAATGGAGAACACTGTTTTATTAAATACACTGAATATGACATGATCTAGTATCCTTATTGATTCAATTGGTATATATATATATATTTACATACAGAGTACTGAAGAATTTTGTAGAAACATTATTTCTTTAAGTCTGCACACAGATGTCGGTAGGGGGACCAAGAGATCGGACAAGCAAACAGGAAGCAAAATGCAGCCCTTTATTTGGATGTGGGAATCATCCAAAGCTGACAAAGGGCTTGGCTCTGCATTAGTAACGGTGAACTGCTGCTACAGGAACCTGTTTTGTTACTGAGACACGTTACAAGTCAGCAGACAGCCACATTTTTCTGACTCATCAGCTGATATTAATGAATGACTTGGGAACGCACCAGAAATTCCCACTGGACTTCCTTCCTTGAAAGGCTGTGGTTGTTTCTCCCCCCCTTCCCCAGCTTTAGAAAAAAAAAATCAGATCGGCAGAGCTATCAGTTTGGAGTGTGGGAGATGGCCGAAATAGCTCAGCCCCGTACTCCCTGTAGCGCAGCGCTGTGCCTGCAGCAGGGGCCGGTTCCAGCTCCCCCCGAAAAAGGTGCGGGACCCCAGGGAGTAGGGCTCAAGCTGAATGAGGACGGGAACAGGTGACACCTAGCATTTGTCTCTTCTTTTTCTTTTGTATGAAAACCTGCCTTGCGTTTGGCCAAAACTGCCCGTGCCAAAGCAAATTCCCACCTCTGTGGCTGCTGATGCCCCCTGCCAACCGGGGCAGTAATTCTGAGCACCAGCGTTCCAGATATGTGCATTCACAATATCTTCATTTCCGTCAGACAAAGGAATGAGGCAACTCCACCCAACTCACAACTGCAAAAAAAGCCAGCATCGTCCTTCCTCAATGAGGGCAGCCACGTCCCTGGGTCTCCCAGGCTCCTTTGCCTACGGCACGCCTGCACCCTCACCAGGGCCAGGTTAAAAAACAATCCTCAAGAATCAGGTTTTGGGGCTGACTCCCAACAGCTGCATTTGTTTGTCCCAGCAAACAGGGCTGCTTGTCTTATGCTTTTTCTGGATCTTGTATACCTTAATGTAACGTCCAGTTTCTTGGTTAAATATCTGCATGGGTATGAAATTAATTTTTCCAAAATCCTCTGTAAATATTAATCCTCAGTGGAACATATTTAGAAAAAACGTAAATAGTTTTATTTATATAATTTTTTTTGGACAAAACAACTGCCACCAAGATATCATGCAGTCTCCAGTGTATCATGAATTGCGCTTTCATGCTTTTCCGTCACTAGGGTGTAATTAAAAGATTCTTTTTTGTCTTGAGTCATTACTGGAAAAATAAAGCCTCCTTGTGAATGACCTCAGTCTCCTTCAACATGAGCGCTAGAACAGAGCAAAGCCGTGCTTGTGAACTCTGTCCGTACTTAACGGACATAACCCTCTTACTAAGAGCTGAGCCACATCTTTGCAGACACAGATGCTCAGCCAGGTCTTTACTTTGGTTCTCATACTCCCGGAGCTCCAAGGAGCATTAAACACCCTTTCCACAATGTGAAGAGGAAATTTTAGTGAGTGGGAGTCCTTCTAATGAAATAATCCTACCTTTATCATGTATGCATCTAGCTCCAAATGAAATACTAACAAGTCTTAGTAAGCAGCAGGTGAGTAAAAGCAGCTGAAACACTTACATGCCCCGGGATGCCTTCACAGTAAATGGCAATGTCTCCAAGGGGAAGTTAGATAAGAACAAAGTTAATTCTGTGGTGTACCTTTGCCCATCTAAAGCCTAGCCTTAATTTAGTCTTAAAAATTAAAAAAAAAAAAAATTAAGTAATTAGACCCAGAAAAAGTTTTGTAGTAAGTTGGCTTGCTTATGAATTTGTAAGAGCACAGAATTGTTTGTTTGAGTTATTGTATTTAAAGTTCACAACGGGTCAGTCATCTGAAAGATGCATTTAGTTAAAACTCCAAATTGCTGTCTGTCTTCCTTGCAAGACAGTAACAGCTTTTCTTTCTTTCAGATGTGAGACAACTTTAACAAAAAATGAATTAAAAAAAAAAAAAAAAGGAAATAAGAAAATGGAAGTGACAACAAAGCATCATATGCCTGTATATGACTGGACTGAGAAACACAGACGTGTTGCTGACCTAAAAAACAATCTGATTTGTCTTTTCTGGCAGAAGGCTCAATCTCAGCCCCCAAGTGTCTCTATACCAAAGAGAAATAGTTTTTCTCACATTCTAATTTTGAGGAGTGCATGTTTTGACCACTTGAGGCTCTGGACTTCTCAGAGGAACAGAAATGTAAGTCTGAGCCAAAGCTTTTGGGTAACTTGTAAAACAAGCATGGAAAAAGTGTCTAAAGTTTTTTTTGGTAGAATTTGTCTGCTGCTTACTGGTGCCTGAAATTATTGTTATTTACACCCA
Organism: Anseranas semipalmata; assembly: GCA_013399115.1. NCBI lineage: Eukaryota > Metazoa > Chordata > Aves > Anseriformes > Anseranatidae > Anseranas > Anseranas semipalmata. Next base: position 656,592 of record VXAA01001874.1, read on the forward strand.
GAGGGCTTGTGTTAACTGTGTCTTTATACTTGGTAAATCCAAAAAACAAAGTTAGATTTTAATAATGGAGTTAATAGAACAGAAACACTGAGTCCAATACCCTAAAAATATCAAATCCTTTTGTGGGTGCCTTCAAAGTCCAGACCATAATCCGCTCTGTTTGTACTGGATTTTCATCTTTGCTTCCTCCACTTTGGCCAAAAAAACTACAAAGTTAGCTGGTCAAACAAGTGTGCCTGTGCAGACCAAATTCATTGAGAAAATGTGTTCATCTGAGTTTAGTGACCCAATTCATCAGCCTGATCTGGGTTACCAATGAGTGCTACACATAGCAGACTATTTAAAAACAGAAACTAGGAGAGCTGCATGTCAGGATTAGAAAAGTGAGTTGTACCAGGCATCTAAACAGACGTCTTCAACCAGCTGAGCATCTTGACCTAGCCCTAATAAAAATGTTCTTTCCTGAAATTTTGCATGCAGCATTTGGCAACATTACCTCCTTAAACACATACTCAGACAGCTGTTTTTTTATTATTGCTGTAGTAAGTGCATATGGTCGATTTATAAATTAATAGTGATATAAATGCTATTTATTACGTGTCCATGTGCCATGGCATTGTAAACTTTTTGGGTAATACCAACGATAATATTTATTAAAATGTCATTGTAATAAAACAGTGTCATGATATACTAGAACTAGTGAATGGTCTAACCCAGAAATCCCTCCACAAAGGACTGGTGCTGCAGCGAACAAACCAGTATACAGCACAGCATTCCCACTTGCTCTTTTCAGCTCTTCCTCCTCCTGGTGCCACCCACTGCTGCCTTTTCCTTCGACTCGTTGCAGCACCATGCACAGGTTTGGATCCTGCAGCTTCTGAAAGCTGCCTTGAACTTCCATTGTTGTAACAAGGTGGTTACTGGAAGAAAGGGAGTTAAAGGCCTTAAAAAATTAAAATGTCACACAAACTATCAATGAAAGATTTTTTTTATTTTTTTTTATTTTTTTAATGAGGTATTCTTGCATACACATCTGCAAGGTACAACTACAATAAAATGTGGTTATGGGTGATATATGGGACTAAATGTGTTTTTTCAGTCCTCGCTTTGCAAGTCCTTGGTATAAGACCTGGTCATTCTTTTTAGAAAAGGGTGGAATTTCAGCTGAAATTCTACCAGGACACAGAAGCAGATTCATAATCTAATCATTTATTGCCATAATTGCCTGTGATGTTATGGAGTGCTCCTATGAATCTTTGCATATTGCAGCCCGATTGTGAGACATCTTACATATTATCTGCTGTGCTAGCAATGTTTATGCACACAGAGCTAGAGATCAGCCAGAATTTCATTACAGGAAATCAAAACCACTGCAAGATGAATGCAAAAAGCATTTGGTAGAAATTAAAGACACTGAAATGAAACATCTTTCCCATATTGAATTAGGAATAAAATATGTTACAAGATTCAAAAACAGAGCTAGAAGAGATCACCGAGACCATTTGATTTGACATTTTGCAGAACACAGAGCTCAGACTTCCATGTTAACCCCTGCCAGAGCCAGAGCACCTCTTTCAGGAGGAAAATAATGCAATCTATCATGGTCACTAATGAGGTTAATTGTTAATTAACCTTACTGTTAGACATTCGCACCTTATTTTTTATTCTAAGGTGCTATTGTCTTCTGCTCTTCCTGATGGATAACACTATATATTTGTATGTTAGGCTGAAGAATTATCTGCTAATAAATTTATGTTTCCTCTGTAGTTAGCCACAGGTTGCATTATCCTGTTTTTGATAAGATAAACAGATTCCTCCCCTCGGGTCTTCCTCATATTTTCCATTTTTTCTCATCCTGGTAGTTCTTCCTTGAATCCCTTCCAGCTCCTCAATAACCTTTTTGAGCTGCTGACACCAGGAACGGACTCACTTGGCCGGCGTGCTGCTGCCAGACACGGAGGTAATGTATCCTGCTCACTCCCACTCAATATTCCCCTGCCTTTAATCACTTGGCAGAAGGGCTGGGCTAGCAGCTCATGTTCAGTGTGGCCTCCTCCTCTTTTCCAGTCTGCCACAGTTTCCTGGGAGGAAGGGCTGCCTCTTCCCCAGAAGGATGCTCTGATCCTCATCTCCTCGGATGTCTGGATTTGAGCTCGGCCGCAGAAGTCCATGTTGTTTAGCAGCAACCAGACCTGCAGGTGATACAGGCTGCTGTGTGCCACTGCACTGTTCATGCCTCATTTACCTTTTCTCCTATCTGTACATCCCTGGCAACCTTCAGAAGGATGACAAAGCTTTAAGGCCTATTCCATCAAAGCAAAGGGTCATATTTCTGTCACAGGCACAAGCACAGGCTCTTTGTTCAGGGATCTTTTCTCTCCAAGTTTCTCTTCTGTTTAACTGCAAGCACATTGACACTGAACTATAGCCTATCAAGCAATCACAACGGTTTATTTCCAGATTAGGTTTAGTTCTGCAAAGGATCGATTCCAACTACTGGGAATGCTTCATCACCAAGAAGTGTCTAGCAATCACTGGCCAGGAGGTTAAAGCATAAACACACTGCATTGCTTTGTCCCTCAAGGGATGCTGACCACTTGTTTGCATTTCACAGGAAAGCACTGTTACAATATGAATGTAGCAAATGAGAATGTATAAGCTCATTAATAATGAATTTATCTAGTTACTTCTTATCCTTATGGCACTTTTCTGCAGGCTCTATAATTTGGGCTTTCCAAACTGCAAAGAGCAACTTTAAACTTGTAATTTGCTTCTGGATGTTGTAACTGTGCTTCTGCATGCCCAAGTGCATTCAGTTCACTGCAAACCTGCAAAGCATCTCCACGTTGACACCAAGCTGCAGCAACCTGCCAAATCCCACACAAGATGCCCCAGCCAGCCTAATGTCACCCTGTGTCATGCCTCTGCATGCCAGCAGCCACTATAGCCCCACACTGGGTTCCTCAAAACTGGGATGCCTGGAGATTGGTGGCCTGGTACCCCACCAGCTGGAGGTGATGGAGGTCTTATGGCGTGGGATGAACCTCATGGGCTGCAGCTCTCAGTGCAGTCAGTGAAAATAACTCAGTAACAATAAGACAAATACAGCTCACTGCAGCATGCCCAAAGGGAGTCTTTGCTGAATCTTGCCTGGTGCTCACAGGTAGGACACAGCACCCACAGCAGTGTGGGCAGGAGGGATGAGCTAGCTTGCTCCCAAGGGCACGGGGAGGCTCGCCCCATGCAGCTGTGCCCAGCAGCAGGGCGAAGGGCAGCACCGAGCAACTGTGCCGAGATTCACGTACTTCCTTCTCTGTTTGGCTGACTGACAGCGAGCAGAAGGGCTGTTTGCTGGTAGGGGCAATGTTTTCACATATTTAGGCAGCAGTGGTGACCACATCCTGGCCATGCTGCCTTGGCTCTCCCCTCCCTACCCCAGGGCTGCACATGTGCACTGCACCCGGCATCGCTGGGCAGGCTGCTCTGGGGCGAGACTTTTCCAGCTGGTGCTGTTATAAAAGCTTTAACTGATCCCATTAACTGTCTTTTGGGAAACCCACCTTGCAGCTCCGATGAGATCACAACATCCTGGATGCCTCTGGAGGCCAGGCGTTTCATTAGGGGATGACTAATGGAGCAAAAGGCTTTTCTTCTTTGCGCAGGCGGACAAAATCCACATCCCTGCAGACCACCCTTCCTGCCACACCCCCCAACATTTTGCTCTGTATTTTAAAATACCAATCATAGGGAAAAAACACATCTGGTCTCAAGCTTCAGTGGAAAGCCTGGTCTCGTCCCACCCCAGCACAGAGGGACAAGGTGCATGGCCAGCGCTGGCTGCTCTGCATGGCACAGTGTTGCCGCAGAGGTGGCTGGCTTTGGGATGTTCGAAGGCCTGTTTTACTGGAGCACCCAGATACAGGCCATCTCCAGCAGGTCCCAAGTTGAGGAGGAGGCTGGAGTGGCATAAATGCCATATGTGGTCTTCTCTGTGGATGTCTGAAACCAAGCAGAGCTTGGCTGGGCTTCAGCAGCCTACAGCAGCAGCACCCGGTGGCACCGAGGTTCCTCTCTGGTGGCTCTCAGGGGCCAGGACCTCTGCACCTGACTCGTGTTTCTGGTCTTGCCTGCTCTGGTCCAACCTGCAGTGACATACAACAACAGCAGCATTTAAATCAGGATTCACAGTGGCGCATCCCAGGTCCCATAGCAAAAAAAAAGGGAAAGGATGAACTCAGCTGGGTGCAGCAGGCCTGCAGTCCCTGACGTAAAACTGGGCTGAGCAAAACGCTGCAGCACACGCTGTGGGGAGCAGCCCTGGCTGAGGGTGGAGGACACAAGCACACACACTGAGCTGTCTCTAACCTTCAAGCACCACCTCTTATGTTTCATGCTCCCTGCAGAGCCGAGCTAATAAATACACATTTTCCCCTTCTTTTTGCCAGCCCTGTTTAATGCATATGTAGTTCCACCTCAAATCATTTTTGCTGCCATCTGTGCAAATCCAACAACCAAATGACCAATATTTAAAAGCGACCCCTATTCTTAAGTAGATGCAAAACTGCATTATAATGCAGATTTATTCTTACTCGTGTGATGCTGTTGCAGTACTGCAAACCTCCCTGTCCATAAGCTTTGAACTCAATGCCTGGAGAAGAAGGGCTGCTCTGGTTAATGGCAGGGTGAAGGGTGCCAGGCACCCATTAGTCAGTTTATGCTCTCACAAGATGGGTGCATTGCTCTAAGCAAACAGCAGCTTTTAACTGCTGGCCTGCGCATGCTAGGGAGTCATGGACACTCCTGATAAACCTCTGTTCGAGACTTGAAAATGCTACGAAGTGTTTTAATGTATTTATTCTCAGCTTAAACAAAACAAAGCAGAACAAAAAAACACACACACAAGAAAGCAGGCTATTTTCTTCCATCCACTCATTTCCCCTATGTCCAGTTCCTCTCCTTGCCTGGAGAGTTTTTCTTTCTTTTCTTTTTTTTTTTTTTTTGCATTTTTTCTCCTTTGCCACTGTCCTTTATTAAAAGCCAGTATTGATTGTTATTATCTGTCCCTCTGCCTGCTCTCCCCCAGTCGCTCAGATGCTTCCAGGAATTTAAATGGATTTTCAGAAATGGCATGCTCCATTCTGAAGGTTGCTTAAAATGACACTGCAAAGACACTGCCTCAGTTTGTATTTTAAAGGCTTGCTATCTTAAAAATGGAAGATATTTTATTTTATGTTGGAAGATACTTGATGTTTAACCAAGCATAGGCCAGATTCAGATTTCACTTACTACTTAGGTTATAACTGAACTAATATTTTTCCTTCAGCAGAAAACTGCTACTACTATAAACAACATTCCTCACACTGTAAAGTAATAAAGCCAGGTCTAAAGCAGTAAAAAACTACAAATAATAATACAAAAAAAAAAAAGGATTGTGGCCTTAAATTGCTGTTTTATGTAGTGAAAGGAATTGGTGCTGGAATCTCTCTT
>VXAA01001874.1:662121-681299 GCA_013399115.1 Anseranas semipalmata
CTTCCTTTGATACCAACATGCATGGGAGAAAGGAAAAATCATCAGGAAAGTCAAGCTTTCATTTCCAGTGCTTACTTAAAAAATACCTTTTTCTGTGAATGTTTGTTTGGAAATCATGTGATGTAACAAGTCCCACCACAACGTACTTTTTCATTCTTTACTGTAGAGTATGAAAATTGATCTCAAAAAAATAATAATCAAGAATTATCTTTGAAACAGCCACACTGAATGATACATCTTTCTCCATTTTCATTTGTTTTTATTTTGTTACCAAGGTAATATTGCTCACAAAGAATAGCTCCTGACTAACAGCAGCATATGGTAATGAGATAAGAGCCATCAATGGCTACAACAAAGTAGAAGGAGATTTAGGAGGAGATAACTGGATGAATAGCTTTTACACAACTGAATGATGTGTGAAGGAAATGAAATTGGACTACAAAGCTTGCAGTATGTGACCCCATTATTCAAGTTTATCTACAATGTGCAAGACCAATTCCCTTTTTCTCTGTACTCATCGTATATTTCCACAGCATCCTATTTATTTCCTCAGTGATCCATTTGGTACTGCAAATCTCAAGTGTTCTGCTGGGTCCTAAAAACAACAACAGCAACAACAAAATAATAGTAGCATCATTTCTTCTCTCTCCTCTCTTTTCCTTTCCAAATCTTCCCTCCCCACCATTTGCACAGTGCATTCACCAGCCGGGTCCAGCAGCATGTAACAGAGATTTTAACACACTGCTCACAGACATTTTCTCCGGCATGCTGTGCTCTGAAAGCGGTGTGCTGCTGTGGGTTGGGAAGCGATATCAGAACATGATCTGCAAGTATTTAATCCCGTTACTGCCACCACCATACGATGACCAAGTCCCAGCAGAGGGAGAGCAGAGCTGGTGTGTTCCCGTGGTGAGGCTGGGATTGCCCAGTGCTGATTTCAGCGTGTGGCTCCCCTCCAAGGAGGGGTGTAAAAGGACAGCATTGGAGTCAATGTCTGTCTTCCAGCAACCTTTGATGAAAACTTGTTCAGTGTGCAAATAAATCATGCTCTTTTCCAGTCTTCCAGTCCTGCTTCTAATGGCCAACCCAGGCTGTATGCATATCTCTAGCATAATAAAGTGTTTTGACAGGCAAGTCCTGACTTGACTTTGTTATTTAGCATCAATTTGATCATCAGATTTGTCCTGCCTCCTCCCTGCAGGCTGCCCATCCCAAAATCCAGCCTCCAGACCAGCACCTGGACAACCGCAATCACCAAAGTCAGGGAGGAGCAGGAAGATGAACAATTATGAGAACCAGGCTCAGGAGAACGGAGGGCTCTCCTTGCGGGTTCCGACTTGGAACAGCTACCAGAGACAAAACTGGGAACAGCTAGCATGTGGGGGTTTTGTGCTCAGGTCTGTTTATTACAAAGCTGTTATTGTTTCACACTGTCACCTCTCCAAAAGGACAAAATCCTTCAGAAGTGGTTGCTCTGCTGAACCAGTGAAATGCTGCGTGGATGTACTTGGAAAGGAGCTTCCCCAGACAGACACGTGCCCTGGGCAGAGAACCCCCACTTTTGCTGCAAACATGCAACTACAGCAAGTGTCTTGCCTTTGGACCAGCAATAATCCCCTCCACCTTTTCCGCCTCCAACCCCTCCAAAACAGAAATGAACTTAAAGGGCTCACTGCTCAAAACCATGCAGGAATTGTCCCAGAGAACTTTGTGTTGATTTATATGTTCAGACTTTAAATGCTTTCCTCAGACAGAAACAGAAAGCACAAGATAATCCAGTAAGGATCTAACCTAATAAGGCTGTAAAGAAGCCCAGGAGTATTTTGGATGAAGCCACAATTTTGGTCTTGGCCAGGAATGACGAACATGAATTATATCGTAAGTAGTTGTGGATCCACTCAGTTTTCTTGTCCTAGAAAAAGAAATTTAATAATATTTAATAACAGATAAGAGTCAAGTCAGTAAAAGGAACTGGGGGAGAGAAAGGACAGAGAATGACAACAATTTTAACTTGCTCAGGTTGGCAGGTTAGTTTCCTTGGGGAGGGCTTCAAAGAGCCACTGAGTGTCAGTCTCTGCATTTCTCCCTCCCAGTGCTGGGCTTATTTAAGAGTTTGTTGCTTTTATGCCTGCTACTAAGATGTAAGGCACAAAGAACATCATTGGGATGCTAACATTTGAGCACCATAGTCAAATAAGGTATTTTTGTTATTAAGGACTTCATTTAGACATTGAGTGGGGTATGCTTTCATACAAATACCACTCCTGCACGTAGAGATCTTGTTGATATCTCCTTGCTGCTGCAGTTTGGCACTGAAGCACTGCCACCACAGAGAGCATTTTTGAAGTTATCCTTTTAAAGAGAACTGTCTGTGAAGACTTGATAAAATCTGTTCTGCAGATAAATCAACAACATTGATGCAGCTCTTGCTTTTATAGAACCCAATTATTTCCCTTTAGACCCTAGTCCATCTGAACTAAATTTACTTCAGTAACAGCCCTTCTTGCCTCACAGTTAGAAGTGACCACAAAGATAATCTTCAAAATCACTCCTCTGCAGCTGGGAGATGCTGCATTCCCTTCTCCTGGCCAGAACAACCTCATCCTACGTGACGTGAAATTAAAGCTGCTCCAGTGGCTCAACAGTGGTATTTTACAACCAACATATTTTCCTCTCAGGCACCCAAGAACAACACCAGCAACAAATATGTCAGGACTAATCACTGTTAAGGCAAAGTAAAATTTTATAGTTACACATACATGTTCATTTCCATGTATTCCCAATATAATGTCTAGCAGGCCTGTAGAAATGACAGATGTTTAGGACAGTAAGATTCAAGAAGAGTGCTTTGTCTCCAGGTCTGGCACAGGCTTTCTGTTTAAAATGGTTAAGTTTCATTTTCTCACCTGTGAAAAGGAGACAATACTAACTCCTTGACTCGTCCCAGTCCTGGTTTATAGCCTGTATTGGGAAGACCGTCTCCTGCACTATGCGCAATGCCAAGTACCAAGGGTCTTCCAAGATTGGGAACCCACAGATACAAAGCTAATATAAATAAGAGTTTTCATTTCAATGACTAACTTTCTATTAATTCAGTTGAAAGATCACTCAGGCTACTAAAGGCAGCTATTCTGTTGGATCTTCTGAAGTATTACATGCTTTTTTTTTAGAAGTTATCAATAAAAATTGTTGTGGTCTGCAGTGTGCCTGAGTGACACAAGCGTTATTCACTTCAATTCTTATCAAGCAGTTGAAAGCCAGCTGAGCAAACCTTTCATTTTCTCACTTTTGAGAGACATTTGCCTGGAGTGAACTCTAAATTAAGCCAACAAGTGATTTCCAAGTGAAACGATATCACCAAGTGTTGATAGCTTCTAATACAGAATGTCTTCCAGAAAGAGCTTTCAGCTTCATTTCCACCTTAGAGCTGAAGGGGCTAGTGGGGATTTTAACCAGGGTAGGTCAAACAGACAGATGGAAAATTGCAGATTACTTAAAAGAAAACAAAGGCAACTTGCAAAATCTTGAGATGTCTTAGAAACACAAATGCTCACATAGCTGCTGCAGAACTGGCACTGAAAAGCTGTTTCCCTGAGCTACAACAAAGAAACCTTTCATGCTTGTGAAGAAGTGTAGAGTAATCAAACAGATATTTTCCTCACTTTCCTTTTGTGAGACATTCTCTCTTATAAGCTTGTGAATTATAGCCATGTAGAAAGTTAAAAAATAAAAATAAATAAAAATAAAAATAAAAATAAAAATAAAAATAAAAATAAAAATAAAAGAAAGAAAGAAAAAAGAAAACCAACAAAACCAAACAAAATCAATAGGAAATAATATGTAATTTTTAGCAATATTGAAACTAAAAGCTACCCAGAGCTCTTTTAGCAGAGATGGCTCCTGTGTGGTTTCGAACAGCTCCAGTGAAGACCCAGGGGGAAGAATTTTCTCTGCTCCTCCTTTGTTCTCCAGCACAAAGCAGTACAGGCAGATGATATACCCAAAGATGCGCACATTTACAACTTTGGATCCATTCATCATCTTCCTGATAGGCCATTTACTCCATGACTGCACACATTTCAGCTAACAGAGGTGTGTGCAATAGCTGGCTGCTGTAAGAAGAGCGCAGGGGTCTAGCACCCAGGCTGGAACTTCAGGGCATTTTAAGAGGATTCTGGCTGCTTTTGTGCTACTCAAGGAAACGGGGTCACAACATGGGCTTGAGTACCAGCCTAGGATCATCCCTACTGTCTAAGAGAAAATGAAGAGATCGTCCTCATCAGTTGACTGTTGCAAATACTTTCCTGATGTTGCGTTTGCTGCCAGGGTCATTTCTACCAAGAATCTGGGGCAGAAGCAACAGCAGCTCAAACGCTGCCTGCTGCACACTTCTAGCTGGGCATGAGCCCAACACAAATGATTCACAGGGAGGGGAAGGTCCTCATGGGCACGGGAGGCTGCGGATGTGGGGTGCAGCCTGCCTCCCTGAGAACACAGCCAGCTGTGACACCCCAAGCCACAGCATCCTCAGGCAGGGGCTCAGAGAGCCAGCAAGAAACATTTCCTGGCAGACTTTTGAATTTCCACAAACTGGTAAATTCTGATTTTAGGCTTCTGTGTCATTTTCATATCTCTGAATGGCAGCTGAATTGTAGGGCTTTTAGCTCTGGTAAGCAGATATTGTTTTGGCTAGCTCAGGAGACTGTTCTGTAACTTCATCTTCTCTACTGAACTGGATGTTCCTTGAGTGGGAGGAACTGATATCTGAATTTCAAAGCAGTTAATAGTCTTACTCGCATTTTTGCAATATTTGGAAAATTGTAATTAACCAGCTTAGCTAATTTACGTTTTTAATATTTAAATGTTGCTTGTAACACAGAAGCTGATTGCTGTAGTAGCTTCATTTTGAAAGCTCATTAGAACTGCTAAAAGGTCTAAATACACACAGCTGAAGAAATACATGCATTTTTATAAGGCAGGTATTATAGCAATATTTTGAATTTCATTGGCCTGGACAAATATGCCAGCCTTCTGCAGGAGGTTTTAATCAAGCTTTTTTGCATTTGCTTGGAAAGTTACATTGCTATTTTTCTGTGCTAAATGATTAAATGACGTTAGCTAGCAGGATTTTTAGCTTTATGTTTTTCACTGGTTTTCATGGAGGTTTTCATTAACCTTCTATTATGAAAGAGCCAAGGAAAATGAGACAGGGGCCCTTTTGTGCTGTTTATGATTCACGCAGGATGTAGATAACACGTGGACAGGAGGAATGAGACTGGAATTTGTAATTTTCTTTTAAAATGTACCAGTATTATTTAAGTACAATAATTCTTCATTTAAGGATGTATGCCACTTTTCCTAAGCTGGGATGAAAGGAATTCCTGTGGGATGAGAAGCCCAAGTACCACCTGCTCATTGCAGAAGGTAATGTAGATGACAGGATAAGAGGGGTGACCAGGGAGGAAGGATGTGGCAGGGACACGCTGCTCTGCTGGGTGATGTGGCATGGCCCATCACGGGGCATGAGGACAAGACAGATGTCTGGGACAAAACCGCCTTGCTCTTTTCTTGCTATTTTCAGTTCAATATTCCAGCCCCATCTCAGCCAAATGGGGGATTGGGTCTCCCCGGCATTTGGGCTCTTTTCCTTTTTAAACATTTACCAGCAGGTGTGACAAAGCTGTTAGCTACTGTGGTAATACAGTTTGCATTTTCCTTCTATTTTTTCCCCTCTGTCATGTTCCCCCCTCTCTTTTCTTCCCGTTCTAGTACTCCCTTTTCCCAAAATATAACTGATTCCCATCCAGATATATCACACGAATGTGCAGAGTGCCAGGCTAACGATTAGGAAAGCATCACTGGACCACTCTGAATGTGTAAATACCCTTTTGTAGTTAGGGCTTTTCTGTCTGTTCAGCTATTTGGGAAAAACACCCCAGAAGCCAAAAGCTATATCTATCTATCTATATGCGTGTATATATATATATACATACATATATATATATATATATATACATATATATATATACACACACATGCAGAATCCCCCAGTCAGCAGATCTTACAAATGAGCCGGTATTACCCCACCAGCAGAAACCGTGGCATGCTTAGTTCAGCACAGGGAGATCCCTGCTGTCGCAGGCTGCCCACCCCTCTCCTCCTTGCCCTGGTGATGCCAGGATCTCACTGCAGCCCTTGGATCCACCCCCACCTCTCCCCACCTTCTCCTCCTGCCTCTGCCCCCTTCCCTCACGCCTGCCATTGCTCTGGAGGTCTCGCAGCAAAGCCCAAGCTGGTGAGTCCTGCAGGGCTATGATGGTGGGATGCTCCCCGTGAGGCTGCTGACAACTGCACGCCTTGGGACTCCGAACTGATTGTCCTAGACTCCTCCGAGTGATAAAACACATGGTTTAAAGAGAGAGCTCTTCTATTTATCGCATTCCTCAGTCCCACATCAAGCTGAAACAAGGGGGCAGAAGATGCCCTGCAGGGTCCACATCCTTCTCCCCCTTTCTTGCTATTTTGTCTAATATTAAAGCTTTGATAACCTGTGAATATGTTCTTTTTTTGAGAGTGGTAAACTCAATCACCTAAAACTGTCAGCTTCATTTTCAGAAGAAAATCCCAGAGGTTACAGCAAGCTGTAAGCACAACAGAGGTCCCAAAAGACAGCTCCTCTTTCCCAAGAGAGAGACAGACAGCTGCATCATGGCCCTGTCAAACAACATCTCTAAGAGAAGGGAAATGATTTTTCCCTTCTCCTAATTTACCATGGGAACCAAGTACCTGCTAAGAGCAGGAAGAACCCGAGAGGAAACGACAAACTCAGGAGTGCTGGTTGGAGAGAGCAGCGATGCTGAGAGAGGCAGTGCCATAGACACCAGATACCCGTCATGTGCTGGCCCACAGCAAGCGGTGGGCAGGCCCAAAGGGGCTGTGAACAGCCCAGGCTATCAGGCCACCCGTCACAGGAAAGCCGCACTGAAAGCACTGAAAAGCAAATTGGTTTGCAGGAGGTCAAGGGCTGCTTGGCTTCCACACCTGGGAGTCTCTGGGAACACTCTCCCTCTCAGGTTACGTGTAATAGCCATCTGAACCAGTGCACTCATTTGCAGTCCTAATGTTCCCCATCCTCACCCCCATCCTGGTGCAAAGAAGATCAAATTGCTTGTCAGGGGTCCTCAGTACTTCCCGTCCTGAAAGCTTTCCCACCAACAGATCTCACATCTCACCAGAAACACACAGATACCTTCCTGCCTTTGAATGTCAGGGGAAGCAGGCAAGTGGCAAAGCCTCTTACGGGTTGCTTGGGTGAGAGTCACTCTGCTGCATGGAAACAGGCACCATGGGATCTGAGAGGCACACACCTTAATAAAATACACACCCTACGGATTGCTGAGAAAAACAGAGCTGCCGACAGCCAGCCTCATACTTCGCAGCAGCCCAAAAGATCCAAGGACAAAGCCTTGGCCCTGCCAAAATGGGGAATTTCCATTGATCTCACTACATTTTCAATAAAAGCTTTTGTGGTGTGTACATACCCAAATTCAATTTCTAAATAATCTGAAGACACTCACAGAAGTACAAGCCAAGCATAAGGAAATCTCTCTCTGCCCCCAGCTTGTGACACAGCCTTACAGGAAAAGAAGCCTTCATATTAAGTAGTTGAAAAAGTCCAAGAAAAAGGGGGATTTTCACCAAAAACTGCATGGTAGCATGACTGCAGCCTAAAATATGTGAAAACACCAGAATGTAGTAATCAAATGCATGGTGGTCTGGGGGGAAATCTCTTTCACAGTCTCAATCTCAGTAACTGAATAAAGAACCAAATTTAAAAACAGTATTCACTGCATCTGTTCACTGTCACGTGCCCTCTGCAGACAGCCTTTTACTAAATTACAGGCATAGTTAATCTATTAAGCATAACAAGAAAGAAACAGTAACAGCATCATATTTTCCCTCCTAGGATACTAATTGCCTGTCATTTTTTCCTCATTATAAAGGTCATTTGATTGTTTGTCTTGGTGCTACTTGGGGGGGAAAAATAATAATAAAATAAAATCCCAAACCATAAGCAAGCAAAATGCTCTGGTTTGAGTTTTGCGAAGAGGTACTGACATCTTTTACCAGAGGGAGAGGGTGTGTGCCCATGTCTCTGGAGAGCATCACTGCTCACATGCAATCTGGTACAGCTTGGCAAACTGCAAACACAGCGCCCACGCTTCTTCTGTGCAAATGGTGTTAATTCCTGCAGACATCCCTCACCCTTACAAGTGTGGGAGCTGACAAGCAGTAGCTTTTACATGAGATAACCCACAGAAATGCTTTCAAAATAAACTCTAAGAACCTGGGCCAGCACCAAGAGCAGAGTGATTCTGTGTTTGGAGCTGGGAAGGTAAAGGTCTAACGCTACGCAAGGAAGTACTCATGCGGCTGTTGAATCACACTGTTCACCAGTTTTGTTGCTGTTGTTTTTCTTTTCACAAAGAGCCTACAGGTTATACCTCTGAAAGCACAGTTCTGCCAAACAAAGCAGGGGGAGTAGTAGGAGCAGCTGGTGCCTGCCTCAGCTACCTAAAACTCTTATGGCAGGGGTAGTGGTATTTGCTTCTGCTGCTTTAATTTTTATCATCACCAACATGGAGGTAAGGTTGGTTAAGAGAGCCTAGCTTGACAGGAAAAAAAGAGAAAGGGTGAAAAGCAGGAGAAATGAGAGTAGGGACAGGCAGGTTGGAGTGCCGCTGAGGTGAGAGGAGGGGAGTGAGAGGCTGGGAGCCAAAGGCCATGCAGCCCGGAGGATGCTTCCCACCTCCACAAGGAAAGCAGTGCAGCTTGTTTGCAAGGATGTCACTGATAGGAGGGGCTTGGAATGTAATTTAGAAATTCATTCTGCTAGAGATTCCTCTTTGTCATTTGCTTCTTAGTGTGCTGTGCATAACAAGCGCTTTCCCCACATAAGCGGATGAAGGTCTTTAATGCTGCAGAGACTGAGATAGTGCATCTCCCACTTCTCCTCTGCTGTTTCAAAAAGTAAACTGGAAAATGTTTAGGCAACATTTTAGTCATCTTTATTTTAAAATACTGTCTAAACAAGTAACCAAATTTCAAAAGGGAGGACAAAATCAGAGACCTTAAAGAGAGTGCATGAGTGCTTCTTCTCAACATACCGTGTAAAATTACCATTCCATCAACTATAACTACACAGAGTCTAAGATAAAATTTCACATCCCTTTAAACAATTTTCATATAACATGGTAGTTATAGTCAATTAATAACTTATTCAATAAATATTTTAATTAATGTCTAATTAACCTGCTGTGGAATGCAAGCATATTTATAGCTGCTGCTAAGGGCACATTTCTAAACAGTAAAATAATGGCATTTTACAGAAGTCGGATGCATAATAGCAGTGCAATTACACTCCTAGCTGCAATGGGCATAATTTGTGATCTTGTAGGTTAATTCTGCCCGGGCTGCACTCCAGTATTCAGCAGTAGCAGGCAATTAGCAGCAGCATCTCCCTGAGACAGCAGCTCCCTCTTGCCTCTACACACACTCCTTCAGTCAAGGACACGTACGACAAAGCACATATATGCCTGAAAGTATGGTCACTAGTTGCTAAATTGTCTGAGAGCAACCAAAAATGTGGTGCCCTATTCCCATAGCTGGTGAAGGAAGGGGTGATCTGGGGCTTAGGACACAGCAGGGTTTGAGTACAGCCTGCGCTCAAGGTTGTGCAGATTTGTCAACGATATCAAGAGATATGTACCTGCACAGCTATCTGCTGAACACTAAAGTGTGCAATGTGAAGAGGGAGAAGAGGGGATGCTGCTCCCATTGAAGAGGCAGAGGATGAGAGAGAAGAATCAGTCTTCAGACAAAAGGAAAGCTTTCAGAAAGCTTGATAATTGTTCACCAGCATCAGCATTTATTATGGAGGAGCATGCCTTGCCCTACCTTGTATAATCTGGGGATGGCCAGTTAAATACTGCAACAAAGACAATTCCCATTTGTTGTCTATAACGAGACTGCCCATCTGTGTGGTGAACTCAGTAATAACCCCACCAAAGCTGCATGCCTGAGCAGTGAAGATCATTTCATGTTGCTTTGCTTAGGCAAAATCATGTGGGATTCTCATTTGCAAAGGCAAGATTTTTCAAATATATGATCGCATTTCAGGTAAACATAAATTGCAACAAAGCAGATGCACAACCGTACTCACAAGGTTGCTGTTTAATTTTCCCCCTGTATTCTACCTGGTGATATTTGTATATGTTACAGGACTTTAAATACTGCATTTCTATCTCATTAAAATAATACTCAGTGGTGACTTGCAATGTAGCTGTCCACAGTTCCCCACTCTCCCAAGTTGCTGCCAGCTATGAAATACCAGATGCACTGCCTGTGAACCAGAAAACCCAGAGTTATGGGCTTTTGTGATTCCACAGCCATGAAAGGGGATAATACACTTCCTGACATCTATTGCATGCTGTAGCTGGGAAATAAATAAAAGAGAGAGAAATCTTATTGGCTCCATTAATGTTGAGATTGGTGTTTGAAACAGGAAATAACAAAATTGAATTGAACATCTTGGCTTGTCTGCAATGGCTCCTGGGCACCTGAGGCTGTATTCAGGTAAGTTGAAGGAGGCAGGTGGGTCTGTGTGATGCAACATAGGATCAGGCCAAACAGCTTGTCACAGAGCGCTGACATGATGATAATATCTGTGCCTTGCAAACTGGGTGTCAGCTGGTACCATGTGCATTTGTCACAACGCAGGACGTCCACCGTGGTGGAGCAAGGTGACACAGGGCAGCTGCCTCACTCCACGCAGGAACAAGGCTCCACTGATAAATCTGCAGAGACTTCAGACGTTATTTGTATGTGGACCAAGGCAGGACATTCCTCCCCTGGCTGCAGCGTGATTTGCAACGTGGACAGTGCTCTGCTTCTGTGATGAAGCAGCCAGAGTGGAGGGGGCTCTGGCACAGAAAGTGGCACAGATGCCAGCTTGGCCCAAATAAGGGACATTTGACTCCTCTGTGCCATGTGGAGCACAAACAGCCCGGCTCTGACCAAATAAGCCCTGGGAAGTCGCAGGGCGGTTGCAGAAAACAGGACTTCCCTTCCATGTGCCTGAACCTCCGTGTGATATTTAGCAGCTCCTGGGTCAAACTGGCCTCAGAGACAGGTGAGCACGTGTGTGGTGGGGGTACCATGGGGAAGGTGCCACCGGGGGTCCCAGGGGCATCCCTCCCTGCTGCCGTGGCTGCTCCTGCATCAGGCAGAGCGGCACCAGGATGGTCACCAAGCCGGCATCACACCCACTGTGCATCTGGATGTAAAGAGAAGACAACTGGCCTGAAATAACAGCCCAAAGATGAAGAAACTCCACTGACTCCAATGTGCTTAACATGGGGCTGAATTTCACCCATTGTCTGCCATGCATGAGATACAAACAGGCTTTTCTTGAACATCCATGATTTCTTACAACAGTGAATTAAAAATATGTTTATTGTGGGCAACGACAAGAAAACAAGTCTCCATTTATAACTGAATTTCCTCCTATCCCATTTACAGTAACAACCTAAGGTATTCACGGGCTGGGGAAAGTACAGTGTGTGCTCACATCTTTGTTCTCGGCAGGCACCAGGGCCACACCACAGCTGGTGGGACTCGTGCTAAGTCGTGCCAGTAATTGTGCCTCCCAGGAAAGTGTCTCCCACTGTCCACCAGCCACTGAAAGGAGCCAGTGCAACAATTCCTTGTCATTTACTTATCTGTTATAAAGTTCTTTAAACAAAAAGCTCCTCTCCTGTACTTAAAGGGGGTGGAGAGGCATGCTATGTGTTCTTTAACAGGGGAGCTGTATATATTTGTGGTTAAGAGAGAGACATTAAAAGACTGGGAAAGCATAAATGCTCTCAGCACTGAAAGAAAAAGAAAAGATAACTGGGGAACAAGATGAAGTCTGAATAGAGCAATGAAAAATTAAACCTTCGGTTGATGGAAGGATATGGAGATCACCCAGAGAGAACAAAAAACAAATTTAATCAAATAAATGTTTTGTCCTTGTGGACAACAAAGGAGTGACTGCTTTGCACAGAGCTTTTTAGCTTCAGGTTTATTAGTTTATTTTGTAATTGCATTCTTTAACCCACCTAGAGAATATCAAAGCTGAAATTTAAGGCGAATCACCCAATTCTTTCTGAAAGGCAGCAGGTAATACTTTAACCTTGTCTTTGTCAATTTTCTGCTGTGCATATCTCTAATTAAATTCATAGCTCACATCAATATAGTGGTACCAACTGCTCAGCAGCCACATCAATATTTCTCAAACTTTTCGGCTGAAAACTATTCATAATTCAGTGTTACCTATTGATTTTTACAACTGATGACATTTGAGCTGCTGAGAAACTGAATGGGGTCCATCTGCGGTCATGTCCTTAATCCCTGTGTGTAATTGATATCTGGCTTCTGTAGCTCCTTCTCAACTGAGAGGTAAGTAATGTAACTCAGTATTGCCTAATTGCTATTGCAGCCCAAGGAACCAGAGAAATAGCACCTATATAGCTTTTACTTTGTTACATGTTCTCTAGAGCCTCATCTTACACATGTTGCACCAGGAAAGTTTCTGGAGGCATTATGTTTCCCCGCCGGATTGAGAACAATGCTTGCTATACCTCCTTGCTCCACATCGCCTACAGTCAAGAAATGTATGGAGGAGTTTGACTTCCCCTTGCTTCCCGGTGTGCTCCATTTCCAGTAGCTACAGCCGCCTTGCAGGGAGGAACATTGGGAGGAGAGGGCTTCCTGGCTCTCANGCTTTGGGGGGGGGTCTGGAGAGAGCTTTGGTGCTGTGCCAGCACTGCTCGGCAGTAGCCAAAACATTGGTGTGATACCAGCGCTGTTCTAGCTACAAGGGCTGCTGCAGGGAAAGTTAACTCTATCCCAGCCAGACCCAGTACACTCTCATACATGGCAAACACCATGCAAAGAAAAGCTGCTTAGGTTTGGATCTGTTACACACTCATACCATTTTGCAGATTTTAAACACTGTCCAGTGATGACAGCTTTCAATTTGATGCTGTAGATGGCTGCAAGGAATAAAGGTTTAAAAAAAAGTCCAAAGTTCTTGCAAACAAAGAACACTATACTTCTGGTTATAAGAGGCTTTCATTTTGGTGGGTCCCAGGAAGCAGCTCAATAAACCACAGTTAGGGAAGAGAAGACAACATTGCCAAGGCATGGAGCCTCCTTTCAGTTCTCTAAACAATATTTCTGAGCCCAAATTTGACTTTCACATATGGTGAGGCCTGTCTAACACCATCTACATTTAATCTGAGTAGCAGGTGACCAGCAACCTTGAAGATCACACACTTATTTAGGTTCCTAATGCAGTTTTCCAAAGATGTCATTTTCCTTGAGCAACACAAAAGAGCTGCACTGAACCTCATCTTAAGAAATATCAATTGGGCTCAGCGATCCGAAGCTGGTAGTCCTCTGCTTGTTGTTCCTGGTGACCAGCTGCTTCTCCACAACTTCTGGAAGGACCTTCTTCAGAAGAAGAGTGACAAGAAGAGCAGACTGGGTACCCTCCTCCCTCGACAGGCAGGCCAGCTAGGGAAAGCTAAACCCTTCTGCTTCTTCCCATAGTTATCTTTACGGGGAGAAAAATCATTTCCGTGAACTCTTGGTCTCTGACTAGTGCTTGTTTTTTTAAATAATTGTGCTACAATAGTCCTAGAGACCTGAACTATGCCAGGAGCACTGTACAAGGGGCAGTAAGTGTTAAAGGTAGTCACCTGCCCACAAGATTACAGTTGTAGCTTAAGATGAGAAATAACAGATAAGAAAGCACAACTGAGATAAAGGAAGAAGCAGAGTGAGGCCGATGTGGTTTCCATACACTGGCTGTGTACACAGTCTCACGTATGTTTATAAGTATCTAAACAAATACTTAATGGCACATTTCCTCTGTTCAGCAAGAAGGGTGACAAAGATGATTTAACTGTGTAAATACTCAGCCAGATTCTGTGTCTAGAGAAGCGAGTGATTTCTGATGCAAACATTCATATACAGATTTTGAATAACAACTGATTTTCACGTTATGTAAAGCTGATCCTCCACCCATTACTCTCTGGATAAGATGTATGATTAAATTTAATGTCAAAACTTAAATGTGTTCTCAATGCTTCTGGTCACATAGCTGCTTGCACAGTGATTTATTATGCTCATGAAGGCATGACTGCTACTGTTCTGCTGGTTGCTTTGAATGTTCTGGCTACAGAGAAAATGAATATTTCTGCATTGTTAACATACTTCCAGGGAGTAGCAAGCAGGTAAAATAAAAAACATGGGATGTGGTAAACTCATGCTCATAAAGAAGAATACAGCTTTCATGTCTTGAATTTTGTTCCACAGTATTTACAGATTGTTCATAATGTCATAGACTCAGCACCCTGTGCTGGTCTCCTGCACCTACTGAGAAGACCTTGGAGGTCAGGACAAATAAGTTATGTGATTTTGGGAAGTCTGCATTCAGTGATCTAAAAGATCAGCTATACTGATACCTGCACAGAAATGCTAAGTTCATTTTACCAAACTATGTCCCAGATCTTACCAATTTTACATGTATGAAAGAGGTGATCAAATGTGTAACTTCTAGCAAAACTGGTGACTCTGCAAAATCAACAGGTTAGAAGGGCAGAGCTGAGAGAGCTGTGTTAGCAACAGCAACTGAGCTTTCAAAGTATTTGTTCCAGTAAAAAGCATATGAGAGGTTTCAAAAATAGCACAAAATATGAAACACAAAAGGTAAAACTATGACAGAGAGCAAGTATATTAGGAAGTGATATAAAGTATTTGCAATGAATGAAAAACTCCCTGAGAATGGTGGATTATACCCTTATTTTTCCTCTAGTCATGACAGTCATGACTGTCCTCAACATATCTGGTGTGGTTATCCGAGGACAGGAAGAGCATGCAGGCACATTTCAGTTTCATAGCTTAACTTAATAAACTAGGATGACTTGCAGCTTTGACAGCACACAAAAATTAGAATGTGGTCCTGGAAATTTTCATCAGGTAAGGTGCAATTTCAATCCCACTGGACATGGCATATGTTTAAGTGGTCAAACTATTCCTCAAAAGGAAGCTTTGTGAACAACCAACAACTTCTGCAGATGAGAGGAACCATTTCTGCATCTAGCCATTTCTCTCAGTGCAGTCTGAGTCGCAGAAACCCCTCTCAGCAGCACGACTGCGGCGTAAGCTCTGTGCTGCTGCTGAGGCTGATGCTCAAAATGCTGCACGCAGAGAGGTGGTTTGGATTCTACAAGTTTTGGATTTCCCGAGTATTTGAACAAATAAAATGTTCCTTTAATATCAAATCAAAGGCAAACCAGTTGATGCTTTTCTTTTCTAATACCAAAAACGAAATTCATGGTGCTTCAGGGCTCTATGCTTAGGCACATTATTGAGGTGTATTCCTGCCAGCTTCTTTGCAGGGTTGAATTATTCATGAAAATATACTTTCTAAGTTTGTGGATATGGAGATGACACATTTTCAAATGAAAAGTCTGCTTTGTAATGCAAACACAATTTGTGACAGAGAAAATACATATGAAATCAGGGTACAGATTGGCACAGGTAAGAAAAATTTGTTTTAAAGACCCTGACTCACATGATAGAGAGATGTTGCATGCTAGGTTAGAAGACCATCAGCAGAGCAGTGAAAAAAGGAAAAGGTTTAGAAGAGTTGGTCTAAACTGTGATTGGCTCTGTACTCAAAGTAAGTCATTAAATTATTACATGTGAGCAGTAAAATATGAAGCAGTAGTGCAGGTATTGATCTGCTCTAGTAAAGTTTCATTTTGACTTTTCAAGTGAGTTATATTTGAAATCAAGAATCTGCTGTAAAACACAGATGACACAAAGCATGTTGTAAATAGAGGCCATTGGAATCCCCATCCTGTGGTCTCCTTCCCACCCCCACTGCTCAGCTCTTGCAGAAGGGAGTACAAACGCCCACCTGCTGGCACCCCTGTGATGTGGGGTGCCCTCCAGAGGAGGAGAGACAGCTTCACCTCCATCTCCCTGCCATCCCAGGGTGCGCCTGACAGTTTGTAACATCTAGGTGGAGCCTGCTGGTTTTGTGAGAGGGAATGGGCAGCAGAGATGAGACCGCTCAACCAGAGCCTCCCAGGGCAGGAAGGCTGCGTGCCTGCTGGAATTAGCCCCTGCGATCAGCAAGGGGTATTTAACGCCAGATCCAGCCCCCCACCCCCAGCTCTTCAGATGGCCTCCAGCCTGCAAAGCAGGAGAAATCCATGTGCTATGCATGCACAACAGAGCATACAAATGCTGAAGAAGTTGCAAAGCCACGCTGCAGTTATAATAATTGCAATTGCAGGAGCCTGGTGGAGTACAGCGGGCAATGCTCAGCTCTGCCCCAGCTGGATGGGTGCCTGAGGACGTTAACGTGGCACAAAGGTCCTGGTGGAGAGAGCAACATGGTGTGATCCTGTGGGCACAGCACTTCACCCCCCTTAACTGCATTCCCTCCACACCTCGGCCTCCCCCCCTCTGCCTTTCCCTTACTGCATTTGAAGCAATGTGAGGCAGAAGGTGTGTAAATCGCCATCACCTGGATGCATCTTTCAGAACGTGCCAATCTGAAAATATTCTTCATCCTTTTTCACACCCTGCCCTGTGTCTTATGAAGCAGCAAAGGGAGTTGTTCTCACTCTGAGGAGCCTGCCAGTGCTTGGGGAGCGAACTGTACCCCTCTGTGTTCGCATCCTGGCTCTGACACCCACCTTCTGTGACTTCTTCAGTCGCCGTGTCTCTCCCTTCCTCTCTCACACACTTGCATGTTGACAAAATTAAGTTGAAAGAACCAGTGCAAAGGCAATAGATGATTTGTGCCAGGCTGGGTGCATCGGAAGAACTCACTGAAGCAAAAAGATTGTAGATCTGGAAGAGGTCAGCCCACTATTTCAGGCGCTGCCATTGTTCCCTGGGACACCTTACTGTTGGTGACACAAATGAGGTGCACTCGTGCATGTACCGTTTCCTGCAAGAGAACCGGAGACAGCAAGGCCCCTAAATCCACCTAAGCTGTGATGGGATTTGGGCACCTAATTCTCTTAAATCCTTTTGTAAGCCCCAGTGTAAATGTCTTTGATGCAAAGTAAGAAAAATCTCTCCTGTCAATAGAGCACATCTGCATTGTTTCTTGGGCTGCGACAACGCTGTGAAACTTAACACATCTAGTTAACACCAAATGCCTTCTCCCTCACACCCAGAGAGCTGTATGCTGCATCTGTATGTGCCAGAGAAAGGAAGGCTGAGTAAAAGCAAGCCTTGAATTTTGCCCTGTAAGAGCAAAAAGGTGGAGAGATGGTTTTTTGTCACTAGCATTTAAATACCCACTATAAAAAACAAGAATACAGAACTGAGGGTGTACTGAGCCCAACATAGTAAGGTATTTGTGCCACTGGATGCATTATCCACCTCCTCTTTTCATTATGTTTTTCTGTATGTATAGCACAAAGGCAATATTATGTTATACTTCTGGAATATATTTAAGGACCCAAAGCAATTTTACAAATATTATTTTGATAGCAGCTGTGGATATAACACAATGATGGAAGAAACTGGTGCTGGGGCTGAGAAAGGACTCCTGTTTCCCCTGAAAGTAGGACTGCCCTGGAGCACCACCATCAGCCTTTTCCTGAGTTTTGAAAATGAGTTTTTGTCATGTTATTTTGAGCTCCTACCCCTTATTAAATCACCCTGGAAGAATGCAGAGAAGGATACAGAAAGCTCTGCAGTCACTTGAAGTCACAGGTTTATTTTGTTCTGCTCCATCACAAGGCACAATGATCATTTGGACGAGCCAGAAAATAAACTTGATAGAACAAAGGAAGAAAAGCAAACATTTCTCTCGGTGACCTCAAAGCCAGCAGCTACTGAGCTGTGAGCCATGAAGCAGGAGCAAAGCAGCAACAACACCCTTATGGGCACCTTGACCTGCTCAAGCTACAGCAGTCACCGTTAGCAACAGCTGCAGGAAGGCTGTACATCACCGGTGACAGAGGACAAGGGGGGAACCATTTGCTGTCCTAAAGCAGGTAAAGACAGCGGAATGCAGAACCCTGTACAGAATGTATTGCAGTTACCCTTCAACTACTTTAATGTAGGTGCTCTGACTGATATAACTGCCAGAAAATAGGGGCAAATGCTTTGTGCACACAGAAAAAGATGGATTTCAGCTCTTCTCCAGTAGCACGAGGGCCGTGCTCCTAGCCCTGACGGCTCACAGCACAGCTGACCTCGGACGTGTCACTTGACTGCGCCTGCCCTTCTGGGAACAAATCCTGCATTTTGGAAAGCAAATGCTGCACGCAGTTTGACATCAATGGCAAGAGTTTCCCACTGCTCATGAGCCTGGAAAATATTTCTTCTGGAGATTCTTGTCCCTTTTCCCAGATCTAGGAGTCTGATAAATATTCAGACTTCTGGATGTTTGTACTGACTTACAAAAGCCATTGGCTAACTTCATGTATATACATTCATTTTTAATTTTTCCTTTATTTTGAAGACATAATGAATATGTCAGAGGACAGAGAAAAGAATAAATCTAAGGAATAAATAATAAAATAATAAGTTATATTAAAGAATAATATAGAAATATTCCTCCTTAATTACTCTAGCATAGAAAATATTACATTTTTGCCCAACCTCAGGCATACCAGGCACATATTCTTTATGTGCTTTATTAACTGTATAAGCTAGTCACTTTGACACATTTGGAAATAAATTCAGGACGAGACCTGGTAGGGGGCCTAGATTGTCTTTTCTAGATACTCACACTTTTTTTCTTCATAGATTAACTTCATAACATAGATTAACTTCAACCATGAATCTCTCTTAGCTTATTCTCCTAGTAATTTAAGATATTTTTCTACCCTCATATTCTTCTGAAATTCAAGAGATTCTTCTTTTTCAGCTGATTCCCACTTTTAGTTTATAAAAATGCTACCAGCTTTGGTAGTGGCATCAGACTCTGTGCATAAAGCTTAACCCTAGGTTGGAGTGTTAAAGCCCGTATTTTGTTGCTTTAAAAAAAATACCTGACTAGGTGTTTCCCTCCCCTTCCTTCCTTCCTTCCT
>VXAA01001874.1:681403-768913 GCA_013399115.1 Anseranas semipalmata
CCTTCTCCTTCTCCTTCTCCTTCTCCTTCTCCTTCTCCTTCTCATTTTCTTCCCTCCTCTCTTTCTAAAACTGAGCTGTACCTGTTGTTAAAACCTTGTTTTTTCCCAATTATTTAAGGGCAATTTCTTCTGCATATCAAATGACCAACTTGTGATAGAAGGTGGAGGGAACCACAGCACATACAAGTGCAAGACTAAACAAGGAATTCACTGCTGACACTTGGTGGGTTTCAGCTGGGTAAGAAAAAATGACATTTTCAGTTCAGATCCTACCATTGCCCATTCTCTAACAGGCACTGAAAGTTGAGCAAACCCCAGTGCCTACGTTGTGAAAACGTGAAGAAGAAGTCAAAGCTCCTGAAACCAGCAATTTTGTTTTCAGGTCATTGAAGTCAATGGGGTTCAATTACATGAAAGCCACTTCTTTAGTTCAAAATATCTAGTGACAGGGCAGCCCAGATTGATTTCATGAACAAGGCCTCATATCAGACTACAGTTGAAAAATAACTGCAAGGACCTGCTCCTAGTGACCTTATTCCAGCAAAATGCCACTGGTTCTGACATGGTTCTTGCCTGAATAAGTTCTGAGAAATAGATGTGTTGGCTGTCAGTGAGGTGTATTTGGTCTACACACCTTTTTTGCAACTGTGCTTTCTATCCCCACATTTTATAAGCATGCCTGGCATTGTTGGTTATCTTGTGGGAGAACCAGGATATGCAGAGATGCATGCTTTTTTCTCTTTATTAATGGAGACTTTTTTTAAAGTACCTTTCTCCTAACTGAGCTGACTGCAAAATTAGAGAAACCATAAAAGAAGGGAGTGATTACAAGAACAGAAGAAAACAAATCACTTGTATAAAAAAGTGAAACCTCCTTCTAGGGTCTGTGCCACAAGAAGCTTCTGGTAACCAGGTAGAACCACAGAATCACAGAATGACTGAGGTTGGAAGGGCCTTCTGGAGGTCACCTGGTCCAAACTCCTGCTCAGGCAGGGCCACTTAGGGCAGGTTGCCCAGATGGCTTTTGAAAATCTTCAAGGAGGGAGACTTCGCCTCTCTGGGAATTTCATGGATTATTTGTGTCCACTGCCTCTCGTCTTGACAGTGGGCACTACTGAGAAGACCTCAGCCCCCTCATCTTCATCATCTCCCTTCAGATATTTATACACATTGGTAAGGTCTACCCCGCGCCTTCTTTTCTCCAGGCTGAACAGTCCCAGCTCTCTCAGCCTCTCCTCATAGGAGAGGTGCTCCAGGCCCTTAATTATCTTTGTGGTCCTACACTGGACTCTCTCCAGTATGTCCATGTCTCTCTTGTACTGGGGAGCCCGGAACTGGACACAGCACTCAAGGTGTGGACTCACCAGAGCTGAGTAGAGGGGGAGGACCGCCTCCCTCAGTCTGCTTGCAGCACTCCTTCTAATGGAATCCAGCATACCATTGGCCTTTTTTTCCCACAAGGGCACATTTCTGGTTCCTGGTCACTTTATTGTCCACCGGAACACCAATGCCCTTCTCAGCAAAACTGCTTTGAGCTGGGTGGCCCCCAGCATGTACTGATGCCTGGCATTGTTCCTCCCCACGTGCAGAACTTCGCATTTTCCTGTGTTGAAGAAGTAACATTTGCATACAATTCCCCAGAAGTTTACCAATATGAACAAGGGATATACTTCTGTTATATTTCTAGAGTATTTTTCATGTGCCATTGTCATCAGCAAAGTGTCATTTCCTCTGGCAATAACCTGAATCATATGTTGGGCTGGAACTATTTTTGCTTCTCCCAAGCCTGCAAATGTAGCTTTCTGTAGCTCGTCCTCATTATGAATGCAAACAGCACATCCCCCTGCATCGGCAGTAGCTGCCTTATTGATAGGGTGGTAAATAGTACCACTATACCCCCAAAAGGAGCTTAAAAACAAAACAGGGAGATTAGAAGACAGCTGTTAGAGGAGTGGTGATGATGGGGCGGAAAGAGGACACTCCCAAGGCAAATATCCTTCTGCATCATGGTTCAAACCAAAATAAGCCAAACTAAAAATAGACAGGGCTAAAGGGATCGTCACTGCATATAAAATGTGAGTCAGATCGTACTGAAGAACAGGACAGGTGGTGCAACACATCAGACAAAAGGCTGTTTACCTTGAGCTGAGAGGAGCTGTGAGGGCTCTGCCAGGCCCCAGAGGAATTTCTTCCCTAATTCTTGAAAGCATCTCTGTCTTTCATGCCAGGATGCAGCGTGGGCTAGGAAGGAGTGAGGCTTCCAGCTCTACCCGCATTTTTCTGTCCCCTGGAAGCTTCTCTCTCTGGATCCCAAAGAGGTTCCAGAGACAGGCAATATTAAACTCCTCCACTCTCTCCATTTTACCTGCCACCTCGCCATACAAACACAGCCCCCACTGCACTGCCCGCTGCACAGTGTGGTCTCAGCCCCTCTCCTCCATGCTGCTGGCTTTTCTGGGGGCTGTTGTCGTGCAGCTCCCAGCCACCAGGCAGCTGGCAGAGCTGGGTTAGACGGAGAGGCCACTGCTGACAGCAGGGAGTCGCATCCAGCCTGGTGTGGTGACTGTAGTGGGCCAAAAAATCTGTTCTTTTGGCTACAGGCAAGGTGAGGAGACAGGTTAACTTCTGGGATGTGTGACACCTAAGAGAAACCTGTGACAGAGCACAGCTTGCTTATAGAGGATGATGCTGAAGATGGGAAGCATCTCTAAAAATGGGCTCAACTGAATTGGAATCAATCTTTATAAAAGTAAAAGCGATGCAGAAGAGAAACAGTTGTCCCAATTGCTTGCACCATCAAACAACAACATATACAGCTGAGCACCCCATCCCTTTTCTAGGCAGAAGAATGGTTTTGTCCTCTGGTGTAGCCAATTCACTGAGGAATAAAGCTTTGTAGGGCCTCTATCTCCCAATTCGAGAGAGCAAATGACTGCCATGGGAGAGCTCCCAGGTCCTGAGTTTCCATGCTGGAGGAGTACAGACTCATCACTTTGCCTCACTTTGAAGAGATACCTTTGCTTCCTTCTCAGTATTAGTGTGCACGTGCATATGCATTACGTGAGAATACATTCCTAGAAATAAGCACCAAGGTGCCATCAAACCGGTCATTAGATTCTGGATTAAAAATTAATGCTATTCAAAAGATTCTGCAAATATTTAATGATTCATTGCTGAGGTAAGCTTGCATTATTATGTGAAAAGGGAGAGATCAAAACAGACAAAAATATATAATGGAGACTATAATCACAAACTGGATACCATCCCCGCACAAGGGTCTAAGAAAACTCATGCCAGTGCTCCGCTGCTCAGGGCATTTCATGTTGATGTATCCGGGCACATTAATAGATCCTTTCTGGGTTTGGCTCAGGGCACCTATAGGCAGTCACTGCTGGTGGGCTTGCATGGAAAGGAAGTCAGCTCCGCCTCAAACTCTCTGAAGACAAACTGGTACAACTCGATTCCTTCTAGGATTAATTTCATCATTTGATTTCATTACATGGTTGATGAATTTACTGACTGGATAATCTGAACCCATTGATTTATAGATTCTGGCTTAATTATAACCTTAACATTATCATTGCATTGCTCCATTTTTTAATTAGCTCAGTAAGACTGCAGTAAGTGAGCCCAACAGTCTGGTCTATATGCTTATCTGCCTGTTTGTACTTAGTAAAAAAAATGCAGAAAAAATGTGTGTAAATAGATGTTTAGAATCCCAAACACTGGGAAGCAAAAACATAACAGATGCTAGATTTGCTTTTTGTTTGTTTGTTTTTGTTTTTCCCCTAAGTAACTCACACAAGGCAGAAAATACTGTCTCTCCCACACAGATGAGCCACAATGACTAAAGGATCAAAGGACAGATTATTAACAAGCCACTACAACTTCACACTTTATCAAAGTGGCACTAATTTTCCAGGGTTAAGAAAAAATACAAAAAGTGAGGAAGATGAAGAAGAAGAATCATCAGGAGAAAATATTTTCATGCAAATACTGCGCTAAATAGGGCACTCTGACAGAAGCTCTATTTAAAATAAAAAAAGAAAACAGACAACTGTTATTGAGACTTTTCAGGAATTTTCATTGCTTTGGGTCTTGACAATGGAGGGGAGGATCTGGAGCACAGCTAAGGAGAGTGGCACAAGGTTACTGACTATAGTAAAGCCATTTCAGATGTCTGTTTTCCCTGACAATGCACAGAAGGCCATATCCTCCGACCTTATGCCTCTGTGCCATTTATTGCTGGCTGCTTTTGTTTGCTACAATACCAGTGACAGGCGCTGGAGCTGACTCCATTGCCATTTGTGCAGGTCTCTGTGAAGAGAGGAGGCTGGTGCTCTCCTCCAGCTGTTGTCACAGGAATGAAATATCAGCAAGTGAATGCCTCATATACTCCATGAACTGGGGAAGTTCATGGCACTGCTTTGATCTTTTCATTATTCTACAGAGTCATTGCCTGACTATTCAACCTCTGCTTGACAGCTTGGATCATTAGAAAGAGGGACATTAATGCATTTAATGTATATATATGATCAGAATGCTGGCTGTTGACAAGGTCAAAGAAAAATAATGAAATGCTGTAATTAACAAAATATATTGGCCATTAAAATATGATGCCTCATTCTCTTGACAGAGACACTAACAAGAAAAAATGACCTGATTAAAAGTCTTCATGTTCTTGTAAATCAGAGGCATGGTTATTATGGCCCCAGGTTCCAGGCAGCAAAACCTTTGGGAGATGCTCTCTGCAGAGCTCTGCAGCCCCATGAAGTGCTGGGCAGAGGTGTCACGTTGAATTAGAGCTGGGGGACATCGCTGGAAGTTCTGCTCCAGCAGTGAGCCTTGCTTTAAAGCCACACTGACACACAGCCCGCTGAATTAAAGTACCTCAGCACGGCTAAAATGAGTCCTGTGTATGTGCTGCAACAACAAATGATGATAGGAATTGGATGTAGCTGAATCAAAAGATTCATCAGCTAAAAGTAGCCAAGAGTAAGCAGCATTATCTAGTAGATCCCAGGGCAAAAGATTTGTGTTTCTCTGCCTTAATTTATGGCAGCCTGTTTATAGTCTTAGCCCTTCCATAATTCATTCTTCCTAAGTGTAGAAGAGGGAATTGACAACTCATTTCTAGCACACTTTGAATTCTAGAGAGGAGCAGTGCTATGCAATCTGTTATTCTTATTGGCAGTCAGGGGCTCCTGGTATTTGGCCTAAAAACTGAAACCCCTGTTAAAGGGTGTATTGACACCATGGCTACAAATAAATCTTTAAGGCTTGAAAAATATTTCTCCAGTTGCAGCAAAAAAACAAGCTGCAGTAAAGTTAGAAGGAGGTTTAACTAATTGATGCTGCTTAATGCATGCTCAGCAACAGCTGGAATAACAGAAAGCTGTGTCTGACTAAGAGCAGCAGATGTTATGAATTTCATCTGGTCAGATCTGATGGCTGATGGGGAGGTCCTGCTCCACATCTGTGAAACAGTCAACAGATTCCACATACCAAATTTCTGAAGCAGGCATTACAGGGGCTTAGGGATAGAGGAACACATTTGCTCCAGAACTGTTGACAAGGAAATATACGGTTCTCAGACAGCCTTGAAAGTGGGACAGAAAAACAGTGAGTGTGTAGAAACACTTTATAACTGCCAATGGTGGACACCAATATGTTTAAAAATTGCAATTTGTTCTCCAAGCATCACGATATGCAATTTTAAAGTCAGGGATTGTGCAATATTAAAATCAGAAACAAGTATGGGATTTTTATTACAGTAATTATGCCACTGCAGTTGCTGGCATAGATGACATTAATTATACTGTACAAAAGCGTCTTCTATATCATACTTATGTATTCACAAATGATTAAGCTAGGTGGGCATAAGCCCTTGATATTATCAAAACCATGTGGATAATAAGGACAGGATCCAAAGAGCACTTGCATGCAGTTTGGGTTGGGAATTCAGGCATCTTTGTGTTACAGCAGTGTGTGAAAACCTCCCAACTAGCGTCTCTGCCCAAGATACCACAAGCACTTCTGGCGTTCCTCCAAGCAAACAATGGGCTGAAGGGCTCATGATCGAGTGTTGCACAGCATCCTGCTGTCGAGGGGCTTTAGGCAGGGTGTGGTAAGCCCGAATTTGGGTTCTGCTGTGGGTGCTGATGGGCGGGTGTATGCCCTCCCCAAAGCCCAGTGAGGCCAGGCTGCCACGCAGGGAGAAATGCCAGGAGTGGGAGAGAGGACGGCAGAGGGAGGGGGGGTCCTGCCCCACGGCCACGCGCTGCAGAGAGGAGTGGGGGAGGCCTGGCTCCGGGGCTTTGCGCATTTCACATATAGGATGGAAAGCTTTACTCTGTGCTTCTCTCCATGAACTGATTAAATTACCTTTCATGCATTTCATTGACTGTGACCAACACTATCCAGCTGACATTTATCCACGATGGCTTGGGTGGGCTGCTGACAAACCCCACCCCGACGTGCTGCCCTCCCAGCCTCAGAGGCGTTTTGCTGCTGCAGGAGGAGGGGAGGAGGGGAGTGGGATGTGGCAGGCAGTGGGGAGCTGACATAAGCCTGGCTTCTGAGATCTGGTTTAAGCAATAATAAGAGCTCTGCTCTTCCATTGTTTGACAGTTTGTTGCAATCACGTTCATTCAGTCCTGTCTTAATCTTTGTTTCTGTGAGGACCATTGACTCCAGTTTTAAATACAGTGGCAAAAGACTGCACAGCAGTCCTGTACTCTTTTTACACAGGGAAACTGTGAGGACAGCTTCTTTCGAACACTTTTGTAATGAAAATGTAAACAAAATTTGGCAAACCAGGTCTTATGCTCTGTTTTTACTGGGTGATAAAAATGTAGGAGAAGCAATTTTCTCATTCCCAAGTTGGTCAGAATCAGATGTTCATTTTGAACAAAGTACCTTTCACGTTTTCCAGATATTCCTTTTCTGTTCCCACTTTTCCATTCTTGCTGGCTGAAAGGAAGAGAAAGGAAAAAGAGAAAGGAAACTGCACCTGCCAACAAACAAAACCCCAGCTTCTCTCAGCAGGAATGCCATCTTACACCAGGTTATAGTGCTCAGTAAGTTTCAGCCTCAGTCATCCTAAGCATTAAACTACTGGGAAGCACCCTATGGACATCCAAGATGAGTTGGAGTTGCTGTTGCCTACAGTCATGTTCTGCTTTTATAGCTTTTTATGTCTCTTCCTT
Organism: Anseranas semipalmata; assembly: GCA_013399115.1. NCBI lineage: Eukaryota > Metazoa > Chordata > Aves > Anseriformes > Anseranatidae > Anseranas > Anseranas semipalmata. The sequence goes on from VXAA01001874.1 coordinate 688,612, forward strand.
TGCTTTGGCTCCATGACTGGATTTCTGTCACTAGCTTCCCAGGTCTCCTGCCCTTCTTCTCATTCACAACATATAAAGAATACTGGTAAGCAAGCTTTGCATGTGTTTTTTTTTTTTTTTTCTTGTTAATTAGTCTTAATTCCATTTTTTTTTCTCCTGGCCATTTAATCAAGCTTCCTCCTCATAATCATGAATGATTTTTCCAAACAATAGAAAATGTATTGCTGCAACCACTTATCCTTCATGTGTCCGTCATTCTAACTCTTCACTGCCTTTTTAGTCCCTGACCTGGTTCCACCAGGTCTGCCTGGTGGACCCATTTGTTCATTTATTTCTGGTCTGCCTTTTAGCATGAACTCATTTGTCTTTAAGTCAAATGTTCAACCCTACGAAGTCCGAGTGGATTCCAATCTCCTGGAAAAAGAAGAAAGTACAAGCACTACAGGTGGGGCACAAGTGAAAAACAGAAGAGGGAAAAGGTTTGAGAGGTGCCTGGCTGTCAAATGCAGTTCTGCATAGCATCATTCAAAGCACCACGGTAAATAAATAGAAGCACATGGGAATTGTCCACACATATTAAAACAGCACATAGAGCCATCTACTTGTTAAAGAAACATACGGCATACCACAAGTGGCTGGCATGCTTGCACCTGCTAAATATTTTTTGGCACTGATGCTGCCTGCCAGCTTGAGGTCAGTTTGACAAATGCATTTATGGAACCACGTTTCTGCCTTTGGATCATGTCTCTTGCCCACACTGAAATTACAGTGAAGCAGTGGAATTTGACAGGTTCATGGTTTGATGACATAACGCAAAAAGGGCAAAAAAACTTCTTTAGAAGAATAGAAATTGGGCACTGATCTTCTGCATTAATTAAATGAGCCCAACCCTAATGCTTAAGCGATCCTCTGAAACAGGTTGTTGCTTTAGTTGAAAATGTCTGAAACATCAGGTTAAGGCTGAGCAGATAGTTACAACCACTACTTTGCCAGCCCTCATGAACCTGTTCCAGATCAATCAAAAGGAAATGTTTTATCTGTCTCAGTTCAGGTCTTCTATGAAGCAGGAGGGAGATGACAGCAGCACCTAAGGCTGAAGAAACACAAGACTGAGGATGCAGGGAGGCTGTGACCTGAGATGGTCTGTAAGCTTCTTTTGTGGAGTAGCCCCAGTTTCTGCTCCAGTCAGCTACAGCTGACTTCAGCTGGAGTTCAGGGTGCTAAACACCTCCTAAAATTGTCACCAGGTCCCAAATCTATAAAGTTTGTGGAAATGCCAGCCTAAATGGCAAATATAAGGAAAAACATAGAATAAAGGAAAAATGCAGACTGAAGTGGCTCAGCATTGAGAGGCTTTAAGAAAAATCACAAAGCAAAACACCTGCACTTGGCAAAACAAGAATCCAGAGTAAAATCTAACTAGTGCCTTGAAACAGGATTGCTACATCAGCATAGGAGTGCACAGGGTGAGCCGCGTGGTCATGTTTGAACAGCAGGAGGGTTCTCCAGAGCTTTGCATGGACTGACCAGGTACCCATGTACTGAAGGAGAAGGAGCTAAGGTAGCTGCAGTCTCCTCATTAGCATCGCTACCACAGCCTGCACAGCCCCCCTCAGCTGCACAGTGTAGCAGTGGTCATTCAGTTACAGAGCTCACCCCATTTCTCCCTTCCCCCTTTCTTCCATCCACAGCTGGATCTGGCACCGATGAGGAGAATTAGATTCTTCCAGTCTGATACGGATGTTTAATGTTGAACAACAAAATTATTTTGTTACGCGAATGAAATACAGACAGATTCACTGATAACCAAAATCTCCCGGTTACTGTCAGTACACTTGAAAATGTCTGCACTGCAATGGGAAGATGCACTTTATTTAGATTGAATCCACAGTCTAAAAGGAAACAGTAAGCTTTTCAAATTAGTGCCGTTCTTTAAAAGCTTCTCTTTGGTAGTGTTAGAAAAAGACTTCTTCCATAAAAGGAAGTTTTCTATATTAATTCTCCAGCTGGTAGTACTTCGCTGTCCTCATAAAGATGCTGCTTACATTGAAGAAAGAGAGATTAGATCAGCCCCCCCACCCCCACTCCCAGAACTGCTTTTATTTTGTTTGAAGAGATGAAATTATTCTGGAGAAGTTGAGCTCCATGACAGAGAGAGGCTAGCTGCACTTACTGCTGAGCACATTGCCAGTGAGACTCCATTCCAAGACCAGCGTGTGCGCATGGATGGCACGAGCAGCTGTTCAGCCACTTTAAGCTAAAATGCAGGCTGTGAGCTGGGCAAATCACTCTTTCCAGCAACTATGGAAGAAAGTGTGTGTGGAGGGGATAGGGATATAAGATCTGGTTGGAGTGATCAACAAGAAGAACTGCTGTTGTTAATAAATTAACATATTCTCACAATTATTCCAGGCACTTGGCCATATGTGCTATTCACCATAAAGTGGGCAAGATCACAGATTTGTAAAAAATAGGGTTGAAAAGGCCTTGTTATTAAAAACTTCCAGTGATTAAAGCTCCTCAGTCTCTCGAGGTACTCTACGGCTCTGTCGCCCTTGCAGCCCGAACATCTACACAATATTTCCTCTACTGTAATTTAATCTCCTTGCTCCTTGTTCACCTCTGGCAGAATACGAGTGGGAGGAGAAAATCAACCACCACCCTTTCTGTGATGATCTTTTGCACATTTGAAGACTACAGCCTCCATCTCCTTTAGATTTTCCTTCTCTGGTCTATGCACTCCCAGTGCTTTCAAATTTTGTTATAGTTTGTATTTCCTAGGGTATCTTTGTTGCTTTCATTTAGGGTCCTTCTATCCTCCTTCAAGGGTGGTGCCCAACACAGTACTCCAGCTGAGAAGCTAGCAGTGAAGTGGACTAATTATATTAGGTGTGTCACATTAAAAAACTCTCCCATCTAAGCATCCCCAACTGATGATCACTTTTTTCACAGTATAACATTTATTTCAGTTTGTGGTGCATTATCCAACCCCTCCCACATTTTTCAGCAGGACTGGTGCCTGCATTTTTTTTTCCATCCTGCAACAGATTGTTCCTAAACCTACGTCCTCACTGAACAACATGTTGGTTACTTAAGACCGCTCCTCTGATTTGTCATGACCCCTTGAAATTGCACTCATCTTGACAGCATGGTTATAGCTCCTTCTAGTCTCTCATCACCTGAAGAGTAAATAAATATACAGTCTATTCCATCACCCAGATCACTGGGGAAAATTCTGAAGGCCAGCAGATTCAGGATAGACTTTTGCCAAATCTCACAAAATGTAGTCTTCAGCTAGATAAGTAAACCTTCGGTGACTACCATCTCACTTCCCCTCTCCAATGTATTCTGGTGACAACAGTGGAACTCACTCTCACTTAATTTTAGCAACTTAAAAATTTGACACATGGTCAATTCCAGTCAAGCAGGCTCTCTTCCCTCACCAATAGAGAGAAACAAACATCGATCTTCAACTTAGATCTAAAGTTGCCAGCAAAAAATGACACTTTAACTAACCAAACCAAGTAGCTCACGTGAGGTAATTCCCTCCTCTGTGGGCTTCAGTTCCTCCCCTCTCCAGATTTTCAGTAATAACATCCCCTCTCTCACTGTCTGTCAACTTGAGGCTTTTTGCAAGATGGACAGTTTTCCACTGTGTATTTGTGTAGTGGCTCGTCTGTTGAGGTCTTTGAATACCATTGTAATACTAAGAATAAAGAAAAAATGCTGGGTTTGGTTCTCCCCACTTACACAATGATTTGAAATTTGTAGTGTTTGCAGAGAATCAATTCAACTGTTTCTTTTCTATAGGCCCATCCATCCAGGCCTAGAGGAAGGCCCAACAAAAACAAAAGTCTGGGAGTGTGATTTTAAAGAATGGACTGGACATGTGTTACATTTCTACTTAATGGAAAGGCTTGCTAAAAAGCACACAGAACTTCAAAGTTCTTCTATCAGTTATGATCAGATTTTAGGTCATAACTGAGCAGTCAGATTGATAGTCGTAAGGACTATCAGACCAAGAGATAGAAGACCTTCACTGAAGTGGATGAACTAGAGAACCCCCTTCTGCCTCTGCAGGAGAACTTTGCTCCTGGTTTCAGGTTAGCCCAAAAGCAATGGCAGATGAGGCAAAGACACCAAATGTACCCTTGAAGGTTTCAGCAGAAAAAGATGAAAGGGATGTGAATCAGCTTCTAAGCAGCTGCAGTTTACAGTATGGCTTAACAGCATGACCCCGGGTCAGTGGCAGCTTCCTATAACATGCTGGGCTGCTAGCTCTGGTGGTTTAGGAGATGACTCATGAGCTTTCCTGGCACCCCTGCTTTGGGGACACATCTCCCTCAAGAAAGATGGGGTAAACAGCTACAGCAATCAATCTTAACCTGCCACCATGGTGTGTCAACACCTCTGAGTCATCCAGTGAGCTGCACTTGTGCTCCCCAAACACTTCTGCACCAAGAGGATGACTTCATCCACACATTTTCCAAGGACAGGGCACTCTACACTCTTCCAGGGTCACCCAGCCACAGGACAGGAGGCCTCTTCCAGGAGAACCATGTTGAGCCCCAGCATGCATTTCTGGTGGGAGGACTGGTGGTGGGTGACACGGGGGCATGCGCCTTCCTGAGGCAGCCGAGGTTGGTAGTTCTGCAACTCAGGTGAAGAGCTGCCTGGGCTCTGTCCTGAATTAGACAAATTTCTCCAGGAATTTATATAACTGTGCTCACACTGCCCAGCCATGTGCAAAATAGTGTGCGGTATAAATGTTCTTGCTCAAGACCTTTCTTTTTATTAAACAAGCAATGTTTGCTTGTCCTGGGTCACTGTTGCAGAACTTATACCTGTCAAATCTCCAGGCAGTGGGATGCCACAAGCGTAAAGGTACAGTCTGGCATTCAATCATGAAAAACAATATGCTTAGCCTCATTATCTGTGACTCTTTCTATAAATCACCACTAAAGCACAGATAACCCAGAGGGATTGTCCAGCACTCTGGCATCCACAGTCCTCTTTCCCATTCTCTATCCCTGTCCTCGTCTACTGCCTCAGTCACTTTTTGCATGATGGAAAGGGGAGACTGAAAGCATCCTTCTGAGTTAGAGTCCCAGTCTCCCTCAGCCACCGTTCAAAAAGGTTCACAATAGAGGTATGTTTTCAAAAAATGCATTGCACTGCACAAAAATTGAATTCAAAAGGCCCAAACACCAGAGTTTCACAGAAAGAGCAGGGGAGAGTGGGTCCCAGGTCCTGTGGGACCCATACGACAGTCCCTCCCTGTGTTGCCAGCTGAACAAGAAGCACCAACCAAAAACTATCCAGGAAACTAGTGCTTTTAAAGGCAGTCACTTGTTATCTGAGCTCCTGCAGCACACAGTTACTCCAGTCAGAGGGATGAGTGCTCAGCTTTTTGCCACTTGCAAATCTCAGACCTTTTACATTAAGAACAGTTTGCATCAAGCCACTGCTACTAAGACTTCCTCATACTGGGAGGATGAAGCAGGGCAGCGAAGGGAGGAAAGGAGGAAGCTGAACAGTAGCAAAGGTCTGCAGGGTCATCCTAGTTCCAGACTGTGGCAAAAGGCTGCCTTGAATCTAGGAGGGAGCTAGGGTAAGGAAGAGAATTCTCATTTTACCCATATTATATCTGGATCCTGACCTGGTACTTTCTTTTTCTTCTTCTTCTCCCTTATTATTATTTTTTTTAAGTATCTATCATAGAATCAGGAATTTGTCTACTATTTCTATTGTCATGCAGGATAATAGACTTTCTGACAGTGCCAAGAAGATTTGGCCATGATGAAGTCCACTTCTCTTCCAATGTTTGAGTGATTTGGGTGGAAATATACAGAATAACAATGTCACAGAATAATGACCGAGAGTCATTTCTGACTCCCTTGCTCCTCACTCAGGATCAATCAGAATAATTACATATATTAAAAAAATATAACTTTGTTATGAAAGAAAGGGATGCTGAATGCCTCCAGAATAGGTTTCACACAACTTCCATGCATGGGGAGGTAATGTGTGCCGTATCCAGCTCAACTCCAACACTTAGTGCAGGTCCCATTACAGACCTTCTGCATTATCATCTTACACTTGTAGGCTTTTGTGACATGAAATAATGAGAGAAAAATCCATAAAAAACTGAATAGCTACCATCCTCTGTGCATAAAACCGGCTGGGAAAATGTAAATCTATTCTCTCACATAGTATAACTTAGCTAAGATTACAAAGAAATGAAAAGCAATGTATCCAGTGTCTAGAGTGAGCCTTTTCAGGACAACACCTTTTATTAGTAATCCTTCTTCCCATACAAATTGCCCTTCTTCTCCCTTACATGCTTTCTGTCTCCTCACACCTGCTATTTTCAAGGTTAGGATAATGGATTGCACATCCCCAAGGAACCAGCAAAATGGGTACAGACTATTTTTCTTGCCAGGAAGAATGAGCTCAGCCCAGACATTGTTTACATAGACAGACCTCCCAAAACACTCGTATTCTGCATTATGCTTTTTTTGAATACAAACTCTCACCAACTCACCTACAGGTTTATCAGATGGCATGAGTGATTTCATCTCACTGTAAGGCATCAGCTTAATGGAATACACCCTTCGCAGATCCATTCTGAGAGTGTGCACCACTGCTCCATTAATTATAGTGGTAACCATGTCAGTTATGGTCAGCAGGACGAGCATTTGCATTCTGCCCCAGTTTTAAGTAACAGAGGCCTATTTTCAAGATGAGTCAACTCATTTTATGCCAAGAACAGTTGGCAGCAGTGCTACTAAAGCATGTATGTTGCCACATTGTGTTCAGTCATTTTAGTTTTGCAATCATAGAGCCAAACAACAGGATGTGAGTTAATGCACCTTTCATTAAAACTCAGGCTAGTTTTCAGTTAATGAGCATCAGAAGTTATTGGCTATCCAACAATGTAGTGACCTTGAAACAGAGTTCGGATTATTTTAGCAAAAAATATCCAAGAACAGCAATCAGTCCCTCTATAAAATTTCAAAATAATTCAATAATGACGGTGTGGCTACAGGCATCAAGATGGAATTAGTAGCCTATTCATTTCCCATAAACAACCTTATACTTCCATTATACCTGAGCACCAATGAAGTATCCAAGCTAGGGACGATAATAAAACAGGACCTAGAGCTCTTCATCTCCAAAGGTCTATATCTATATTGGGCCCTATACTGCCTCCTCACTGAAGGTGGGAGATTTGCTGGGATATGTATTAAGGGAGTAAAATTATTTTTACAATGAAGTTATTACTGGAACAAATGTGGCTGTTAGAAAATGATGGTCCGAATGGTTTGCACTACATTTTTTTGGTGAAGGAAAGGAAAAAGGGGAGGAGGGGAGGGGAGGGGAGGGAAATCACAAAAGGTCATTTGTCCAGTTGCTGATGCTTCTTTCCTAGGCCACTATTGGAGGCAGAATGGGGTAGATGGTAAGGACCTGTCAGTCTTTCTTATTGTAGGACTGGCTCCAAAGCTGTCTTCCTCATGTCCCTCATGTCTAAATCGTAGTGCTACTCAGAATAGCTGGCCATTATTGACTGAGAAAAGGGTTGCTCCGAATAACAACAGGACTTCTTCTAGACAGGCACAACACCGTTGTGCATGCAGACATAAACCTTTACTTCTATTCTGTACTCCAGGGGCTGTTCACTTTCTAGTTTGCACATATTTCACCTGGCTGAAACCTTGCATATGAATAGCTGGAACTGAGGATGGTTAGCTTCAGCAGAAACAATTTTCACTTCTGTAAAGAAGCTGCAGTCAATGCTCTCATGTATTGAACTAAATAAAAGTTTCCTAGATTTCACCTTGTTTTGCTTTTATTATCCTAGGAGAAACAGTTTTGTTTCCCTGTCTCGAAAGTGCTTGAGTCACAGCCTTAACCTTTCCTGGACTTCACATCTATCAATGGTCTTGTCTCAGTATAGGCAGAGTGGTCAGAAGTTGCCATGATTCAGCTTTGGTTATCCCCTGCTATAAACTGGATACTTAAAGCTGTGCTTAACATATAGGAAAGGAGGGGGCTTTTAGGCAGCTTTTTGATTTTTGGAGGTTTGTTTTTGGTTGGTTTTGTTTTTAATTCTATTTACAGTTCCCCTTCATTCTCCCCAGAATGATACTACAGGGAAATGTGAAAACTAGTCACCAGTTTGTCATTTAGTCAGCAAAACACAAACAGGAAAATTATCTCTTGTACAGGTGCTCTTTACACCAGGGGAATTCAAATTCTGCCCCGGCGGCAGCATTCCAAACTAGTGCCAACCTGACAGCAACAGCTTGAATACAGAGCACCCTCAGTGCCACACATCATGGTGGTGCAGGAATGCCATTAAGCAGCCTGGTGTCAGTTACATTTCACAGATAATGAAAACGGCCTGCTAAATTTCCTCTGAGAACGAAGCAACAATAAGCAGAAGCAGGCCCTCTCCTGCCCAAAATTTACTGAAATCACGCAAAGAACTCATCACTTTGAAATATGAAAGAAACTCTATGTCCTTTTCAGCAGGACAAACTCAATTAGACAGAAAAAAAAAAAATAGAACAGCTGCTTTTTCAAAGAGACAGACGACCTTATGGTGTAATTTTCACACTCAGTCGATCAAAGCTTGTGGCATGATTCATTGACCATGAGAATGAAACTAGACGAGAGACATTGTTAAAAGGTCATTCCCTCTTATTGATACAAGAGGCTTAAGTAAAATACTACAGGAGTACATGCACCTCCCTCAAGAGATCCTGGCCGCACCTCCACCTGTAGTCAAAAAAGAGAAGATAAAAAAGCAAACATTGTGCAACAACATACAACACCATGGACAAACATCAAGGTTTTCCCCTGCCCCTGTGGTCAGTGATGCAGGTTTCCTACCCCTGAGCTTTTGCTAGAGAGATTGGCCCTGGCCAATGAAGCCAATGAGAATTTGTGTGTTGATTGCAACAGACAGATCCATCGTGAAGGAGGATGGCAAACAGCTGAACAGAGATGACAGCTACAGCTTATAATAGCAGGTGTTGGGAGTCAGCTTCAACTGTTTCCATTAGCCTCATTTAAGCCAATATTCCCAAGCCTGGGGACCTATAAATACAATAAAGGAATGACAGTCCCTCTGGATGAATGTGCAAATACAAGCCAGAAAAGCTTATTCAGTGTATAATGATGCTTCTTTCTTCTTCATTGCAGGGATGGGACCAAAGCAGCCCCCTCCCTTATGGCTTCAGGTCCAGGAGGGGGATTTCATCTCTCCTGAGTAGAAAGCACAAGGAAGCAAAATTTTTAGAGACCATCTCCAAGGAGAAGGTCCTACTTTCTTCCCACTTAAACTGTGCAGTGACTGACAGGCCACAAATTGCCAGGAGGAGAAATGACTTGAGAAAGGGAGTTCCTTAGGAACAAGGCTCAGGAGAGAGGATTGGTCTGAGACCATGAGCTGAAGAGCAGAAGGAATCATTCACCATATACATACATGGAGGGACCTGTGGCCTGGAGGTGAGAGCCTATGAGAGGGACAGAGCAATATTTCATGCAGGATTGTGATGCACTACTGATGGTGGCAGCCCCCTTTTGAGAGGAGCACCCCATTGCGCCATGGCAGTGTGACATCCTTAGCAAGCAGTTAGGTGTCGGCCCCGTTCCTGGCTATCTTGTCAATGCTGAAAAACTGGCTGACCTCTGCAGTGCCGAGTAACAGGTGGCTAACTTCAAGCAAGGCTGCTCAGCTTTTGCATTCACCTACAGGAAACAGATGGGCCAAAAGATCCTAATCCTCTGCTCTATTGTTGTCGTTTGTTTGCATCTTTCTCAAGCCCATGTTGGGTCACTGTTCTCAATGGGCTGCTGAGAAAACTCCCTCTGCAGTCTCCGTTCTGTACGCTTTCATAAGCTCCAGCCAGGCATGCAAACACTCCTTCTATCAATAAACAAGCAGTTGGACTGGAGAGAAGTTCTGACTGAAACTTTTTCCTGTGTAAAACCCACCAGTTTGGGTACACATGTACACTTAATGGTTTTGATTTTATCAAATTGTTTTGGTTTGGAAAAGGAAAGCTGTGACAATTGCCCCTCTAAACTGTCTTCAACTTTTTTCATTTTCACTGTTTTTGAAAAAAGTTGTTTTCATTTTGGACTAAAATGGCATTTCATTAAAAATATATATAGTTAAAAATACAGAAATGAAAGTTCAAAAGCAAAATTAATTGCACTTTTTTCCAGCTTTTTGGAAGTGCTTCCCAGCTGTACTGGTTATCCATACATCCCTTCCTCCCCTTACTCTAAACCGCCTCCGTAAGTCTGCTGCACAATGCTTGCAACCAGGAAGGAAGACAGACTGTTTCTCTATGCAGTGTACTCATACATTACCCTGGCTTGATTCATCTGGAATTACCCTTGTTTGACTCTCCTACAAGTCTGTTGACTTTGACAGAATAGAGATTTACATAATTTCCTCATGGGAATTTTGAAAGCTGATAATGCATTGCCCTAAGAGTGCCATTTCCCTATTTTATTTCCACAGCAGAATAAACCTGGATATGCTACTGCAAATTAGAGCACCTGATGTTTTTTTATATCCATATTTGTTTCAGGAAAAAAAAAATACACATAAGAAAAGATATATCTACAATTATTGCTTGGCTATGGTAAAAAAGGAAAGAACACTTGGAACCCCATCTCCTTTTCTTGTCTCCACCAAAGATGAAAGAAACATTAAGCAAATTATTTGATGAAATCTTCCCTTTCTATACGATGCCAGGAAAAAGGCAAGTAAGCTTCATGTGGCTAGATACAGCATTGTCAGGCTGTAGTGCTAATACTGTACTCATAATATTACATTCCTCACTGCTCCTGACAGACCTAGTGTGCTGCATTATACATGGCGCTTAGTATATCACATATGTGTGTATTATATCACACACGAGTGCTAGAAGTTGGGATCAGAAGCTTTGTCCTACTCATGAGAGGACACATGCAGGAAGATGAACTGATTTCTTGCTTGGTGAAGGCAGGTAGTAGAGTAGCTGTGGATCTGATGAATCTGAGGAATGACTGCCATTCGTGACTTGGGAAAAGAAAGTGAAGTTTTTGTTTCTAAAATCTTGTTTAAATTCCTTTTGAAGTGTCTCTGTTTAAGTAAATAACATCACGGAGTGGGAAGCTCTTCTGTAGGTGCACAAGCATGCGGGAAGGAGCCTACTACTAGACATATGTGTTTTTCTGTGCTTGGCCCATGTTCTGTTTCTCCCAGCTGTACATCAGGAACAGAAGACTTTAACTCATGGCTACAGTGCCATAACGTCTTGTGCAAGAACTAAGAACCAGTGCTTCACTAGGTGTTGTGGGAGGTTACATGCCTGAAGGTGCTAGTAAAATTCGGGCCAATAAGTGACAGAATGAACTCCTTTCTACATCTCTCATCTCTGTGTCATCTTTAAAGTCTGTGTCATCATAAAGCAAAATAGCCTGCAAACTTTGCAATTTTCCTGCAATGAACAATCTTGTCTGATAGTTGACATTTCACACCATGGGTTCTGTGTTTTTGTTTGTACCTTAAGGAAATTAACTGCTCGGACTCTGACATACATTTTCATGGGGAAAAGGTTACCAAATTCATGAAGCACTGTTTAACTCTGCTACTGTGGGAAGCAAGCCCTGGCAACGAAAGCACAGCGTTTTTCTAACACAGTGGTCATCGTTAAGATCCACAGAACTTCCAAAATTGTACCTTTTCCTACCCTTGTCCACAAAAAAACTCAGTGGATTGTTGTAGTGCCAGTACCATGGTTCATTTATTTTCCAATGCACCCTGCTTTCGGTGTAACCTAAGATATGTAAAATGCTGTACTAGCAATTTCAATATTTTCTTAATTGATACATTCCCTTAGAGTCATTCTGCACCACTGAAGCAGATCAAAGGGGATTGGCTTTCACTCTCAATTCTGCGGCAGAGCCAGAAGCATCCTAATTCCAAGCAACACAGGAAGATTACTTAAACACCATCATTTGCATTTTCCTGAGAGCGCAGCTATCAATACACACTGTTCCCTTCACTCTCTCTTTTCCCCTTTCCCTCATGAACTGTTTCATTGTCTTTTTGCTTCATCTGCTATTTTCCACTTGTTAATTGTCGTCTTCCTATTTTTTGTATCAATTTTTTTTTTCACATTGTGCTATTGCTTCATTTTCTTTCCTTCCTGCATGCAACCCCCTTCTATTTCTATTTGCTGTTCTTGTACCATGTCATTCTTTTGTAGCCTCTCCCTCCTTTCAGTCTACCTCTCCCCTTTTTGCCCTACTGCTCTTCCTATTTTCATTGTCCATCCCCGTTAATTCTTTCCACCTGAGTGCAGAAAAGGAGGAGTACTGTGATGACTCTGCACTAACACCTGAAGGCCCTGTGAAAACCAACGCCTCTTTGTGCTGCAGCCTTGCAAACATATTGGTACACAGTTCCTGCCCAGAGCATTTGCAGTCCTGTCCTTGGGGACAGATTTCTAAGGCCCAAAACGGACTTAAACCACTTGCCTTGCACCAACTGTTCTCTTGAAAATTACAGGCTAAATGCACAAAAGGCTGGAAAGGTGAAATGGCTTGCTCAGAAACACAGCCTGCAGTTATGGAACAAAGGATAGGAAATAATTTTTCATCCCCCAGTCCTGTGCATTAATAGTATGATAGAAAAGAGACAACAACTGCATCAGACATTTTTCGCCTTATGAAAAATGAACCAAGAAAATGAAGCAGCATTTGCAATTAGCCTCACAATCTGTGCAATAGTTTGGATTTTCAAATAATAAAACAGTCTACATTCTCCCCCAGCCCCCCCTCTTCTGCTGGTGGTTTAACTTCAGGCAATCCTAAATTTAAATCCCTCTGAGGCTGATGAGAGACTTTGAAATGGCCTGCATTATCCTGTCTTCCCCTTGTAAGAGAACACTCTATTCTGATTGCCTGTTACGTCAGAGATTTTAGCCTTTATAATTAATAACGCCCTGAAGCAATTGTGTCTCTAAGACCCCAGCTGTGACACATCAGCTCTAAAATACCTGCCTCCTGGGGCAGACAGCACTGGGGTATTCCTGTGCTGTTCTCCAGACACTTGGCTCTATGCTTCTGGCTGTTACTTGCAGGTGCTGGAGGTGGCCAAAATGCACCATAGCCAATTGACATCCATTTCTGCAAATACTGCAGAATCTAGTAAAAAAAAATGGTGTCATTTCACAATGGGGCTAAAGCCACTCAGGGCGCAGTCCTCACATAGATGTCCTCATGCAGAAAATCTGAGCACTGATCAGCGCTCCTGTTCTAGTGTCTTTTTGTTCTTAATGAGACATTTTAGTTCCTGGTGTGATTCCCTTAAAAAAAAAAAAAAAGATTTGGGCTGTGTCCAGATCCAAGGCTGCGACTCTTGATGGCCCCAAGATGCAGCAGGGCTGCCTTTGAATTCCCTTTTGGCTTTCTCTCCTGGTAATACAAACTCAGAGGAAGCAGACCTGCATGGCTGAAATATATTTATGTATTTTCCCAGCTGGCTCCTGAATGCTGGAGTCTGTTCAGAACAGAAATGTCAGGCACAGCGGGACTTTGTCTGGCGTGTGGGTGGGTTTACTCAGGCATGGAAATCAAATATGGGCACCGGAAGCAACACCTCGTGGTAATGGGACAGGGCTCAGCCTGCAGCTGGAGTTGTAGTTGACCCTGTAGTGGTGGCACAGAGCTGATGGTAAGGCGTGATACTCGCTTTCCTGACTTTTATTTTAACTCTGCTGTACTGGGTGTCCTGATGGGTTCACTTTAGGGCTTTAAAGAGGGGGAAATAACATCTGAATTCCCAGCTAAGATATTTAGAAAAGATGCAAAATATGAATTTCTCAAAATTTCTTCTTACTCCCTCAAACTGAGAAGAAATCACATTTGTATATTTAAATTCTGAAATGTAAGCAGCTATTCTGGCCCTTGGTGTTTTGCTGCTATTTATTTTTAATAATGAAAGCAAATGAGAAATGGAAAGCATCTGTCAAGCATGCAAGCACCTTTTAAACATGCTCAATACACCTGCAAGAAAAAGACCAGCGGCTTCTCCCTGCCCTCAAGCCAGAAGCAAAATAACTTCTGGAGAAGGCTAAATTTGAACCGCCCGTGCTCTGCTCCCATCCTCACACCTCCTTCTCTGCCTTGAAAGAGAAAAAAAGCAATACATGGGCTTTAGAGTTTAGTAAGGAGAAGGTGCTATTACACAAACACTGTTTCCCCCAGAAAAATAAATAAAGAGAAAGAAACAAAAGGATATATTTCCAATGAGAGAGAAAACTCAGTAGTATCAGTACCAGCCCCTTCCCACTGGGTCCTCAGCTAGGACATTTCTGCCAAAACTTCTTAAGTTGCTTCAGTTACTTCAAAGGCAAATGTGATATACACTTTCTAAAGCAAAAAAAAAGCCAAAGAAGTAATATTTTTTATAAAGACACACCTCTGCTTCTTCTTTGTTTGACAGCACATCTCTGTGCATCATTTCATATCAAATCTAGTCTGACAAAACTCTTTGGGACTGATGCTGGGCCTGTATGCTCATCCCAATGGACAACGACTAGCTGTGGTTCTTACGTGAAAGAGTTTCAGTAATGAAGATTGCCATGAAAGTCAGGGATTATGTAAGGATATAAAACTTCCTGATTAGGGTTTCAAATGGCTTCACGCATCAAGATAAGTCCACATTTATGCAAGCATTACATAGGCAAACATTGACAAAACACTGTAAGGAAAATATTAGAAGTATGAGTTGGCAGCCATTTTGTAGACTATAGTGCAGACAGATAAAATTATTCCTAGCCCCGTATCTACTCTCCACTAAATGAATTACTGCATACACCACCGATAATATCTTGGCACACATCAAAGGCAACATTGACTTTATTCCATCAACTCATAAACACAGCAACAGGAACACAAGTCTCAAGACAAAAAAATAAAGGTCATTTGGCGCTCTGCCTCCTTTCCCTTTCATGTCAGCAGTGGCCCCCAAAAGACTTGATGGAAAGCTACTGTTTCATTTGGAAGCCTTCCCTTCTTCCTAGGTCTCACACAGCATCGTTATAAGGCAGGGGAACCACTGACAGCTTCCTGCGGCTCTCCTGAGATGTGTTACCACGTCCCTGCTCTGCGTGTCTGACTGCTGTCCACAGGAGCCTTGCTGTACCAGGGTGAGCAACGCTGTGTCAGCTCTTTGGATTTCAGTGGTGTCCCTTCTGCATGTGATTCAGAACCACAGTCTACCCACATACATCATCTATATAACCACGCAATCCTGTTTTTGTTATCCCTGCTGTTCCTCCCACCTTCCTTCCTTGTATCATTAGCTTATTGCATCTCAGCCACAAGTAGACTGTAAGTTCTGCAGAACTTCTTACACTTCAGTATCTTGTTGCCTAATGGGCACTAGCAGAACACAAATAGTCGTTACAAAACAAATAGTCTTCAACAGCCGGGACAAATAAGATACATATGTGCAATTTCAGCCCCTATGGTTTGTTTGACCTAGAAACCCATATTCTCTTGAAGCAATTCCTCTTGTGTTTTCTGTTTTATGTCAGAGATGAAGCTAAATAAAATTGTAAGGAAATAAAAATAAAAATAATAATAATAATAATAAAAAAAACATGATCATTTCATGATCTCCCAGTCTGATAAGTTTACTTTCAGTTTCCTGGTTAATTGACAGGTGGAAAAAATCCAAGAGTTGAAGAAAAAAAAAAATCTCTGTTTATTTTCTGCCAGTGGAGCTCCTTGAAAGGAAAGCCACTCATATATTATCCCTTCCTTGTAACATAGTTTTCCATAGACTGGAAACTTTCCAGCTTATTTCATATTTTCAGGCTTAAGTGAGATACATACAAAATTTAAGAGCTGAGACCCCAAGGAAGCATAGAGTGTCTTCCAGCATTGGCTTCACAACGCTAAGGATTGGGTGCCCAGTCAGAGGAGAGTGATCCAAAGAAATGGAAGTGGGCATGTCAATATGGTAGGTGGGACTGAAGCCTCTGACCAGAGCTCCAAGCTCCACTGCTCCTCCTAACTGGCTGGGTCTGGGACATGTGTTGAGTTGTGCACGCCCACACTGACATGATTTATCCTATCTGTTTCAGCCTCTTGCTGAACACAACACAACACTGCTTCTCTGCATCAGCTGGAGCCTGTTTCCCTGATGTTGGCCATGTGGTCTTACACTAGTGCATAGGGCACTACGAGACCAACGGCAGAGGAGTCAGACCAGACACGTGCCCAAATCCATAACCCTACCACGTGCACAGTACAGAGGAAGTTGTTTGTCCCCCATTAAATAGTACAACACTAAAGTAGAAAGAACATTAAATAGGGGAAAATTAAGGTTTGCTGAAATACCATCCTGACCCAGCCCTGGGCTTCCTACTCAGTGCATGGATGCTTCCACATCTAAAACTCCTCAGCAAAGATCTCCTTGAGACCAGAGTTAGTGAACGGGGTGCTCTGCCTGAATGCCCAGAGCTGTCTGGACACCTCAAGGTATCTGAGATCCAACCCATGGCTCAGCCTCCTGATGGGAAGTGCATTTCCACATGGAATGACAGCTGTGTATGCAGCAATGTCACAGTCACAGAGACTTGGGGTCTAGGGTCACCCTGACCGATGGGTGTGCAGTCTCACACCTCTTCCTTCCAGAAAGGGTACCCTGGTCATCAGGCCACAGGTGAGTTTTGGTGAAATCTCACACATATGTCAAAGCAAACCTGCGTTCAACAGTCAACAAGATCAGAAATCTAATTAACAAGACAGAAGATGCTGGCATTTAGAATATTATTTGCTACATGGCTTACATTAACATATGCTCAGGAACAGCATCGATGATCTGCTTTACCATCATCATATTTTAAAGATGAGACTTTTTTTTTTTTTCGCCAGTGTCTTTGTGCAGTGTACAAGCATATTGGAGCTTGCAGCAATCTGCAGATCTAATTGAATATGGTCTGATTCAGGCTCTAGATGTTAAGAAAACAGAACTCCATAACAGGCCTTTGTCTAAATTTCAGTATGGGAATGAGCTATCAAAGCCAGTACGCCTTTGGCATGGATTTCTTTTCTTCTTTGCTCAACATTTTCTTCTCTGCTCAACATACTTACCCAACTAGCTGCAAACCTCCCCAGAGTCACAAACATACTGATGAGTCAGTTTAATGCAGTCTTCAGCTCTTTACCTGGAAATCTGGCAGGCTTGTTGATGTTACAGCATCAAATCAGTTTCTGCTCTCCTCCTTTGGCGTTCTTGCGCCTGTGCTGCCAGGGCCTGATTTTGCTCTGATTTACACTCAGGAATTATTGCTCGGAAGTGATCTGCAATAATGGAAATAACAAATTATATTTCTAGTAGGAGAGCAAGCAAGCAAAGCAAATGGCAAAGCCCAAACATGCCCCGTGCTGATGGGTCAGCTTTAATACATGGAGGATGTTTGCACGGCTGTGACGCACGGGCAGCCACAGCTGCGGGGCTGCTGGTGCCGGCTGTCTGCCCCAGCCCCGGCATGGCTGCCAGAGCTCCTCGCCCTGCAGCTGCCGACTGCCATGGCTTGGAGAGCAGCGCTTCGAAGTCGGTGATGCCCCG
The DNA here is from genome assembly GCA_013399115.1 of Anseranas semipalmata. NCBI lineage: Eukaryota > Metazoa > Chordata > Aves > Anseriformes > Anseranatidae > Anseranas > Anseranas semipalmata. The sequence goes on from VXAA01001874.1 coordinate 706,265, forward strand.
GCTGCTTGCAGGCTGCTCGGGCACACGTGCAGCTGTCCACACGCTGGTAGCAGGGTGGAAAGCCAGGGCTGCCCCACTGTCAGCCATCCCAAGCTCCCACATCCTGCCCCAGAGCCCCACGGGCCCTGTTCTGCCATTAAAATCAGCAATACAGGCAGGGCAGGACCTACACCAGCAGCTTCTCCACACATAGGTGTCTACTACAGGCAGACATCAAATTGCTGTAAATTGACCTCCTGAGCACTCGGTACTGATGCAGGAGACCCAGGCATGCTGTGGTAGGTCCTACGTGTGCACAGGTCCATGGGCAGCATGGCTGAGGGGACAGGAAGGAACACCCAGCCAACGAGGGGGGCATCACCCACCCCTCTGTCCAGCTGCGGGACACCTCACTGCTTTCCAACCTGACACTTTTATGGGGTGAGGAGATGTCAGCTGAGCACTCATTTGAGCTCAAGTTAGGCCAAAGACAAGAAGTCTGCAGGTTTCACCCTGAAGGTATCTACAGCCCAAGACATTGTGCTGGCTTTCAACACAGGGTCAACTTCACACCTTTAGGAAAGAAAAGCTTTCAACAGTGGTAAGCATGCTTTACTGATGTTAAGCTTCCAAGAATTACAGTCACAAGTACACCTCATTTTCTTTTTTTTCTCTTTTTTTTTTTTTTTTTTTTCTGATTGGTCCCACAAAGTCCAACTTTTACTTAGGAGGAGGGAGAACTGCACACTGCCCTTTCACCACCTGCCCCAGTGCTGCCCACGCCATGCTGCCCTTCATGTTACAATACTGCTCTTTTCCACCCAGCAGGGCTACTGCTGCCTTATTTTATATTAAACCATGTGCTTAACATTTATAGGTCATTTTGTCCTCATCTGCATTACAATTTTGTTGCACATCATAAATGCAAAATGAGTTTCACTTCTTCTCCCTATGTCTTTGGTTTATTGCATTTACATAAAACTGTCAAACATTTATGGGGATTTTTATAACTTTATTAAATTAATTTCTTCAGCCACCAAGGAGATGACATTTCCACAGTAGCACTGTTATTTCCCAAACCCTATTTTCTGGTATCTTTGGCCTCACTGAAGTGGCACATTTTTCATTAAACTTAGCAGTACATAAAGTCATTAAGGTGACAGTAGTGTGCCATTATAGCTGTTGTAGCAATGCTGATAGCAACTTCACCCTTGGGTCATTTGAAGCAGTTATTAAGTAAAGTGTCAGGAGATATCGAGTGACTTAGAAAACTTTGAATTGCCTTGCTGTAAGTACCTCTTCTATGCAGAGAGCACAGAAAGTTACCCCCGTAGCTCAACTCTTCTTCTGGAAAATCAGAGCTATCAAACATTGCAACCAACACAGCCAAAAATGTTAAGACAGCCTTTCCCTCCCCTCTAGTATTCCTTGTAAGCTGAATCTATTTTATTTCTAGCAACATGTCTTCATTCTGATTTTTATCTGCTTTAGAGGCTAAATTTGCCTGCCAGCCCTGGGAGCTCTGCTGATCTTCCTGCACGTCACATCCTCTGTTACCACAGTCACAGTCATTCTGGTCCAGCAGGGAAAAGCTAGATGCAGAAGCAACAAACAACCTTAAGAAGTGGGATGCAGTCTGCTAGCAACATAAGCCTTCCATCCTTCTACTGCACTTAAAATTTACTGGAGGACTCAAAACCTTTTAAAGCGATATGAATCTTATGCCTGAACCAGTGAGCTTTGGATAGTTTTTTTTTTTTTTTTCCAGCCACTGTTTGGGTAAGGGTGAAATAATTTTACATTCACTTCCTGAAGTCTCTCAGCAAGCCTAGAGCAATACAGACCTACTGATATCTCTTAATAGTGCCTGAACTGGCCACATAAATCATATTAATGAAGACCAGGCCAAACTTTCTAATAAAGTCTCTGAAGGTAGACATTCCACTGTGGCTTAAAAGGATGCTATTTTTTATCATATCATAAAATAGTGTTTTCTGGCCAATTTGCACAAGTGGCATAAGCAAAGCAAACACATGGCAACCTAACAACACCAATACTGTAAAATTTATGTAACATAAGCCTGTACTTTTGGTTACAACGAGCTTTTAAAAATTGTTCAAGTTGACATAGCTTAGCATTTTCAGGACCCGGTCTTTAAATTTACATAGGTTCATTACAGAGACTTTTTTTTTGTAGTGGCATTCCTGAATCATTTATTATTCCTTACATCCATTTTTGGATAGCATTTACATGCTAAGAAGTCCTGAACGCTTCACTGTGTTGACTATAAAATGCAGCTGGAATTGTCAGCTCTGTAGGGCAGCAATTGTTTCCCCTGTAAGGAAACAATTTTCCATGTAGGGAAACAATTTCCCTCTGTGGTGCAGGGGCTGTTTCCCTTGTTGCTCCACAGGGGAGAGGGGAGCCCGCTGCTGTCGGGAGGCCTAGTGCCCCCATTTTGTGACGGCGGTGAGTCACGGATCTGCGCTGCTGCTTTGCACAATCAGTGACTTGGGTTTCGTGTTTACAGCTTTTAGCAGAGACCAGACACAGCAGTCACCGCTTGGGAATGGCTGTGGCCCCGCCAGGCTGCCCTTGGAGGGTCGTGTGACATACCTGCTGTGATAAACAGGAGAGCAGGCTCTTCCTGGAAGGGGAAAGAGGAGGCTGGAAGGGGTTTTGTGTCCCACAAGGCAAAACAGATTGCTCCAAATCTCTCTTCTGCCCTCCCCCTCCAATCTGACAAGTGCTGAAGTTCTGTGGGTCACTGGAGGCAGGTTCATGTATGGCAATAGGCTGTGGTGGTATGGGTGTCCTGGAAGATGGGCTTTTCAGGTGGTGCTGGAGGTCTTGGGCACAGATGTGGTAACTGCTGGTCACATAGTCAATGTGGGGAAGACTGGGGCTGTTCTGAGCAGCCAAAGAAGCAGACACACAGCAGTGCCTATCATACAAGTGAGCCAGGGGAGTTCACTTAAACTGTTTCTCTTTTTAACCAAGATTTTACACCCAAGAAAAAATTCACTCAGACCATTTGAGAACATTCAAAATTTGTGAAGTTAGAGGTTGTCAACATAGTTGTCACTACAAACATAAAATAGGTCTTTCAGATCCATACTATAAAAAAATGATAATTTCATCCCTCTCCCGTGAGCTGTATGCTCAGCTGCTTCTTCTCCTTCTATTGAAGTTCTTGCTCTCCTTGCCTCACAGTGTGAAAGTATGCTCTTCAGATTATTTTATCTAGTACATACGCACCTATATGTGTGTGTATCTGTATATCTATATATGCTATATATACGCTATATATATAGCACACAAGTATATGCATTTGTATCTATGGATAGAGGAGGGGAGAACAGATTTTTGCCTTCCACAGAGCTGGCAATGTTTATGATAGTTCCTATGCTGCCTATCTGTTTGGACATCTTATAAGTCCTGCACGTAAGCTGGCTTGCCCTCATCACTCCTCCCTTCAGCTGGCTCAGGCACCATGCATGTTGCTAGTGCTTGTAGTTTTTAAATAGAAGCCTCATATTTTTTGATGATTCCTGAAGCCTCAACTCTAGAGATCACAGGAGGAACTCTGCTTACTCCTTTTTTTTTTCCTCTTTCCTTCTTTCCTTTCTGCTCTAAAGTAAGCTTCCAGACATTTCGCTATAAAAACATGGGCTATACAAAAGACCTTAAATACCAGAAAGCAATTAAAGTTTTTATTAACTTTTTAAGATCTCATGGGTTTGAGTCACCCAATTAATCATTTTTCAATGCTTCAGATGAGCAAAAATAGAAGTGTATTGTTTTATTGGCAGGTCCCTGTTTAGAGAACCTTGTTTACTAACTACCAATTACTTGGTCATTTCTTCTGCATTCTTCATTAGTGAGAAAAAAGCACCCACTATACTGTCTCTTTGGCTAGGCTGGTTTAAATCATTTCTTTGGAACATTACATTTGCTGGTAACAACTTGTCTGGCTTTGTATATTTTTTAATTCAAGCTTTTTTTTTTGTATATCACTACCGGTGTGGTCAGAAATGAGTAGTTTTAGAAGGTATTAATTAATCTAAGAGCCTCTCTGTCACCATTTACTTCACCACAGAACTTTTGCCTTGCACATTTCCTGCCTTTATCAATTTTCTATGCATATTTTAAGAGGTAGTAGACAGCTTCTTCCATGGGCATTAGACCTTTTTTTTTTCCTAAAACTATCTGTTCTTTCAAAAACCAGTCACATACAAGAGCAAGTCTTACTCTGATTGACGGAGCATAATCTATTTCGTTCTGCTGAGATCAGTCCAGCTAATTTATTGCTTCTTGTTTACAGTCTGAAAGAGACCAAGATCTTTTCATATCAATCTTCCCAGCAGTCTCTAAAAGTACTATTTATTGCTCTTAAACTTCTGGTTAAATAATATTCAGTCATCTCTGAAGCATTTTCAAATAGAGAATGTTCCTGAGGACTGTTAAGAGTCAGCAATGCCTTTTCATTGTGTGGAATGACATAAATCACAAATGATGAGTGAAGACACCATTCAGCTTCATAATTTCTTTAGATGAGTTTGCCTGACACCTGTTTAAATTGAACACCAGCATTTGCAGAGTGAATACCAATTCTTTCCACAAGTCTTCATATGGATTTTACAGGGAGAAGAGTACTTTGATTGCACAATTAAAAGATTCCAGAAGAAAAAGTGAGTTAGCATTATGCATAAACTGTGAGCAGTCATTGCATGAAACCAGCTTTAAATATTCTGCAAATACGCAATCAGAGTAACCGAAGCAGAGTATGAGCAATTACAGGAGATTTCAGTGTGCCCTGGACTTGACCTGTGGGTCTTGATGCACCACACGAGAAACTGGGAGATATTTCAGGTCAAAGCCACACTGACCTCCTTCATTCAGAAACATTCTGGCTCCCCTGTCATATTATGAGTTTTTTACTGACAGTACCCTAATTACCACTAGCTCATTAGCGTGCAGCAGAAGTGCTAGTTTGGTTAGAGGACAGATGTCCTCTTCCATGTCCTGCCGTGCTGGGGAAAGAAGTTGCCTTTCCTAGCCTGGCCCAAATGGTCATTGCTGCTCTCTTGCCCAAGGTCACTGTTCCCTCGTTGTTACCAGTGCAAGGGCTCCTACCTCAATTCAGTGATTGTGAGTGGGGTTCACAGAAACCAGCAGTTTAAATAGTGCTTGTGCAGAGCATTTGAAATAAACACGAGAAGCAAGAACATGTAATTCCAAATATACTTTACAGGCATAAACTTGTCCATGATTTTTGGCACTCCATACAAGGCCACAAAGAGCCACACAGCCAACTTGGGCCCCTCTGCCTGAAGGTCAAGGACATCTGACAGATTGCTATCATGATAGACTTGATGTCTCAAATATTTGTTACTTTTAGACACCCCTCACATTGCTCAGATGCACAAGTACTCTCAGGGAATTGTCTGATTCAACAGCCTATCTCACGACTTTCAGTGTCCTAAACAGCAATACAGTCACAGGGATGTAAGTGTGAGCAAAATTTGGCCTCCAAAATCCTTACTGGTAAGAACAAAAGAGAAAAGAAAAAAAAAATGAAACTAGAGGCTGAATTTGTAGAGGTGACTTGAAAGGAAAATTGAACTCCACCAACAGTTAGCAGAACGTTATAGATAAGAAAATTCACATGCATTGCCCCATACTGTCTCTTGAGATCAATGCGATTAATTCAAACATTTTCTGAAGCAGATGTGCAGCTGGCTAACTGTACTGGTTGCCTGCATAGTTCATATAACAACACAGAGCCAAATCTAGCACAGCTGCCATGTGCAGAACTCCCTGCCATGGGTAAAAACTCCTTGCTCAAAGAACAGTGGGATTAAAGACATGGAATAAACCCCCCAAATCCAGTGGTACTGGGCACACCAGTAATGTGACATCCTTAGGAGTCCTGTTGAATCTCAGTCTCATTACCCACAATGTACACATGACTCACTTTTGTAACAGAAACTGATTGAAGGGGGTCCATTTGTTTAAAATATTTTCTATCTTCAGAAGTTTTAGAAGGTGGAATGCACGTCATTGCTAGGACAACCCTTTCTCTACTCATTTATCAGTATGTGGCTTTGTTCAAACTGCATTTACATGCAAAGGGTCTCCTTGGAGAAGATTTTTGATCTCAGTTCCTCCAATGAAGCCAGCAAAGTCCTGCTGGATTTCTCTGCTGTAAACATGTTCCAAATCTGTCTCTCAGGACCTCAAGATTCAATAAAAATGAATTACCAGCTATGTGAAAGTTTTACGTGTGTAGCAAGAAAAGTAATGGAATGAGAGTAACAGTTTATTTGTAGAAGTAGAAGCAAGCAGTCTAAATAAATGGAAGCAACTGATAATTGTTTAGGCATTCAGAGGTTTTGTAAACATTTCATTAAATTGATGGCATCTAATGCATCCTTCCAACTTTTTATGGCATGAAAAATTATGTGGATGGGCCCTTTAGCACATCTTTCTTTAACAGTTTTTTTTTCCAGGCTAGTTATAACACTGTGACATCTAGATCTCAATTAGCCAACAGGTCCATGACCTTTATGGACATCAGTTTTGAAATTCATAACAAGGGAGTCCAGAGCATCTCTTAGCCATGCCTAGACAACTAACATGTTTATAGAGTTCTGCTGTGTGTGTAAAACTTCTGCTGCAATCATTTATTGTCCTTCAGCGGTGAACTTAACCACGAGGAATCCCATGAGGATCACAAGTCCTTGACGAAAAGGATATGATATATAATATAATAAATATTATTTATTTTTACAAAGAAAAAAAGAACCTCAGCATTGTAAGTTGCTAGCTACCTACTTAGAAATAGGACGAGTGTCCATATCCAAAACAAAAAGAGGCAAGGGTTGGACACGCACTACCTTCAACTGTTTTTGCTTTAAACTGCCTGGTGATCCCAAACATGACACTTGCCACCATCATTCAGAGGAAGATCAGAGCAAATGAAGTCAGACCATCAACAGTAATGCAGAACCCACATAAAGTCAGACATTCCCCTTCCATCTCCACTTTTCTCCAATGACAACTTTTGGGTTGAGTTGTTAATAACTCTGCCCACAACGTTAGCAAAAGTTCCGTGACTATGTCAGTAGCACTGAACAGATGATGGCAAACAGCAGTTAATTCCCTTTAAAAATAAAATTGGTCCTGAGCAGAGCTGTTTGATTTATCCAGCAAACTAGGAAAAAAGAGAAAAATGTGTTCTCTCATCTAGCTCTCATCAAGCTAGGGTTGCTAATACAGGCTAAGATGATCAAGGCCAGTAACATGAGTTTCTTTAAAAATAAAACCAATCCTCAGAAAAAGATCTGTGAGCTCTTCTGTCTCTGACTTGGTTAGGTTCACATCTTGTGTACCTGTTGCTTGCGCTCACTTCAGAAATGTGCATAGTTCAGAGATGAAACGTGCTAGTACCTAGTGTGTCCCAATACCTAATAATTCTGTGTGGTTCCTTTTTTCCCTTATGTTTGGTTTTCAGCTGGGGAACCAAGCTGACCAAAGGGCTAACAGGGTATAAATTCCTTTGCTCTAAATTCAGGGAAAGGAGATAGAGGTGTGAGACCTCACTATCCTCTTCATATTCAACCACTGAGTGCTCTTGAGATCCCTCAGGTCTGAACCAGTTTCTTTACTTTTTACTGTTTGAAATATTAGAAAATGTAAGAAAGATCAAGAATCTATTATGAAGACCATACTTGAGGCTTCCTGTTAAAATGTGAAGTCACCAGAAGATAAGAAGATGTCTTATTATCACATGTTTAAGACAGTGTAAGCAGTAAGTTGGATTGTGGAAAAAGATCATGAAACTAACCTAAAAGGGTACCTTTTCCCTCGACTATTCTATTTTGTTGCCTTGTTTTTAAATTAGTGAGCTCAAAGCAATATTTTTCCAGAAAGACCAGTCTGCCAGTACTGATCAGTTAACACCCCAGGAGGTTCCTCTTTTGGTCACATGACAAAACAAACAATACCATTATGACAAAGCTTCCCTGTAAGTCAAGAATATATAAAAGTATACTAGCTACATACTGCTATAGACTCGTAACAAAAGCAATCATAGTGGTGACACATGCATTACTACCAAAGCTGAAGACAAGGTGGAAGGGGTGGCAGGGTGTGTTTGTTGTGTTTCTCTGAAGGGGTATAACACAGGATAAAAGGTGATTCTCAACTGTAAGTCATACTTCTGTTAAGCAACATTATCAAGCATGTAATTATTGAAATATGTGAGGAACAAAGTGCGGTAACAAAATTACCATTACCAGCCTGCTGTACCAGCTGACTTGTAAATCTAACAGCAAGCAAGGAAACTATTGCAATAAACTGAGGTCAATATCAGAGCTCCATCATTTGTTTAAAGATGCACTTACAAAGCAGTAGTAGGAAATACTAACACTAGTTGGATCCATTCACTAATAAAAGATGGCAGTATTGATATGAAATGAGGATGGCACAGGGGACGGGGCAGTTTTATTACTACCTGGTATGGTCTGTACCTTAATTTCATATTAACTCGATAGCAACTCAGCTGCCCATCCTTCTGCTAGATAAGGGCTATACCTGCCTCTCTACTGCACAGCCAGAAAACTGTATTCTAAATGCATTCTCATATAGTTATTTCTAGCTGCTTTATGGTCAGGGCCAACAGATTCCCAGCAGTTGTACAATACATGAGAAGCCTCCAAAGCAGTATTTCTGTAGCACTGTTAGCTCTGTAGTACACACAGCACAAAACACAGGAGATTAGACTTTTAACACACAATTTCTAATAGCTGACAAATAATAATCCTTGGCTTTCCAAGATTTGGCAGCAAGCCATTTAAGAATTATAGGCTGAACTGTGAAAGAAAAATGTGTTTTGAAATCCCATCTTTATTAGTTAAGCTATCATTATTGCTATTCAATTATAGTAAAATTTGCAGCTTTCATAGTGCAAAACAACACTGAAAAGTCTTTTGACAGAATTAGATGTAATGTGCCTCTATTCAGGCCTGGTCCTTCAAGATATCAAAATGCCCCCAAATCCCCCTGAAACCTGCTGACACAGCAAAATGGAGGGGGATGAGAGATCTAAGAATAGCACAAAGGATGAGATAACTCTGCCTGAACAGGTATCTAAGAGTACTATGGCCCTAAAGACTTCCACAGCCAGAGGCTTAAAATGACAATGGGAGCTGAGGGAGGGCGTTCAGCAATTTACGGCATCTCTAGCATATAAAATATACAGCCCAATGGTTTCCAGTGCGTGGGCCTCCAAAATTTTTCAGTGTTCTTTTTAAAGGAGAACCTATACAGGCATACTGCTGTATAAGATATAGATTTGCCTTCCACATTAACTTTTCTTGAGACTTTTGGCAATGGTCTGCAGATCCCCAAGAGACCATGGGCTGAAAACAGCTGTCTGGAAGGTATCAACAGATGCTCACTACAAAGAGATATAGAGAGAATTAAGTCCCTCAGATGTGGTGTAGCCAAGACACTCTGCAGCTCCTGAATGTTTTGGTACTGCGTATTTGAGAAAAGAGGGGGCTTTTAAGTAAGGTTACAAAGAAACATGAAGGAATTTATTAGTGGCTGAACAAACCCAGTGAAGCTACAGCTCCTGTTGTGCCCCAAGAGCTCTTCAGGGTCCCAAACACAACTCCCTGCACAGGCCTTTCTTTTAAGTAACAGCAGCAGTAATTGATAATAGTAAAAATGTCATCTCTGCTGGGTTGTTATTTGGAGAAAGACAAGTCGATGGGACAGGATCACCCTTTTACAGGAATAAGAAAGAAGAAAAACTGTTAGGAAAGACAAATCTCTGATCAAAAATGCTGAGGAGGACAAGAGGTGGGATGAGAAATGAGAAGCAGTCCTCCTGTTTCAGTAATACTGCCTTGTTGATCTTCCCTCCCTTCACCATGTGGTTTCTATTTTCTTGTATTAATCCGTGCTTCCCCTCCCAACATTTTTTCATGTGCTTGCCAGTTTGAGGTCAACGAGTACTAAGAATGGACTGAAAAGAATTTCCAGGATGTTTTTTGAGACTATTAATAACTTTAGCAGCTATTCAAGCAAACAGCGTTCCATTTTCATTGTACTTCAGCACATAAGCTCATCGCTTCAGGAGGCTAATTCAGAGTTTCCTCATGTTACAGATAGTATATATGGTCTGATACACTATGGGGTTTTGGAGACAAGATGCCACTTCCAGTGGGACATGGGAAAAGAAGGAGCCAATACTGTACCGATCAACAGGAACATTTTTCAAAGGCAATGAAATTCCAGAAGCAGCACTCAGTGGGGGATTTTTAAGCATTGCCACTTTCAGCACTTCCTAATTTCAAGACTCCTGACCACATGGCAGGCCTTCTTGAAGTCCTAAGCTGTGAGGCATTCCTCAACGATGTGCAGGAAGGCTGAACTACCTATCAGTGAGATCTGCAGAAGCCACTCAAGCCAGGCAGGTTGCCAGAGGCTAAGGGGAGAGGTGGCACTTCTGGAAATATGTGATTAAACTTAATCAGTTCTTTGCAGTGAAAACCCGGAGCAGCATCCCTTACCCCAGTGATGTGGGGGGCTTGGCTGAGACTTGAAAGAGCAAGGTAGAGTCAAGCCCATAATGCAGTGAATCACTCAATGTAAAATAGATCCAATCAGCAAAGTTCAGGACAATTCACCTCAAAATTACGCCGAAGTCTTGTGTAGGGCAGACTGCCAACAGGACGGTGACCTGTGCTTCAAAGAAGGCAGAATACCAGGGCTTCACATATTCCAGTACAGTGCTCTAACTGGTATGTTGGGCTAAGTAGGAAGACACAGCCAGTCTCATTCCTAGCTGTATTCTGTGTGAGGCCTGACCTGGTAAGTGTGCTCTGAGAATGTCTTTTTTTTTTTTTTAATAAGAAAAAAAAAAATCAAGCCTGGAATATGAGAGAGGTCAGGGAGAAGATGATCTGAGAACCCCACTGAGGCCTGGGCAAGAGGCAGCTTGAAGATGCCAGGTGTGGCTGCTTACACATGAACAGATGTCTTGCTTCCAAGGGGATTAAAATCTGACCTTGAAGTGCTTAAAAACAGGGGCCAAAGTCTATTTTAGAGATGATTTTTATAAATCAGAAGATGGTATTTATAAAGAAAGAGAGTAAAACTTGCACAGGAGGAAAGGAAGCACTATGCCAAGTTTCAGAGTGATGTGCATGGACGTAAATCACATGTTAGAGGGAGAATATTGGGGAGTTAAGTGATGAATTCACACCCAAAAGAATATGCGCTTGATACAATGTGCTAGCTTGGACTTCTCTTGCAGACTGCAGCTTTTGGGCATCCAGAGCTTTCCAGCATTTTAAGAAATGATGCAATATGTATGTATATTTTTCCAAAGGCTTTGTCTTGTGTTTTCCTTATTGATTTTGTGTTTCTGAAAGAAATACCAATATGCAAAGGGATATTCAATTTCTTTTTTGCCTCCCCTCAAAATGGGACAGGTTAGCAGACTAAAAATTATAGACATTTATGGATTTATTTTTAAGATACAAAATTAGATCTGATTTTTGTACAAGTATCAACACATCCCTTGTGAGTTTCAGAAGTTTTCAACACTTTTTCAAAAAGGTAACCAAAGCCAAGGAGTGACCCAAACCTACACCTGACATGGCGAGAGCTGAAGGACAGTGAAGTATGGTTCCTGCGGAGAGAACAATGTCCCAGTTGGTTACACATCTGAAGATGCAGCTGAATTCTTCCTCCTCTATAGAAATTATAGCCCTTTCTTTTTTTCAAGTTTTCCTGGCAGCTGTGGCTCTACAGCATCTCAGACCTCTGTACATTACAGCTTACACCAGCTAAGAGCCTAGCAAAAGAGAAACAATGGAGAAATTTTTCTGGTTGGTGGCTGGCACAGTAGAAGATGGCAATGCCATGGATACAATATACAGCAATGCCATGGAGAAGCTGGTAACTGTTTTGTTTTTATTGAGCATTACAGCTAAGCTTACTGCCCATTTCCTCAACAACTCACATTTACTGAATACTGTTAATCCCAAGAGTAATTTCCCAGCTAAATGAGTGTTAGTTACACGAAACAAATAAACATGGTTCGGTCCCTTTACCACTCTCTCCAGTGTCAGAACTTCAAGTGCTTATTGACCTTTCAAGGAAGAGCACATGCAGAGCAGATGGTTGCAGTGGCTGGAGTGCCAGCCCTGGCCTGGCACAGACACAAAGCATACGTATGCCAGCAGAAAGCAAAGGGTTAAGACACTGAGCTGGGCTGTGGATTTGGGCTGCTGGGCTTTCCTCCAGACTCCCGTGTTACCTTGGGCAAGTTGTTTAGGCCGTGTCCCAGGGGCCCAACCTAAAAGCAAGGTGACGGTATTCCTTCTCAGCAACTGCGCTTCTCCTGGCTTTTAAAAAAAAGTCCCTCAGGCCGGGGTCTTTCTTACTAGAGCATGTTCCAGCCATGATCCCAACGGGGAGCAGAACGCCCGTGTGGCTCTTCTGCACCTCAGCAGCTAGCACGTTCCCACCCACAGGGGGGCCCGTTCCCCCTCCTGCTTAACTCTCCCTTGTTTCACTGTGCCTAAGCAATGACTGCTCCCAGGGGTTCTCGTTCCAGCCAGTCTGACACTCCCAATGGTATTTACTGGTGTCACTGGAAATCTAATGGCACTTTTTTCTAGTGCATGGAGACGTTTTCATTAACTGTGGTTGAATTTCAGCTAATGCCGTTACACAATCCGTACCTCCACTGGTAATTGCAGGGGAGTTAATATTGCATTTTCACTTCCTGTCTTTAAAAAGGAGACAACTGTATTGTTTCAAATTGCTCTGTGCATAGCACATTCCCTTCATAGTTTTGCAAAACCCAGGACAGCTTGTGAGATGTGCTAAAGGTCAACAGAAATATACTCCCCATGGGATAACCCTAGAACAGTGTCTCCATTGAAGTGTTTGTGCTAAAGCTTTAGGCTCTGGTGTGTACATTAGTGCAAGCGTTCAGAGAAAGAGTGGCAGCAGCCATCACATATTGGAAGGAGGAAGGAGACAAAGCAGGACTGATGCTATTGAGAGCGAATCTGGAATAGGTACAGATGAACAGATTTTATATCTTCCAAACTAAAACAGTAAGACAAGTCCTGGGGGACACCACACACAAATTTTGCACAGCTCTAAAAATACAAATATGTTACTGGAGAGCTGGATGTAGCTGTAAGCCTGGACACAGGCATAGTATGCCATGCTGACAGCCATGGAGAAACAGCAGCCTCTATACCTACTGCTTAGCGCAGTGGGGTTACACCTGTCCCTCACCAACATCACACCCCGCTTGGAGGCACCCCCTGCCCAGGCTGCTCCCTTCAGGAGGCAGAACAGCAAGGCAGGGCCTTCTCTGGCAGCCTTGGGGAGCAGGAAAGGCCAAGGTGCAAACTCCCCAGCAGCCCTTTACACAACCCATCCCTCCTCACGTGAGCCCAGGTCACACACAGTGTACAAGAAGTGCAGCCCCTCTCCTCCCCCATTAAATCCACTACTGGTTATCGTAAATGTATCTCGGGGGAGGTCATAAGGAGTGGAACAAACTTTGGTCAAGGTTATCACATCCTCAGATCAAAAACATGCATTTATATCCTGAGTAGATTAGATTAGGATTCAAGGGGACATGGATCTGCAGTTCGGGATATCTCCTCCTGTTGATTTTTCCCAAGTTTCCAAGGCAGATGATGGGCTTGTGTGGTAGATGGTGGATTTCTTGAAGGTACACTATAATCTTTCCCATATAGATGATGGAGTCAAGATGCCTAACATTAGAGCCAAAATGGTACTTCATTTCTGTCACCCATGATGGCCAATCACTTCTGAGGCTTGTGGACTGAACTAGGTATCATTCACTTCGCTGTTCTGATTTATAGCTGCAGTTGATTTTATTTTAGGCAGGTGATTGCTCATTCTTTTTTAGTGACTTCCCATTACAAGGTTTTGGAAGACCACAATGGCTTTTTATGCTAATTGGACTCTGCTTCCTCAGATTCTCACACAAACATTTAGCACAAAGCACAGACTGCTCTTTCCTCAGCCATCTGGCAGAGAAGCTGAAACCAACAATTTTCTGAGTCAAAAATCAGACATCTGAAAATAATGTTAATGTATTCTAACCCCTTTATATATACTGAGCAAGTCAAGAGACAAGTCAGAAAATGAAGAACAGGCTGTAGGAAGGGCACACCGTTCATCTTGCCCTTCAGAACACTTGAACAGTCAGACTAAGGCTGCGAGATCAGGAACTCAAATCCACCCTCCCCTAGAAGGGCAATACTGCCCGCAGCTCAGCATCTGTTACATCAAAGGTCAGGCAAGGGAGCTGATTTTTTTAATGGATTTATGCTGACAAGAAGAAATGAATGTGTATACATAAATATACATAGACATACACACACATTTATGCCTGGGATGTAGATCATTGTTTGCTGTCACCACATTACATTCTACTTGAGTTTGTAATGAACCCTTTCTAGTGAAAATCATTTTTAATCATTTCTACACCTTTATCAGTCAGGGCTGGAAAGCCTGCCTTGCTAGTGTAACAGACTTCAGTTTCCTGGAAGACAGACAGCTTAGATAGAGCTCCCAGGAAGAGGAACGATAAGACAAATTACTGACTTGTGACATGATTTCTTCTTCCATGTGACAGAGATAACAGAGGAAACAGAGAACTCAGTTTCAGCTTTCCGGAGCCCCCAGCCCTTCCAATGCACAGTGACGTTGTGCAATGGGAAGCGGAAGCCACCACTGCATTTCAGGTCAGTGACACTCTGTGAGGTAAACAAAAGAGAAGTCTGTATTCAAGACACACAACTCAAAAGGATGTATAGAGCATGCACATGATAAACCTGCACTGTATTTGAGCTCAGGTTTACCTGACTAGGGCAATGTAGTCCCCATATAGTCCATAGATGTCAACTGTGTTTGTCCATCAGGAATTCTGCTTTTGCATAACTTTTCCAAAGAGGAATATCTGTATAAAAGAGTTAATGGGACAATCACAGTCATAATGAATGCTGATGGCTAAGAAACTGCACAGGAGTAAGAAAATGAACATTTGGCAGAATATTTTTTGTCCCAGACTAGGCTCTAAATGAAAGACTGTCTTCACACAGACAGTCACTGGAACAGAAGAATTTGTAAGCTCTATCTGAACATCTCTGCAGCAAAGAGACTTAAAAAAAAAAAAAAAAAAATTAACACTTGGGTCCCAGTTGCTAGCAAAACTATTCAGAGTGACAAGTACCTTTAGGCAGAAAGAAACCTGACCTACTTCACAATATGTGTATGCCTATCCCACAGTTTCTGTGCCTAGCCACCCTAAAGGCTAATGAACAATTAGAGACAGTGGCTTCTGAATTTCCAGCTTCTATTCCCTGCACTCTATGAATGTGTCAAACCAGCACTGCTGCATGGTTGGCAAGAGTAAGCAGTCTCCCAAGTAAACCTGAAGGGTTAAATTCCCACTGAAGATGGAGGGGGTTTCAATGTGCTGGGGACCTACTGGTACCTCTCCATTATCATTGTACCCCTTCTTCAGTAACAATAGGACAATTATTGAAAGGAAACAACACCCTCTTTGTCAACATGACTTTGCTGTTAGAACGGTTTTCATAGCTTAAAAAATGCTGGGCAAAATTGATCTCAGAGGAGGATATCATCCCTGTCCAGCCGGCGAGGATAGATTACCATCAGCTTTCAAAAGCAGCAGTGTATCTTTTCCAGCCCCGTGAGCCAAGCAGATGGATGCCTGGATGGACGGTGTGGGGGTAGCCATAGTAACCACCATCCCGTGAAGCTCCCGCTCACATTTCTCTTTCTATCACAGCTGGGGAGAAAAGCCAAGAGCCTGCTGGGGTGCAGATATCCGGTCAGACCTTCAGCTATCAGCTCCAGCTGGGATTTCCATTCCTCTTCAGCAATTTTCTAATCTCACCTTGCTCATCTACACGTTATGGATGGTGAGTAAAATTCAATCCCTGGGGATGACCCCTTGAGCGAATTGCTTCCCCAGTGAGGCAGCCCACGCTGTGGGTGGACACAACACTGGCCACTTTCTTGCCCCACCAGCAGCAGGAAGTCCCAGAGCCTCCCCTGAGCCAGACAAACACCTCCATCTCACTTGAACACACCTAGATGGCTGCATGGCACATGGAGAGACATCAGGGCTGCCCCAGTTCCCAGCCCACGTGCAGCCTAGCAGCCAGCGTTCATCAAGAAGCACAGGGCTATGAGCAGCTTTGTGCTGTACCCGTCCCCACGGGAGTGGGCTGAGAGGTGCTGTCATGCAGACACCATCGTGGCTTGTCGGAGGGGATAACAGCCCCGGGTGCTGCAGCCTGGAAGGCAGTTGCTAGGCTTGGACAGGGGAGAAGGCTGCTCTGCTGTCAACTGAAGGTGTTATCCATCCTTATCTGTCACTTCAGGTTTTTATCATTATTTCTATTGAGGGCGAAAGTCTCATCTCAAAGCAAAATTTAGTGACACCTGTGACAACTCCTCTAGCTACCCTGGATGCACTATGAAAGGTTGGAACACATTTTAAAAGATGCTTATTGAAAAGGAAATATGATGACTCGTATTAAGATGGGCTACTAAAGCTTGCGTCCATTCCAGAACCACAGGATAGTTGTGGTTGGAAGGGGCCTCTGAAGATCATCTAGTCCCATCCCTTCATCACCTTCCTTTTATGTAGCCTGTACTTTATCAAATTGTCCATGAGGGTATTATGGGAGACAGTGTTGAAAGCCTTGCTAAAGTCAAGATAAAGAATATATTGCTCTCTCCTCATCCGCTGATCCAGACAGTTCATTGAAGGAAGCTACCAGGTTGGTCAGGCATGATCTTCTCTTCATAAATCCATGCTCCCTGCTCCCAGTCACCCTCTTGTTCTCCATACATTTGGAAATGATTCCCAGAATGACTTGCTCCATCACTTTCCCAGGGATCAAGGTGAGGCTGACTGGCATGTAGTTCTCCAGATCTTCCCTCTTGCCCTTCTTGAAGGCAGGCCAGGCATTTGCATTCTTCCAGTCCTCAGCAACCTCCCCCAGTTGCCGTGGCCCTTCAAAGATGATAGAGAGTAGCATCACAATGACATTGGCAGCTCCCTCAGCACTCATGGGTGTATCCCATCAGGTCCCATGAGCCTGTGTGTGTCCAGCTGGTTTAAACGTTCCCTGCTTGATCCTCTACACCAACAGTAAGTCTTCCTTGCTCCAGGCTTTCCCTCTTATCTCTGGAACCTGGAATTCTTGAAGGCAAGTCTTGCCTAAAAAAAACAAGTGGGTGAATGCATGGAGACCTGTGGATGTCTCTCAGCATCATACTGTAAATTTGCTTGAATTGACATGTGTTCGCTTTGTTTGAAGACCCTCTGAAAACTTTGACCTAAGTCATGATCATATAAAGCAATTGCCAGCTACTACTGTTGACCTGATCTACCTTCAGGAGCTTAATTTGCACAGCAGTCACATGGAGTCAGTCAGTATTGCTTTGTGCAACTCCACCTTCCAAACAGCTCTTCTGTTCTTGGGTCCTGGCCAAAACAAAATTAAAGCACTTCCCATTCAATTTTGCTAACTGCGAGAACTTGTTAATTTAAAGCTCTATGACAATGAGTAGATTAGGTTAAGCGGCTTGTTTTGAACAGCCTAATCCAACTGTTCCCAGCATACAACTTAAAATACCATTGACTTTATTAGCACGTGCTGCAAGAGCAGCCATAAATTACAGAATGCCTTCCAGTTGTCATCTCCTTCCTTCTTGCCTTTGTGAAGATCTGGAACTGGCTAAAATGTGCCAGTTTTACAAGGGGAAAGAGAGCAGGTAAAGAGGGTTGGAAACCGCTCATCGTACCCTTGCAGAGTGGCAGGCATCCTGCCCGAGGGAAAGGGCAAGGTCTGCACGGTCCCTACTCACCTGGCAATGTGTGCAGCCCTCCTGCCTCCAACACCTGCACCCCGTGCCTGCTGTCCCCCCTGGAGCCAGAATTAGGTAAACAACTAAATGCTTGGATGTATTCATGTATTTACTTAGCTGGCATATGTCTGAAATGAAGCCCCCTCACACACCAGAGGAATGGCTTTTTTTGCCTTGCTCTTTGCTTCTCCTCTCCCTGCTTCACCTGAGTCTGGTTAAATTACATTTGTGAAGCACAGGGGTATTAAGCGAAGAGCACTGCAGAAAAAGCTTACAAAGAAATGAATAATTCTGTATGCATAGCAGGGTTTGAATAATGTCCCTAGAACCACACGCTGGGAAAGGAGGAGAAAACCAAATATTGAACAGCTGCTCATTAGAAGAGCACCAGCCATCCTGAGCCCTGAAAGAGACAGGAGTCAGGGAGGGAAGCACTGCGTGACCGTGTAATTAAAGGCTCTATCAGAGTGTCCCGGGGGGCTGCAGTAAGGCTGCCCAGGCTGTGCAAACCCGGCATTCTTTTAACGGAACTGCAAGCAATTTTCTGGGGTCAAAAACCAGGAATCTAGCCCCCCTGGGCCACAAATTGTGCTGTTTTGTTCCAGGGACACCTTCCGGGGGGAGTCAGGAGATCAAATGAATGAAGCTCTGCCACTTCAGCCGAGGGGAGAGCTGGCAGCAGCCTGTGCTTGACATCCTCTTGCTCGGACACGGAGCCTGGGCAATGCTCTCTGTGCCAGCACTAACCTGGCTTCCTCTGGCGTTTGGCAGCAGGAAAAGCACCCTGAAAGTGCCAGACACCAGCATGGCACCCCGAGGATGTTGGTGAGGCTGATGTGGGTTTCCATGTACCTTACCTGCACAAGTACACAATTCTGTCAGGATGTTTTAGTCAGGCAAAATAAAATATTCATCTCTGGCTCCACTCTTGAAAACAGCAGCACTATTTGGCAGCAATTTAAAAATGAAAAATCATCTTCAGACACTTAATAAGAAAAATTTCATGTCTGATGGGTATTTGGCACAGTCATCAGCAGTTTACAGGAGAGGTTCATAACAGAAGTATAGAGTAAAGACATTACCAACCCTCCCCCAAAACACTGATGTTCAGACTGACAAGCAGTGATTTTACCACTGTTTTTTTTGGGAATACAGGTGTGTAGATGACATGACTGATCTCCAGAGGTTTTGGAGAAGGATGAGCAATGGCTGATGGACTGTAGTCACCCCTAAGGCTTTGTATGGAAAAACACCAGAAAAGAAGGCATTTTGTAGTCTACTGGGATATAAGAATATTGCAAATGTGGACCAGAACTTGCTTTCTGAGGCTGTAGTTATCCCACAACAATTTTGACTCAGGCTAATGGAAAATTAGCTTTAAATATGATGCAGCCAAAATGCAAAACGATCCACTAGAAAATTGCTAGGATTTTTTTTAAAAATGGAGCTTCTGCTGCCATTTTCTGTGTTTAGTTTTACTTGACAGGGCTCAGCACTTCTTAAGCTATACAAGCCACTGATACCTCTGTCCTACCTCACCCTGACTTCGGTGGGTTCAGCTGTAGCTTTTAGCCTACAGCCCGAGCTGGGGCAGCTGCAAAGCCACCTTTCTGCAGGGGTGACTTGGAGAAAAAAACATGCCTCGTAAAGTCCCCCTCTCCAACACGAGAGATCTTTTTCCTGCTTGCCCAGGTCCCTTCAAGGAGGCACACTGTTGTTCCAAGATGTGGGTCAGCAGCCCATCGTGGCGAGGGTGACAGGGGCACGGCATGTGCAGGTAACGTGCCACTGATGGTGTGCCAGCCTGGCTGTGATGCAAATGCCCTTTGAGTAGGCTGGTGCAGTACGTCTGTGCAGGCGTCACTATATCCTTGCCGCAGCGCAGTACTCATCTCGCCCCCGGACATTTCCAGTCAGCTCCCGCCTGTCTCAGCTTGGTTATCTCCTCTGAGCCAAAGCCTTGCTCCTGTCTGAGTAAGCCTTACAGCTCCACCACCTTCTCTCAAACACAATAAACTTCCCGTAGAAATTCCAGGTTTTCTTTTTGTCTTCCTTTTGCCTTCCCCTTTGTTTCCTTTGTTGTTGTGAATTATGAACCTGCAGGGCTGTTCTGCACTGATGGATTTCTTATGTGACTAGCTTAAATATACGGGAATAAATACTGCATGTTCATGTATAAGTCTGAATAAATAGAAGAGTATATATGCATACATATATATAAAACAATATAATTGTATGTGTATATATACATAGCAATGTAAGTGCCTATAATTACAAGTATGTAGATATAGTGGAACAGCATGAGTCTAGTGGAAAATTTCTTTAAAAAAAAAAAATTAAACTCACAGATTTCATTAATGCATTGAGCATCTGGAAAAACAGCCAAAATGCTCATTTTAATACCAAAGTCAAAACCACAGACTTCCTGTCGGTTCACATAACTGTGCGAAACATCGTTTCCCCGAGATAAGGCTATTTGCTCTGGGAAACAAAGGGCCGCGTTTGCCCTCGGCAGCCCGGGGCCGGTGCCGGCGCTGTCTGCGGGGCAGCTGATGGCGCAACCCGGCGGAAGCAGATGGCATCCGGGCTCCCCGGCACGGCTTTGATCTGTGCTGGCCCCCCGAAATCGCCCCGCGCTGGAGCGCTTCGCTCGGGGTGCAGAGCGAGGCCTCTCCCAGGTCCCACTGGAGAGCAGGGAGCATTCAGAACCCACCCGCACCCCCCGAAACCCAGGCGCCTGCCTTCCCCGGGGTTATTTCATAGGCACCTTGCGAATACCTGGTGCCACCATGCATTTACCCCCTGCAGCAGCGCACTGTTTGCCTAAGCCATGCAAAATACAGGGGAGATCCAGCCCCAGCACAGCTAGCTAATTAACGCGACACAAACCCTGATGAGGCAGTATGTGTTTCAGAGGCTCCAGTGGGCCGGGCTGCCCGCTGGTGTGAATCAGTTTGGCTCTAGGAGTCACCAGGCTGCTGCATTTGCTGTAGGTGAGGGTTGGATGCAACACTGAGCAGTAAGCCTTCAATGTGCCATGAGAAAAAAAAGAAAAAGAAAAAAGAAAATGATCTCAGTCCAAGTCCTGAACAAAGTACTTCTGAGTACATATATAACCACAGGAAATAAACATGCTTTTGAGTTTTTTCTAGAGTCCTCAAGAAAAAGAATATCCTTGTTATGGTGCAAAAACAACAACAACAACAAAACATCATCATCAGACTTGAAACTTTTGGGGACCAAATCCAAGCCATGTATCCCTTTTCAAATAGCAAGAGAACACAAGTAGCCCAGTGTCCACCACCTCACAGGCATTTATGTCTGTATTTTTCTTCCCCTAGAAGAGCTGCACAAGGAATATCTCAAGAAAAGGAAGATGCAAAGACATGTCTCCTTCAAACCACACTCTACGCTCGGAATTGCAGGTGGGGCTGGCCTCATTTTGCTGTGATTGCTCCTTTGCTTTTAGGTTGGTGTAGTGATTACCCTTTGAATAAAAAGCACACTCATTCAACTGAGACTCGTCTGGCAGTGTTTGGGCCCCTTTGAGGTGTAGGTTGGCTTCCAGGGAGTTGTATCTATGTGTATCAGGGCCTCGTTTTGTCCTTTAAAGAAGCAGAAGCTGCAGTTCTTAACTGTGGTTATTGGTTGCATGTGTTCAGAGACAAAGTCACCAGGCTTCTACCCTGGGACGGGTCAGGAGGAGGAACCCAGCCAACCGGCGGTGTTGAAGAGCCTTGCCCATGGCTCAGCTGACTCCCTGTGAGCACAAGGGGGGTGCTTAAAGGGCTGTTCCTGGCTCACCTCCACCGCACCTCGCCTGCACGCCCCTCGGACGCTGCATAAAATGGCAAGTTCAGGATAGGGAGGACACTGTGGTCACTCACATCACTATCCTCATGTTTTCTTAGGAGAAAGAGAGGTTTTCTGTGAATTACGGACATACTTGACTGGTTATAACTTAACAAGAATGATAACTGCCCTCAACTTCCCCTTTCCTCCTTAGGAAAAACAAAAAAAGCACTATTTACAATGCAACTGCAAACACCAATGTAGTCAATTTGTATCACCTGTTTCTCATGTGAGAAGACAAATTCAGGCTGTCTGCCTGATCCCAGGCTTGCTGAAGGTAATCGCAGTGCTTGCTAGAGCAAAACCTGCCCCTGTTGCACACCCCAGCATAATTCCTGCTGACTTCAAATGGGTCCCAGGCTGGGCGCAGTGACTCCTGTGAGCTTGGCACCAGGCTTTAAATCACTCTACAAAGTCACTCGATAAGCTGTCGGCAGTCAGAAATGAGTCATTAGTATGCTGCCAACACAGTATTCAGTGACAAAACCCAGCTGCCACTGTAGTCAAGAATGCAGTTTCTTTAGCACTACTGTAAGTCTTATTAGCATAGAAATCAAGTGTATGTATGTAATTGAATTTCTTTGTCGCATCCTAGTATGAGATTTTCCATCAATCCTGATTGTTACTAAATTTGAACTAACAGCCCATATTTGCACTTAAGCAACATCTGAAGGAGGACTACACAAAGAAAGACTTTCCTAAGTCAACACATCCCAGAAAACAGCAGCTGCGCAAAGGCAGAGACAAGCAGTATTTAATTTTCCTCCCCATAGCACCCTATCTTCTGGAAGCGCTGCCTGACGACTGCGTTGTGCTGGCAGCCTCCGTCTTCTCCAGGAAGGGAAGAGCTGCGACTCAGCCTGTGCGAGAGCAGGGGCCGTTCCCAGAAGGGGAGTCTGTCTGTCTGTCTGTCTGTCTGTCTGTCAGGGTGCTGCCATGTGGATTACTGTTGATGAGGCAGTGAGATAACACCAGGTGCAGTTCATTTTACGTTGCTGATTAAACTGAGCTCCTGGAAAAGGAAGAAGTGATAAAACCAAGGGGGGAATACCAAAAGTGCTTAGGACTGTAATTTCAGGATTGACTTCACTGAGGCAGGGAGAACTGCTCAGGAGCAAAACAAGCTTCAGCAATACAAACACGGGGGTTGTCTCTGCAGGCTCAGGATGTGCTGGGGCTGAGTGAGGACTAACGAACATAGCCTGGACTGAGGAGGCTAGGTTTTTCATTGGTGATTTCTCTAGGGAATATATTAGTCCAGATTAACCACATAGCTCTGTTTTCCTATGTTTTCCAAGCACAGCTGTGGCCAAAGCCACAGCCACCTGATGAGGTGGAAAAAGATGGTGAGAAAGGAAGTGAAATATCTCCTCCCATTAGAGGTGGTCATTGCAGACCTGGACTGGGTTGTGTTGCTAACAACTATGCTGTAAACTGCATGTCCCTTCAGCTCTTCTACTGCAATAACACTTCACCAATGTCACTGGCCCAAACCAAGCAATCTGGGTCTCCAAAGCTAGCAGCCATTACCAACCAAGTCAAGGAACCAAGCCTTGTAGCCCTCGTGGTGGCTCCCAGGCAGCGTAGAGCCAGGGAGGGACAGGAGCTGCGCTACATCCAAGGTACTGAGCAGATTTGCAGAATTTCACAGTTCAATCTACTGCAAGATCCTGGCAGGAACTAATTTTCCCCAAGTTGGGCAAACAGTTTCAGGAAACAGGATTGTGAATCTTACAGCACTGAGGAATTTTGCAAAGCAAGATTTTGATCTTGGATTTTTATTTTTATTTCATTAAGAGTATATGCGACTAATCTGAGGCAATGGGAACAAAATGACCGTTAATGATGGATGCTCTGTAAATTGCATACCATAATCAGATTTTACCCAGTACATCATAATGCCAGCTGATATTGTTATTATGAAACAATTGCCATCACCCAATGGTGGGAGTAGGCAGACACAGAGTGCACTTCAGGGTTCAGAGGTTCCCACTGAATTTTTTTCTTCTCCAGCAATAAGCCCCAGGATCGGGACTCTTCTGCATCAGTCGGAAGGAAGGAGTGAACTCGTTCCTCCCCTGCCATGATGCAGCAGTATAACATAAACCAAGAAATGTCCAGGAGCAGCTAATTGACATCACGAGCCACAGCCCCCGTGGGATAAGGGCAGGCTGAATTTTCCCTTTGGGGAATCACTGGGAAGGAAGGGAGTGGATAGACTATGTGTGGGTGGCATTAGCTTTCCACTGGAGTTTCCATACGTGAAGCTGAACAATTGAACCACCTTGGTCAAATTGTGTGGCTATGTCTCTCTTTGGACCGCTATAAAACTGGCTTTTGTTCCAGGCCTGATTTATCATTATTTCATTTTTCACTTCTCACAGGCTTCTCTTATGCTTTCTTTCTCCCTTTTCAGTTTTACACAAAATCTCATGTGTATAAAGTAGTAAGCTAAGAAAACATGAGGATTTTGGAGAAAGGACGCTGATGTGATGGTGACTGCAGAGCACTATCAGCCAGGGCTGGGCAACCTCCCGCAGTCCCCGGTGGCTTCCTTTGCCATCCCGGCTCAGCAATGCGAACCAGCTACCAGCAGAGCAGGGGGACTCAAGCAGTGCTTTCCAGAGGCAAGAACTAGCTTGAGCCAGCAGCTGTCGAGTGCTCTGCAGCTACTCTGCAACAAGGCCCAACCAGGCAATTCTGCAGAAGTGTAATCCTAGCTCTGACCCCGAATCAGTTGGCGTTTTTGGCAGTAAGTGATATAAACTGGGGTACCTCTGATGTCAGTGTTGCCTTTGTCAGATCCTGTTGCAGATGCTAGCTATCCTCAAAGACATGTAAGAGCATTTGCTCCAACAAAACACTTATTAGCTGATATCACTGCCAGTCTGTCTCTCTTGGGGAGTTTTCTCTTTTTTGGCTGGTTTGCTAATTTAGTAAATATTTAGAAATCCATGTTCTTATAAAACTAGAACGTTGGATAGCATTCCCTTTTGTTCAAAATTGTTTACAGAAATAGGCACAATTATATTAAGATTCCTAGTTAATACTCACTGGGTTAAAGACAAGAGTTCCTAAGTAAAAAAGGGGGGAAAAAAGCAGGAATTTCTTACAGCAAAGTTCAACAGTGCCTTGAAGCCCTCATAGCTGAAACTCTAACAGAAAACCTGCACTGAGTGCAGGAGTTCAAAAGTACAGCAATGAAAACAAATGCTCGAGACCAAATATCAAATACTAACCTTTAAAAGGCAACAGACAAATGGGAAGAGGTTGTCTCCAGCACATGGCACAAAAAGCCAGGTCGTGCATGGAGTACGTCTGCAGGGGCACAACTCTTAGGTTAACGCTATGGAGATCACCCATGCAGGGAGAGGGCAGGCACCATAGCCCCCAAGCAAAGGCTTCTGCTGAGCCCCCACAGCTGTGCCCAGGCACTTCCTGGTGTGCCCATGCCCCTGTGCCCTTCCTGGTGTGCCCGTGCCCTTGTGCTCTTCCTGGTGTGCCCGTGCCCCTGTGCTCTTCCTGGTGTGCCCATGCCCCTGTGCCCTTCCTGGTGTGCCCGTGCCCTTGTGCTCTTCCTGGTGTGCCCGTGCCCCTGTGCTCTTCCTGGTGTGCCCATGCCCCTGTGCCCTTCCATCTTTTCCCTACCTGTGAGGGTCCAATCCCCCCGCCCAAAATGTCCCTATCCAAGGGAGCCAGCAAACCATGAGAGCAGTCACATGGCAGGGCAGAGGTCTCAAACCCACAGCAAATAAAGCATGCAACAGACATCCCAGAGGCAAGTGGCACCCACAGTGGGTGGTTTACAAGCGCTGTGTCTGCAGGAGATGCAGCCACCTCTAGCTGCCTGGTGAACAGTCCTGAAGCAGCTACACTTGCACCAACCACAGCTTGTACCACCTCTCCTTATTCATTAAATAAATGTGTTGTTATTTGGTGAACATCTGGAGCTAGCCAAAAAAAAAAGGGGTAGGGGAAGACACCGAAACAGCCCCGCTTGTCAGGACCCAGGTAGGAAGGTTTGCCCTGCACTGACATAATGCAATGGGACAGCACAAATTTGTGCTGCTGTAGACAGCAGATGGGTTTGTGTGTTCCAGAGTTGAAAGGCAGCTCCAGTAATTCAGCAGGCTTCAGGCAGCCCACAGGCAGGCAATTCCACCCTCAAGTGTCCAGGCTGAGGTCAGTAACTGTATACCCTGAAATTACTTTAATTATGGGACAATCACTTTCCAGTGTATTGAATAACAACCCATTTTAGACAGGACAAACCCCAGGGAGTCGGTTCCACTTTAAAAGGAAAGCTAATCAGCATGGTTTACAAAGCACACACATGGCTTCTTTGAGCCAGCTTATCAAGATGGGTCTTTATGGGAACGTAATTTACCTTCTCACAATGTGGGTCAAAGCATGAGGCTCTCGGTGGAGAGACTTCCTCCCCGATGACAGGCTGGGGAGGCAGGGGTACTGCCAGCTTTGATAAGGATGCAAAGCAAAGAGTTAGGAATTCACATTACAGTGCATGAAGTACCCCTTTCACCTGCCACCGCAGCCAGCCAGCGCAGAACAAAGAGCCCGCTTCAAAGGGCTGAAGCACAGTGCATAACACCTCTTCCCTGGTGCGAGTGTTTCCAGGGAGCCCATGAACACACCACAGCTTCCTGAAGTAATGAGAAATAATTATCCTCTCTCCTACCAAGAGACGTGAGGCCATCCATGGGAGCTGGTGCTCTGTGGATACATTTGTGGATGCTGAAGTGAGTCCTGAGTGCTACTGAGGAGTCTGCTCTTCTTTCATGGTGCAAAAATCCCATTCTCAAAACAGGAAAGGAGCCCTCCTGGCTAGCAACACCCCCTCCTGTGCCTCTGACCCTTAACATTTCCCATCTGGCTTCAAATCTTTGCATTCCTTCTGTGCTGAAAAATATCATTTAGGAGGATTCAGACTCTTCCACCCCACCGGATTAGGTGCCTCTTTCGCAGAGGGCCAGAGAGGGCAGAAAGAAAGCACCCTGGGATGCACCGGATGTCTGCAGCTCCTCTGACATGCAAAAACCATGACAGACCCTGGCACATGACACCAGACTCCCGACCCCACACGCTATATCTGAAAGCAGCAGCAGGTATCCTGTGAGTGACAACGTGATTTGCAATGTGAGCCCCAATACACCATCTCAATGTGCATTACTGTGTGTGCATCAAAATAACAGGGAGAGTTGAAATACATTAGGACAGCGTCTGTACCTGAATCTGCTGATTCAACTCTCAAAGCTGCATTAAGCAGCTGTAGTCTTCTAGTCCCGCAGATGTCTATTTTAATCATCTGTCTTAAAATATCAGCTGTTTTTATGCCCTATTCTGATGCTTAGCATCCCTCCCAGAGACAGAGTTGTTTTCTCTAAGTGCTGCCATCCAATCAAAATTGAAAACAGGCAAGAAAGAGAAAAAATAAGAACAAGTTACTTTTGTTTGTACTTATTCCCACACTTCTTGCACAGCTTGCAGCTGAAGCACCTTGGGAGGGCGTAGCTGCAGAACCTGAGCCTGCTATCCAGATGAGACCAGTGGGACACTTTTACTGGAGACCTGAAACATGGCCAGTTAAGGTATGAACCTCATAAACAGCAGATTTGAATTGGCAGAGATCTCCTTTCTCCAAACCTTCCTCTTCTTCTCTGATTTGGCTGACAAACATGTCTCTGTGCAGCACAGAAGCTCTTCCTTTCCATGGTAAAATACCCTTGCACAAACACGGTCAGGGGCCCTTCCTAACCTGTATTCACAGCATCAGCTCGCTGATTCCTCCACTCACCTTTCAGTTGATTAGCAAAACTAACCAAAACTGTTTTCTTTTCAATAATAATTTCTCTCTCTTGAAGGCTCTCCTCCCTCTTTGTGCCATGCCACCCTGCTTTCCAAGGTGTGCTGCACTCATGCAGTCTAAGTATTTTAGCCATCCCCAAGATACTGTCAATTTGTGCAGACACAGAGTCTAAGATCATCTGTCATCTTGTTAATTGTGATCATTATGGTAATTAAGGACGTATTATAGAGTTCACATTTAATAGGAGCTTCCATGGATGCTTGCAGCCAGAACAGCCGAGGCCACCTCTCCATGCAGAACTCTTCATGGTCCCAAAAGGAGTAAGAGTGTGAAGCGTGCCGTCTCACACCCCTGCACTCTCAGCCAGGGAGTGTTTCTCATCCACAGCCCGTGTCTATTATTCATCGTTACAAAGCCAAGGCCTTTAACCAGTCTTCCTCTCCTGTCTATGAGAAGAAAGCAACACCCAGCAGAGAAAATGGGAGAAAAATATTTTTAACCCTTTACTTGTTCTTGGACCTCCCCCACAGCCTAGATAAGCTAATGAAGCTAAAACATTTAAGCACCTCATGCTTGCATTATAGAGCTTTTCTGTTTTGAACAAATGGAAAAACAATAGAGCTGTAAAACTTGTGTTTTACTTCACCAAATAACTACGCACGGTCTCTAGTTTCAAGGAACTTGACACATCTGGCTCAGACATGGAGCAACATGCTCTCTTTCCCTCCAGTGACTCATTTAACAGCTCCTCAAGGAAAAATTGGAACAGCAAAACCAGCCTCCTAGGCATTGTTATGATCAGCTGTGTGCAGAGGAGCTGGTGAGGATAAAATGGTGAAAATGATGTCTGGGAGGGTAGAGGTACCACTGGGGTGGGAGAGGTGTGAGTGGTCCATGGGTGGGCAGACCATTGCTGGTGACCATGACAAGAAGCTCCTCTTTGGCCTCTGCCACGAGACAGTTTTGCATTTGCCCTGGCCAGAGCAGATGCCTATCTTTCATATTGCAAAACTGGGTGAGCTGGCTCCAACCCTCGTGCCACGATCTGGTTGGGAGGGCAGTCAGCCTCGCTACCCGGGGCCGTGACCGCAGGCTGAGGCCAGGTGAATCATCTGCTTGACTCACGGTGATCTTCCTTACCGTGCTTATGACTTTCAGGCTGGGTTTTTGGCTCTTCCTCTGGTTAGCAAGGCCTTCCAGAGGGCAAGCCAGCCCTTCGCAATACACTTGGCTTTAGATGGGCGGGAGGAGGCTTGCCCTCTGCAGACAGCAGCCTCTCCTCCCAGCAAAACAGCTAAAGTGAGTTATGGTTTCTCAGGCAGTGGAATGCAAAATTGTCAGGCTCTTGGCATGTGAGTGACTGCCCATAAACCTCAGAGAGACAGCTCACAAGTCCATTCTAAGGGCTTTTATGCTAATAAAGCTCTGTTTTTGCTCAGGAACAGGTCATTGCTGCTGGTTCAGAAATCTTTATTTTAGCTTTTGTTTTGAGTTTTCAAAGCCTGCTTTGTCAGTGAAAATGCATGTCCTCCTGACTGTGGAATGGAAAACACTGCTGACAATTATTTTGCTGTTACAACATATCACATTAGGTGGTCCTATCTCAATACAGTAGACAGCTGATGGGTGGGGAGGAGAAACTGATATAGCCCAACCATGAGGTCTCGCTGCCTGCCTGGGAAATAAAGGACACCGAAATATAACTGCGTGGGAAGGACTTCCAAGAAGAATTTGTCCCAAACCATTTCTGGAAACAGATGATAACATTATTTACCCAAATACAGGAAGCTCGAGATTGCAATGAATGACGAAAGGCAAACACGAAGAGTGAGGGGGAGAAATATGTTCTTCCCCCTAACTTCCCCCCCCCCCCCCCCAAACAAAAAAAAAAAAAAAAGAAAAAAAAAGACAGAAAGGAAAAACCCGCCACTAAAACTCCGGTTTTGAAGCCATGCCCTCACGAGCTGATCTGTCCCTCTGTGTCTATGTGCATCGTACACCCTCGCACTCCTGCCTGGCCCCCTTTGGATCCCAATGCTGGGGGCTCTTTCCAAAGCGATGCACGGTATCCCGCCAAGAAAAGTCCAGCTGTTGGGATCCTTCCCAGAAGGCAAACACTGCTGCATTCATGCCTTTCTGGCCTCTCATGAGTTAATTGAGGGTTACCCTAAACCCGAGAGCAACAAAACCCCTTTCAGTGAGAAAGGATCAGAAGCATTGGGGTGTGTTTCCCAGACTCCCCACTTATTTGTTTATTTGTGTTCATGTTTATGTAAACTTTGCATAAATCTGGATTGAACCTTGGGAGACGGAGCCCTCGAATACGGGATCCAGCTGTTTGACATCACAAGGAACGTGCATTCCCACCAGCAGTGTAAATCCAAAATGAAAAAAGCAAGCAGCCCAGCTAGCTGAAGGGGGGGTTAGCTCTCACAGAACAGTGTCTATCTCCTTGTGTATTTATTTATATTTTTTCTGTATGTTGCTGCCTGCTCTGTAATAAAAAAAAAAAAAAAAAGACTGGCTATTTTGGAACCACAGCAATGTGAAGCATCCCTCAGCATCTGCTCACAGCTTCTCCAGCCACTGCCTGCGCTGCGGTCGAATCAAGCGAGAGCAGCGCAGGTTCGAGGTGTTTTGTTACGGTGACAGGCTGACGGGTCTGGATTCAGCCACGCTTTATTTATCTCAGCAGCGGGAAGCAGCCCAGCCACCGCGAATCTGCTGAGCGGCCGAGGGGGACCTGCACCTCCTTACCACTGCCCATGGCTGAGCTTCCCCAAGGCTAATGCTGCTCTTCTGGGGCTTCCAAAACCTGCAGACTGCCCCCACTCTGCTCGTGGCCTCATGGCACGCTGACAGCATGCCTAGTCTGGGTGTGCCATGCCAAGCACCGAGTCAATACCAACTCAACATTTTGATCCGTCTGTTCTCAAAAAAATCCATCTCCTTAACTTTGTTTCAAGAAGCTCAACGCTAGCTCAGATGTTGGCTGTAGTCCCTTCAGCCAGCACACCGAGCTGCACCCTCAGCCTGTGCTCTGTACCATGTGCGTTGTAAAATTTAACAGCAGTATCAGCACAGGGACATGTCTGAGCTGAACGTGCTTGTACTGCGGGGCACACCAGTGTGGAGCAGCTGCGGTGCTGGTGACCCCCAAGGCCCCGGTGCCACCCGCTGAATTTAGAATAGGTTAGATCTGTCCCTTAGGCACATCCTGCGGATATAGGATCTCTGCAGAAGACATGAAAGTGCCTGCTACTAAGATCAGCCCTCCCCTCTCCGCTATTACTTTATCAGGGGGAAACGTTAACCTTCTGAACCCTTATTCAAGCCCCAGTTAAATTACCAGCTTTTAACAGTGTTCTTTTAGTGACATCTGTGAACATTACAGTTATTATTATAATAAAAAATTGACAATCTACTTTGGCACCTAAATGTGGATTGGGATTATAATGCAAAAATCTCAGCCCAAATAGAAAAAAAAATACATCCTACAGTGTCAGCATATTCCTGGCCTTTCACCCTAAATGAGCTAAGCAGTAAGTGCAAATACATGGATTAGCAGGTCCCTATTTCCTACAAAAATAGGCATTTCTACAGGTGCACAAAAATGCACTAGCAGAAAGGAATAAGCAAAGGTGAAGTTAGCAATTCAAAGGTTAATTACTATCATTAAAAAAAATCCCACCTCAGGCACATCAGCTTTAAAGCTGGTTGGAAGTGGCCCTCTAAGAGCTGGAAGCAACGGACAGCCATAAATAGAAGCTCTCCAGCCGATGATATAACGAGTGTGATGTGATACAAGGCCTGTGATACAATTCCACTGTAAAAGCACCTCGCTAAAAGAGAGAAAGGGCAAACCAGTTCAGTGAACTCTGAGAGCCCCCAAGCCCAGTGGGATCGCTCACTGATGTCCAGGGTATTTTCTCCCCCAGCACGGCTCAGGCCTGGGGCTGCGACCAGTCAGCAGGGCTGATCTATGCCAGGGCTCCAGCAACAGGTGAGCCCTGGTCTTGCAACGCCAGGACCTGACTTTGCCACTGCTGAAACCCCCCCGAAGCATACACAAACCCTCTGCAGCTGGGTGGCTGGTGCCATCCACCTGCCTATCCCAGTTGTCTCTTCTCCTGTTTGCCAGTTGGGAACTGAAAGGGAACGATGCTCCTCCAGAGGTCCCCTGGTGAATCACCAAGGAATAAATTACAACCTTGAGTAACTTTGAGGTAAATAGAAAAGAAAATGCTTAAACTAAAACCCATCACCTGCTCTGATACAAATTAAAAACATTTCTTTTTTTTAAGTAAGACAAAGCTCGAAACACTGCAGCACCCAAAATCCGTGTAGATGTTATTCAGTTACTGCTCTCACAGCTACCCGCTATTACTTCTTCCTCAGCTGAACAACAGTGCACTTAGCAGAAGTCATGTGAAAGGGGCTGGCATCAGGCAGAGAATGTCGTTGATGTTATGGTTCTAGGGAAGAGTGAGATTTCTTTTATATTCTTTCATGGCTGCGGCTGATAATTGCTTCCTGTCTTACACCTACACAAAATCCATGAATATAATTACAGCAGCGCAGTGCAGGGTTCAATCAGAAGGCAATATTGATTTGTGTATAAATCAAAAGCCATCTTCCTCCAGTTCTATTTACATGAAAAAATTAATAGGATTTTTCTGAAAAAGCTGCATAATCAAGAAGCAGTTGTGGATTTCAGAAAAGCTCACCCATAGAGTCTATGGCCAGAAGGGAACAATATGATCATCTAAATTCATCTACATATGCAGGTCACTGGATTTCCCAATTTAATTAAGCTTTGATCTACAATGTAGTATTTTTTGGGGAAAAAAATCGACTCATTTTGGTAGATTGTTAAGATTTTTATGCACAATAATTATTACTGTGTTCTCCTGTAGTGTGACCACCTATTGGCAGAGCCTGGTGCCTGTAGCAGAAGCAGGTGTAACCCAACAGGGAGAGAGGAGCTCGGGGTGCACAGCCAGGTGACCATCACTCATCAGCAAAGACAGGATGCCAATTAACACTGGCAGTGCTAACGGACTTGGGAGGAGCTGCTGTAACTCCCTCACCTGCTTCCCCTGATAAATACTCATCAGGATGGCAGAAGTGATGTGAACCTTGAAGCAAAGACAATATCTGGATGAGGGGATGTTGTCTTAAGGGCTATGAAGTCAAAGGTGAGAAGGGCAGGAAAGTCTGAATTTGCCACTGTGGAGCAACATCTGAAGCCCAGTAGCATCACAGAAGGGCACGTCCCCTGCATGGGCTGGGGTCCAGCCAGGGAGAGCCCCTGTTCAATGCACGGTGCCTGGAGAAAAACAGCAGACCGGTTTTCTGCACCTGAAGGTAGCTGGGGAAGACACAAAGCTACTTTCAGCCAGATCCACCCTGCCGAGAGCTTCCTGCTCTGCACCAGTGTTTGTTGAAGGGCTATTCTGCACCCTGCTTGTGGGTAAATGGCATCTCCAATGTAAATGCTAACTTTGCCCCCGAGAAAGGGTACTGTGCTCCTCCTTCCCCATCACCCAGGCTTCATAGCAGCAGCCTGCTCACCTAGGTAATTCTCTGCAGTTTGTCTGAGGGAAGCCTTTAGGAAGGAAAGCCTGAATGAAGGCATTTCTATAGCCTTATTTGCACTGCCAGTGCTGGGCCGGGGAGGCAGCGGAACCACAGATCTGCTCTGCGCGGGAGTTGCGCCAAGTTATGAGAACCAGAAAGCTGCAGCAGCACGTGCTGCTATGAAAGCATTTACACAGCTCAGGTTTTGTGACGGAAATGGAAGAGCGCATGGAAGCAAACGATAACTTTAACCCAGGTACAATGAAGTTCATAAACCCTTCCTTTTCACTCTCTCTGAAATAGCGACAACAGCACAGAATAAGACCACACTGGTACCTCTGCTAGACATCCATCACTGAGCATTCAGTTTAAATAAGCCGTTTTGGGAACAGTAGCAGTGTCCTGACTTTGCCTGGGGCTTCTAGCAATTAAATTTCATTTTTGTCAGCTGAGAAGATCAATCAGAACAAATGACTGTATTAATATTATTCATCACTCCTTGAAGATTTGTTACTAGTGAGTTACCTAAATAATTAATATTAAAACCGATTTTATGGAGCGTTCTCAGATGTTATAATAAATATATAGTAACAATCTGCTTACGAGGCCACACTGCAGAAGGGTTAAAATTAGACCATTTATGACATACCTTCAGTCTTGAATAGGAACCTGTTTGGAAAAAACAAAACAAAACAAAACAAAAAAAACCCACGATCTATGTAGAGTGCAAAAAAACGTATTAAGTTACACCACAAGCTGTCCTGCCACTGACTGACTAGTGTTTGTTAGTTTAAAACTCTGCTAGGAAATGGCTAACTAATTAGTCAAACTGACTGATTTCAAACAGCTTTCATTTGATCAGTCCTGGCTCTAATCCATTTTTTTATAGAAACAGTCATCTGAACAGGAAAAGTTGCAATGGAAAGACAAAAGCAGTGCCTTAAGAAATCACAGTAGAGGGTGCATATGTTTTTTTAATGGATGAAACTAATATGAGTCAGAAATAAAAATTTTAAAAAGTATAAATACCTTATTTCCAAGTACCAAGGAAAGATGAAGGATGAGGACTGTGAAAGCACACCCTATATATGTATATATACACTACCTATCCTGTTTGCCAAGTGCTATCCTCTACAGCTGAAAGAGCGGCATGAAATACTTTGTCTTGTTGACTTAGGAAGCTGCATTGTGTTAAGCACTTGTGTCACTGAGCTTAGAGAAGATATGCAGGTGAATAAAACCATTCTTGTACCCAAGGAATAGATAGAGCTAGGTAATTAAGGACTTCTGGGAAAGCCTGGTTGGAATTTCTATGAAGTTTCAGTTAGTAAGACTGCTTACAGACTCACAAAGACCTTACTGTTGTATTTGTGGGCCTAGTAAGGAAATGCCCAGCTCTGCGAGGGGAGTCCACAAACTAAGGTTAAGAGCAAATGCTCGCACATAACCTGGAAGAAGAGTTTAGCACCTCAAAGTAGGATCCTAAGCAGCCATTGCGTAGCTACCCGAGCGGATGCTAAATGGTCCGGCTCCTGCTGCTTTCTCAGATGTAGCATTCTCATGAGCTGCTGACCACTGTGAAAATCCCCTTCTGTGAATGAATGTGTTGGAGGGTTGCATCTCCATTTTCTCTGTAAACAGAGACCACAACATCAGTCTTGTTAACCCAGGGTGAGCTAAAGGATGTTAGAGAGACAAAGGGGAGGATAAATTAATAACAAAATTAACCAATTTACAGGAATGTTTCTAACAGAGTTTCTACGACATATTTTGTCTGTTAATAGAAAAATATCTAATGAAACAAATATATAATAAAATAGCTAATAAAAAATGCTGCCTTGGAAAGCATTGTCAAAAGATTTGATAATGCCTAGCTTTTGGCCTTGAAGTTGGAATACTCCCCAGAAAAATGAGATACCCAAGTTTGACTCCCTCTCCCAAGTCCATACTGAACATAAAGGATCCTTATTGCAACCCTAGAGGATATGCTGTAGCTGGAGGGAGTCACTGGGGAAAACACTCTCTCCATTCCTTCCTGTGAAGCAAGGTTGCTGGGCAGACTGGGCTAGAAACGTAATGAGGCAGGGCAAAAACTTAAAAAAAAAACAAAAAAACAAAAAAACATAGTGTATAGAGGATAGGGAAGACAGTGCCCTTGTTAAGGCAGCCATAGATATCCAAGTCCTCTTATGAACTTATGATTTTTCTCCTACTGAATCCAAGAGGATTTAGACAGTGAACCTACCAAGGTGTTTTGGAAACTCACTCAATAGCAGATGTGCATATTGACTTGCCTACCAGCCTGAGAAGTTGGACCCTGACTGTTCACAGCATGATAGCCTAAGTTGCAAGAAGGTAACGTTGTCTTCTGCCTACAGAATTAGTTAATCACCATCTGCTGATGTGCACAGAATTCCAGTCATCTCCTCAAAAGAGAGATTAAAAACCAGGCTGATAATTAAATCACAGAATGTTTACGAATATTCACTCATGCTAGCAGCTGAATTCACTTCTGCTGTTACTGTGTCTTCTTCATCTCCTCTTCCCTGAACATTTAGTGAATTTGCTTTCTGACAGGGTTGTTCACTAGACACTCATGTTTTATGAAACTCTCAGGGAATATTTATAAAAAGCAAATTTCAAATATGTTACCACAAATGTTTGCACCATGCAGCCTACACCTTGCCAGTCAGGAGCCAACTGCATGTCGCACATACTCACTGATGGAACAGAGCACAGCTGAGCAGTTCAGGGATAAAGAGAAGCTGTAACAATTTAAATTGGCACAGTAAGTTTCACAAGAAGTCCAATATATTCCATAATTTTAAGATGCCCAATTGACTAGGAGCTATTTTAAGCCTAATCAGCAAGCATGATCTTTAATGAATCCCTAGGTGGAGAAGTACCTAGGATGAACATCAATAAAGCCAGCTTGCGACAGTTCCCTCCAGGGACCACATCAACTGTTGTTACACAAGGTCATGAGCATCCCCAACAGCTCTGAGACAGGATCGTACCAGTACAGCTGGACAGGTCGTGGGTCAGAGTTGGCTTGGGTCCAGCTGGCTAGGGACATGCCACCACTGGCACACATCCATGCAGGCACTCCATCAGGAACGTTGCAATTTTAGGCACCTGTAAGATTGATTAGCATTGTAGCAAGGGCTTTCAAGAATATAGTTTTCAGCTGGTGATCCTACAATGACACTTAGGTGGTTCCTTTTCATTCTTCTGCCTAAACCACAAATATTTGAGATAATGTTCCTGGCAAAATTACAAGGAGTGAGCTTTATTCTTTGTGCATTTAACACATAGCTAAATTCTGCTAAAGCTCCTTCCATATTCCATAGTTCTTAAAGACCGTAGAATTTGACCCATCATGTTAACTAATTAGTTAATATCTGTAGCCCAGTTTGAAGAAATTATGGTAGTTTCACCTTCATTTACTTGGATTAGAGTTTATCATGAGTACAGGGTTTGTAAGATGTTAGAGACTTCCAAAGATTAACAGGGTTGTAAATGATCCCCGCATAATTAATTTTTGTTCAAATGCTTGCTGAATTACTCGTGTATACCACAAATTAAATTCAATAATTTCAGAAATTTCATCTCTGTACTAACAGTGTCCTCAGATAAGGACAGTATAGATTCCCTAAATGCATCCATTTTTTCACAGAAGGGATCCTGTGTTCTGATTACAAACTCCATCTGAGAACCTCATCCAGGATAGTTAAAATCTGTTTCTTTCTTACTGAGAAAGTCTGGGGACAAGGAAATCTGGGGAAAAAAAAAAAAAAGGAAAATGTTCTTTTTTTTTGCCTACAAAATCTAATAGTGAACATTACTACGTGATAACTGTTGTCTGAGAATCAAGAAATGGAAGTAGCATTCTTCTTTCGCTCATGGCTATTTCCACATATGAGATTAATGTATGCTGTTAAATGTGTCTATACAGACAACCATTAACAGTGTTGACAGGAAACTTGGCACATGATGAGGACATCACCTGTAAGTGAGATGAGTGAATGAGACTAGTCATCTAGTAATACTGCAATCCAACTTTAAACAAACAAAAATATCAACCTAGGTTTGACTTCAATTGCGTGTTATATCTGTGTATTTTTCTAAGTGCTGAGTACTCAGCAGTTTCTACCAAAAATCTTCAAGGAGGTGCCAAGACAGAAAGACAAACACAGGCTTAGTCCTACTCTCTTGTTGAAATGCTGGCTGCAGGAAGTAGGGACTCCGGTTTTGCAGCGCCGTGGTCCACCCCTCTCAGCAGGGATGTGCTCTCTCCAGGAAAAGCATCACCGGGTACGTGGTGCCTGTGCTTTGGTGCACCACTGGCTCAGGAGGAGCGCAGCCACTCTGTGGAGGCCAGGTCTGACAAGGACAGGGCTCGCCTGCCTCCGAGCTGAACAGATCCCTTCTTTTGTTGACTGGGGCCTGCCAAAATAGGCCCCTCAGGTAACTCTCTCAAGTTAAACACAAGTTAAACTCTTTCAACTTACCTGGAGGATCTAGGTAAGTACCTAAAGCAAAGTTCCTTTGCCTCTGCCTGCATCCATACTTCTATCAGTCTCTCTGTCATCATCATTAAGACCCAGTCTTCTCCTACCAAGATCAGCAGGATTTTCTCCTCGTGAGAGTAGGAGGAAGTTCTTCCTTGGTATACTCATTCAGTACCTGGCTACCCCATGGTGAGATACCTGAAGTACAATGTCATGAAGGGTTTGTCTCCAAATCTGGGGCCTCTTTGTTCAAAGGAACTCTCATTCATTCACTCTCCCATATGATCAAAGCATCTCTTCCTTGCCCGTGGCCATGGGGACCTGAGTCCCAAGAGCACAAGTCCCACATGGAGAGAGTTTCGAGATGGACATAAGGGCAGGGCAGTGAGCCAGCCCTCACAGGCTCCTGGCAGGACTGATGCACACTGCAGGAAGCTCAGTAAACCCAGGAAGGAGACATGGGAGCAGAAAGCTCATTGTCTACCAAAGGCTAGCCAGAGGTGCTGTGGGAGTGTGGGGTACCACACAGGAGGGGGTGTGGGGAGAAGATTCAGACAGGTTTTGTGAAGCCTTTCTTATATTCATTATTATCCAACACACAGAAGGCTGCAGGGATGCTCTGCTGTTTAACCACCCAAACGCAGCCTGCATTTTAAACATCCTTAAACTGTGAATTCTGTCTTCTGAATGTCGCCTAAAGGCAGCTCTCCCTGTTTCCCTTGTAACAACAATCTGCTATCAAAACAAAGGAAACAAGCCAAACCTTACAATTAAGCAGATAACAGCTCCTCTGGCCTGTTGTTCAAGTAGGAAAACTCAGTAGGGTACAAGATGCATGGGCTGGCCCCAGCAGATGCTCCAGGCTGGACTGGATTTTCCTCTGGGTGCTGTGGGGCAGGGCTGTGAGCAGCACCGGTGCCTCCAGCAGGAGGGGTTCATCCTGCCCTCCTGACCCGCGAGGGGCTGAGCCTCCAGGGCAGGCAGGTTTCAGCATTCAAGCATGTGAGGAGGAGCACAAAGAAGCCCTTTATGCTGCTGCAATTGCAACATTAGATTGCAGTTTTATTCCCAAACATGAGCCGAGCTCTCGGCCATAGGCAGGCTTTTTAATCAGCCCTGGCAAAGATGAAAAGCCTGAAAAAGAGAGGCAGTGTCTGTGCAAGGAGGACTCATTTACATTAAATAATTATCCTGAAGGAGAGAACCAGCAAGGGAGTGATTTTTTAATTACAAAAAAAAAATAATTGCAATCTGGAGGAGTATATAGAGTCCTAGCTTCGTTCCCTGCAAGTTACTTATTTGCAGTAAAACCCAAACAGCAGGTTTGAGAGGTAAGAAATGTCTGTTTGCTACTATTTTCAAAACAGAATTTCATATGGGAAGGAAGATGGGGAAATACTTCTGCACTGCCACAAGGCTGCTGCTTTCATAATGTCTCCTCCGCTCAGTGGGACATAAAGTGAGTATCGCAAACATAAATGCTAAAAATACAAGAGCCGACACACAAACACATTCTGTAATAGGTTAGGAATGACTCTGCGGGTGAGCATGTGTGTGTGTACATGAGAGAGGGACACCGCGTTGTCATACAAGCATGTCTGTCTGCTGTGCAGCCTGTTTGTGCAAACTGGTACTGCTTCCTCTGCTTTGATACTGCTTATTGATTAAAAAGAACAGAAAGGATTTGACTCCCATATTTTCCCATAAAAATTGCTTTTGACCTGAGACGAAGAATAATAGTACCAAGTCCCCAGATTAGGAACTTTTTTTTTAAGTTGTGATGAATTCACGATAGGGTCTGCAATCTGTGCTGGGCTTCTGGAATTAATTCCCCGGATGAGGCTGGAGTCCTGAGCCTCCCGGTACCTAGCGCAGGGGTACAGTTCCCAGGAACTGTGCTGCTGCTGCCGAGGAAAGTGCCATGACCTGGGAAATCCCACACATTTGTGCTGCAGAATCGGGGCAGTGCATAGCATCTTTGCATGCAAGCGGACCTGTCTGGGAGGTGACCAGCATGACATGTAGCATCAGTGCCAATGTGCCCTGTCACCAAAACCAAATGATGGCATACTTTATCAAGGCACATAAGCCTGTCAATTTCTACACTGGTAAAATATCTACAGTGCTTGTTTCTCCTGTAAGCTAAAGCTGGCTGCAAGCTAGCAGACAGATATCACCACCAGGCGATGATCAAAATGGCTGCTACCAACTCACAGCGAATGTAGTTACTGTGTAGCTTTTGTATTGCGTATAATAGCAGAAAAATATATAGACTTAGTTATATAAGTATATTGCTTTGCAGAGTAAAATGAATGAGCTTAACTCCTTCATAAGCCCATTCTAAACTTTTGTTGTTTTCTTAAATTTGCAGTAAGCTTCATTTTCAGGACCTGCAAGCTACTGCATTGGAAGACTTACAGGCTTACAATAGCAGATGTACAAAACAGGCGGTAGTGTTCACCTGTACAAATATCACTGCAATATGACCACCAGGAACACTGATTTACTCTTACAACTCTAGAAATAGGATTTGGTGCCATGGGCTGCATCAAGTACCCAGGAGAGCACAGCATAGTTAATGCGCAGAACGCATTAAGCTATGGCATTTGGCCACGGATGGACGTATCTTTCTGGGCTCAGAAAGCACCAAGTCTGCCCACAGCGTCTGAATACTTTGCAGCCTGCCGAGGACTTCTGCTACAGGCACAGATATGAAACCAGAGCAGGAGAGGAAAAAAAAAGCAGGGTGTATCTGAGAGAACAGGGGAGAACAGACATCGGGGAACACTGAAAAATGACTAATTCTGTTCAGCTGAGAAGAATAAAAGAGCAAGTCTCCTTCATATGCCTGTTCAGAACCAAACCTTGAGAGGCTGACCCCTCTACACAGGAAGAACATGGTCAGAATGACACGTTTGAGGTGAAGTGGATTTAAAACAACAGATTTATTGTTTAAAAACATGAGTTAGAAAGATACTTCCCTCAACATTTTTTGTATAGATAATCCCCTCCAACCTCCACCCTTCCATGAAAGCTAATATGGGAGAAAGTCACAAGACAAGGCTGAAGATGAAATCATAGAATCATAGAACTATAGAATATCCCGAGTTGGAAGGGACCCACAAGGATCATGGAGTCCAACTCCTAGGTCCCTAAAGGGCAACCGAAAATCAGACCGTGTGTCTGAGAGCATAGTCCAAATGCTTCTTGAACCATGTCAGGCTCAGTGCCATGACCACTTCCCTGGGGAGAAGGGAAATCTGAAGAGTAAAGATAAATACCGTTGATTTAATTGATTACATTTCAACCTGAATTCATAGTGTTCCCACAGATTGATAGAAAAAAAAAAAAAAAAGAAAACTTTGCCAGGGCTTCCAACAGGCTGTTTCTTAACCTTGTCCCCTTCCTATAAGGAAGCAAGGGAAGGAGGAATCTACTCTGTTCTAAAGACAGCAGATGAAGCAGGTTCCCAAACACAGAGAGCAGTCTGGAGTACAGCTGAGAGTTTCTCCTGCAAACTCTCTGCTTCCAAGGACTGAATTTGCACTCGTATTCAGACATTCATAAATGATTTCTGAGGTCAGCCCTTAAGACTACAGATTTTTCAGCTGTTTCAGATGCTAATATAGATCCACATTTCCTGTGTGGCTTGGCCAGCAACTCTTTTATGGTAATGCATTTTATTGCAAGCCTTCAGCATTTTCTGTCATTCTCAAAGAATCTGAATGTGAAAAACAGAGGAAAATTGTATTTGTAAGGTGTAAGATAAAATATGAGTAAAACTTCCAGCAGAAAATGTTTATGTATTGGTAGGTCCCTGTATATGTCTCTATTTCTAAGCATCTGGGGGTCTAAGCTCACTCTGTCTTCTGACCCAACTCCTTGCATTCATATTCTTCTTTCTGGACATCTGCTGCTTGCCTTGTCCACATCCCACCAGGCCACCCAAGTGTGCCTTTGCTTTCTCCTCCTTTGCTGGCAGCCTGAACCCAGGCACTTGTAACTCCCCTGTACCATTGTAACAGTGATGCCGGAGCCTTTCAGGAAAGGTGTTGTCACACGGAGCCATCACCAAGGCAAGTAGGATGCATGGGGCAGGAGGGATCACATTTGCAGCTCCGTAAAGAGATAGCTTGACTTTTCTCTACAGGCATTCCCTGAAGATTGCAGGCTCCTCTCCCTTGATTATGCACTTACATCAACACACTTCAGAAGCAAGCAAGTTTAACGTGCACATGGTTGAACATAGCACTGGTGCTGACTTGCAGGAGCACCAGCCCCACACCACAGGGAGCCGTGAAGGGAGCAGCATACGTGTGGGCACTGAAGGTCTGGCACACCGCACGGCCATGCTGCTGAGGCTGAACACCAGGACGAACCTCACAGCCAGGAGGGGACAGATCCAAGCACCAGCCTGGCCTGGAGCGCCATTTTAACCTGCTAGAGCCAGAGCGGGCCTGTGTGCACAGTGCAGACAAAGGACCAGGTACAGTCCTCATCAAAATCTGAAGGGGGTAGAAAAATTGGGCTCAGCAACACAGCAAATACAACCCAGTATTTCCCAGTGGATAGAGATGTTGAATTTGTTGATGGTGTTTTTCTCATTACAAAAAGGCTGGAGCGAATTCAGACATGGTCATAGCTCCAAACTAAACACCTAACTGGTCATCAGACTGCAATGCAGATGTAGTTCTGTGCTTAAATATTGGTCTAAAATAGTGGAAAACTGTCTCCAGAAGATGCATCACACATAATCAGTGACCTCTTCAAGAACTCAGGAGAGAGCTTAAAAATGATAGATCCAAACATCCAAATTCTAACCATGTTTTAAGGGAAGACGAAGAGATCAAGACAGAGACAAGTTATGAAATATTCAGAATACTTGGAGGGTTGGAGCAGTAAAGCTTCCTTGTCACCAAAGGATATTAAATCATAAAGGCCCAGATTGTGTTGAGCCCTGCCCTGGAAGCAAATCCACAGAAATAAATAAAATGAAAGTAACAGGATTATTCAAAGACTTCATTATTGCTCACCAGAAGCATGTCAAAATCTGGTCTCGAATAAAGTCAGTTCTGTTCCTTGTCCTTATTCATCTTATGATATTATTTACAAAGCTATGGTTAGTCATGCTGGCCAGTTTTTAACCTAAGTATTGTGCTAATTTGTCTGGTCATTGCCTGAATGACACGAAGATCTGAAATAAGAGAAGAAATGAACTGTGTCTAGTTAAATCATCTTGTGAATAAAATCTAGGCAGAAATTTTAGACCCCTGTGAAAACCAAGCAAAGGAGAGCATAGACAAGTGTCAGTTGGTCACAGATGCACATGAGGACTTGCTACCAACTGGCTTCATTAAAACCCTATTTTGTAGCCACTTACAGGCTTGTCGTTCACAAGTGAACACGACTGAATGATGGCAAGTAGCAGAAGATCTTTCCTAGAAACAAGCGACGTCCTATTTTAGTGGGTTATTGTTGAGACTAATGCATGATGTACAAGGAAATGAGCGTGAGATAACATTTTCAAAATAGACCATGACGGTTTTGCCACATCGGCTCCGCGGTATCCGATGAGTAATGTCCATCCTTATCAATGCGCCGCGTGATTCACGCCCGGGCGCCGCGCAGCCTGTACCCTTAGCAGCGTCCCAGAGCCAGTGAGCTCCACCGGGCTGTGTCTGCACAGCGCAGCTATCGCTGACACCACCACAGCATCCAGAACGGGATTTTCATGCTAAATTAAAGTTCTTCTATTCTGGAGAAATGTCAGCTCTTCCACACCACCAAGGTGGCCAAGTGCATGGTGTAATTACTGCAGGGGAAGAGGCCAGAGACAAGAGGCACGTGGAGAAGGTAGTATGCAGCTGGAGGGATGAAAGCCACCTCCAACAGGACTTCGTTATCCTCGTCCTGACAAGGTGCATGAATGGCCTGACACTAAACCCAGCTGGCCTGCTGTCAAA
Source organism: Anseranas semipalmata (assembly GCA_013399115.1). Classification (NCBI taxonomy): domain Eukaryota; kingdom Metazoa; phylum Chordata; class Aves; order Anseriformes; family Anseranatidae; genus Anseranas; species Anseranas semipalmata. The sequence continues at coordinate 749,956 of VXAA01001874.1, forward strand.
TGCATCTCCTCAAAAGGTGGAGCAATGCTGAAATACTGCATGCTTGTAGCAGCCTACATCTCATGTCATGTGTGGAAAGAAAATAATTCAAAGCATGAAAAAAATCACGTCACCTTCTGATTAGGAAAACACCACCTGTGTTTGCAGAGCCATGGTATACATGTTCTTACTGTCAGCATTTATAGTAGCAACACAAATGTTTTCATCACATGAAAATAATATATCAAAAAAGTTATTTATTTTCTCATTCACTTGGCAATGGAGTACTCTGGGTAGATAGTACCTGTCCTAAGATCAGGTAAAACACCAAAATCAAATATTTTTTTCCCCAGAAAATAAGTTTTTCCTTCACCTGATCCTAGAGTCTTCTTACCCCATTTTCCCTCATTCCCATACCCTCAGAGTAGAAAACGTGATGTAGAAACTAAGAAAAATCAGATTATGTATCCAAATAGATATCCCCAGGCCCTTTCACACCCAGCTAGGAGCATGGAATAGATGGAGGGAAGCAGCACAGTCCAGGTTACCTGTGTGGCATTATACTCAGGAATTATTTTTTCTTACTTGAAAGAAGTTCCTAGGTAAAAGAAATTTCAGGATATACCGACAGTCTTTCAAATAGATGCTCTCCTTCATGAATCATTTCCTCAGAAGCTAAGGAGCCGAGGTACACAATTGTATCATTACACCCGCTTGTATGAAAGGTACAAAAGGCCTTTTCTTTTAAAGTTAATAGCAGGAGAATGAAATAATCTCTTTTTTTTTTACAAGAGAATAGTTTCATTGTTCTGCCCACATACTTTATTTGTTGAACTGACATCTGTAATAGTGAAATGGAAGAGGAAAGGGAAGCGGATGGGAGAAATAAATGAATTAAAATATTCAGGAGAAGCTTTCAGAAAACACTATCTGACTATGAGTAAACGTGACATGATCTAAGCAATAGCACAAATAATCAAACACTGAAGGAGAAAGTCTGTGCTAATCTGGTTGCAAATGTTGACCTCTCTCATACATCACTCTCCCGACAGTGTTATTGTAATTTGCTTGTAGGGCTGTTCCCTGGAGACCCAATTCCCCCGTGTGCATTGACAAAATTTCCACTTCCCCCGGCGAAGGAAGGGGCTGTTCCCACCACACTGCCATGGAGAGGCCAAAAATGTGCACTCCTCAGCACGGCTGGGCAGTCTCATGCCCATCTCCCACCCGGAGCCCTGAGCACCACTGCTGCCTCCATCTGCAAGACTGCGCCCAGCAGCCTGGGGAGGACAGCCTTTGCCTCCTGCTTTGGCTGGAGAGGACCAACACGTGCCCAACACGATCATCCCAAGCCATCGCTGCTGGTAGTGAGGCCCTGCCACCTCATGGGTGGGATAATCCGTGTGGAGCAGGGATGGCCAGGGGGCCAGCATAAGTCTGGCTTTGTGGTCCTGCTGCTGCATGAACCTTTGTGGTGAAGAGGAGGAGACTGAACTGTAATGGAAAAAAATACCCTGCATGTTTCAAAGTGCTGCTGATGAAGGGAACAGTCCTGATTTCCTCACTCATGCCAAGGATTTTGCTGAACCAGCAGGACTGAAGAACTTGTATAGCAAATTAGAAGAATTTGGCGCTGTGCAAGGAAGCCCCCCAAGTTTTGCCAGTATTCCTCAGCAATGTCTCTGCTTGTTAAATATTGTCTGGGTGTAACGCGAGAGATAAGTTAATTAGCACGTACATTTTTGTGTGGACCAGCTGTCTACTCCATCCGTTGTCAGAAATGCAAAATCCTCTGGGAATCCCTATAAGAAAACACACTTTGTCTTCTAGGAACAGAATGGTTTTCTTTTAATATCCCCTTCTACTGTAACTCATTTAGCTTATAAAACTTGACAACAGATTCTGACCACTGATGTATTGTTTTCTTATGTTAAGCCTTTTTTTCTCTCCTTCCTCCTCTGATACCTTACACTTTCTGTTTAAATGTGAGACACAGCTGTCTCTGCCAGCAGGAGCTCACATTATAAAAGTCACAAAGATTTACACAACAGGTGTTCTACCAGCCCACTGCACTAACATTTTCTCCATGCAAGGAAACAATATACTGGGCTGGGATAAAAAATAAATCAAATTAAAAGAAGAAGAAAACATTTGCTGGCTGGAGATTAGGCTTGGCACAACTTCAGTTTAAGAGCTGAGGCTTTCTCTTTCTCTTACAGGAAACCTAAATAGCCTTCATAGGAGCAGATGGGTGAAATTAGTCAAGCAGACTATACATAAAGAAGTGACAACCTTGGGACAAGAATTAGTAGAAAGAAGATAACTGGGAAAATCTTTTAAATTATATGCATATCAGTTGTCCTGATGCCACTTTATTCAACCACTCAGACACTTACAAAGCAACAGAAACAAGTTACAAGCTAATGTGTTTCAACCTCTTGCAGTGTTGAGGGCTGTAAGACTTCTCCAGTGCATGATGTGCTGGCCCGTGGTTGGAGATTCTTAAGCCTATTGGCTTTTGTTCATTGTAGATCTTTTCTGAAGACCCCCGATGGGCCCACAGACCACAGTTTAAAACTGCTGCTTCAGTCAAATAAACCCCATTGCTAAGGGGAATTCCTTGCATCCCCCAAAAGCCAAACACATCTACTAATAGTTTTACAATATATGTTGCGTATATATAGTATGCGTATATATAGAGACACTCTATGTATAATGTAGAATGTTATTATATTTAGACACATGATACATAATATTATAGCAAAAATGCCCCTGCTGCCAGGCAGTTGCAGAGAAAGGAACGCTTTAAGTTGCTTATTCAGTGAAGGGAAGAAACATTCACAATTGCACACAGTATGTATATAAGAGACACACTGACACTCGGTACTCAAGCTTTTGACTGGATCAGATTAACTGTCTCTCAGGAGACAGGGTTATGAGCTCAGGAAATGCTTGAGCACTTATCTGCATGCTTTATGCTGACAATGTGTTGGAAGGCAGAAAGTGGGGACAGCAAGAAAAATGGCCTTTTCACAGGGGAAATTCAGTGTGCAAAAAACAGCACCAGAGCTATGGGAGCAGGATGCTGGGCTTCACACTTAAAGCCGGATCCGAAGGCTCAAAACCCTTCACAAACAGGATTTCCCTCCTGGGCACATCTCCCCATCTCCTGCCTCCCCATATGGCCAACGCCATGTGCTAACTGACGGCAGGGCTGAGTGACAGCTCGAGTCCGGAGGAATTCCCTTGCTTCATTCAAACACAGGAGGAGGACGACGTTCCCCCGGGAGCAGTGTGGTTTTAAAGACAGGTGGAACATTTCACCCTGCCTTCTCGAAAGAGATTTATGACAAGAGATTTCAAGCAAAGGAAGAAGAAAAGGTGAAAAGGAAACTGCAAGAAATCATCACTGACTTGCACACAAGATGGTCGATCCAAAAAGTGATCATAAAGGACAAACAACCCATTGCTGACTATGACTAGACATACACGTGTACCTAATGCTACTAGCATATTTAAAATGCAAAGTCTTGAATATTGTAACCAAATAAGAGGATTCACTATCAAGCTATGCAAAGAAAAGCATGCCAACTTGGTATTGCAAGAGACGAAAATGAAGATGTGGAATAATTTTTGAAGTACAGCCCTGCGTGTTACTGTTTTATAGGTACCCAGCAGAAAACTGAAGCTTTATTAAGAAAACAGGCACAGTCCGACGTGGAAGAACATTAAGCAAATTCAAAATTATCTTATATCCCTTCCTCAATTATTGCTGGTAGGTTCAAGAAGATAAATCTGCTGCCTTTCAGCAGGCACAAAGGAAGCAAAACCTCCAAGAGTTACCATGCATTTGCACAACAGTATTGATAAACTCCTGAGGGAGAAAAAAGAGAAGTGTCTCAAGCCAAATGTTGACTGTGAGGATTTAAAACCCTGCTGAAACATGTGTTTCACATTCAAGCTTTTCCTGTGAATTATGGTTAGCAGCTCTGAAGATACTGAAGGTATGTGAGAAAGACTTAACGTCCGAAACTGAACGGAGAGATTATATTCATTAATACTATACCACAGAGTTCTAAATCCCTGAGGAGGAGTGATACCTTCACACGTATGTGACAATTACTGTTGTGATTTGGAGTGACTCTTTGTTAATCGCAATGAAGTCATCAGCATTGAAAGCATCCAACACAGGACGTTATATTATTAAGATAACCATTGTGTTTCTGCAGTAATCAGAGATGGCTATGGATTACTTGCAGAGGAAACAATCTGGCCTTCAAATGTGTGAAATGCTGAGACTTCATGCTGCTGGTTATTTTAAAAATAAGGAAATGTCAATCACTGTGAGCAGGGCGGCAGCGAAATCCGCTCTGCTGCTGGTGCTACTCTGGCATCACCCTTTTCACTCACAGGAGACCACAGATGGGCACTTCATTTTGTGCTTCCCATTCTTAAATACAGCCCTGCAGTGCCAGGGCACTGTTCCTGTGGGGATCTTCAGCAGATGCTGCAAAAGATGCTTCTGCTTCGACCTGGGCACAGCCCTGGGGCAGTGTGAAGACCGTGCTGCACAAGCACAACGCCTTCCGAGGCAGCCCCCAGCACGAGCGGCTGCGGAGGCAAGTGGGCTCCCCGGGCAGGACAGTGCCGCCTGTTGCTGCCTCTGCCCTGGCCGCCAGATGTACGACAGCTTTGGCAGGAGTGCTCACAGAATTAACCTTTTTCCCTGAAAGCTTGCACTAAAAGTGTGTCTCCTGAGTGAGAGGATGCATCCTCCTGGTGGTAAATTGCTGATGTTATTTCAAAAGCGTTACCCTGGGTCAAGTACAACCTCTCAGCCCTTTTAGCTTTTGCGCTCTGTACAACAGGGATGGGCTTGCTACGTGCTTGGGCATCTCACAACACAACAGCACCCTGGTGGCTCCTCAGTGCTAATGACCTGCAGCTGTGCCACTTCTGCAGTTTTGCTCCCTCTGTAAGGAACGGAGTGTCGCAATAGGCCTTCAGGCCGTGGGAGATGCTGCGCTGCCTCAGCCAGCAGAGGAGGCAGGGACCGGCCACCTCTCACCACGCTTGGAGGCACGGTGCACACGGACGGACTTCTCCCACTTGGGCTGGGGCAGCACGTGCTGTGTGCCAGCCGAGGCACTGGAAAGTGGCAAGCACCCTGATGTCACCTGGAGACACAGCGCTTTTCCAGCCACTATGGGGGCTGCGCCACTGGCAGTGCCAGTGAAGCAAAGGTAGCTTGATGTGGCTTTCATGAACATGGAGGAAACGTCGCTGGGATAACCGCTCCAGCCTCGGCTGCTCTGTTTTATTGGGTCGTTCCTCTTGAGAAAATCTTTCCCCTTCCATAACAAACAGGCTTTTCAAACACAATATAGCCCATCTTCCTAACAGAGGAAGGCGTACGAGGCTCCTCTCCATCTTTTTGCTACACAACACTTGATTTACCATGTGTGCCAGTCCTTGCAATACTTCTAGGAGAAGCACGCTTTCTCACATACCCGGTATACAGTACCCACCATACCTACAGTTTTAAGTAAACAAAGGTTTTTGTGACCAAGGATGGAAGATGATGGTGGTAACTTGGCTGCTGTGTCCGAAGGTTACTTGTGACCTGAAGGTGGTTTTCTTCAAGATGGTCACCGCTCTGGGCTGCTCTGCCATGACTCACTCTGCAAACCAAACTCATTGCCACAGCCAGGAGGAAATGATTCATAAATACTGACCTTTACCCTTGCCACCCCTGCAAAATGAGGTCTGTGTATAAGCACTCGCAGAACTGGAGCCATGGGAATTATAATTAGATAAACCATCCGCTGACAACAATGTCACGCAACTGTTTCCCTGCCTGTGCTAATGGCGGAGATGTTTGCTGTGACCGGGCACACTCACAGAAGAACAAATATGGGCTAAATAGAGCAATTGGACAAGGAGAAGGTGAGTCAGAACAGAGGAGATGGAGAGCTGGATGAAACCCATTGGACTCCTCTTTGCATAATGCTATGAAGTCTATGTCTTCTCAGAGAAGTAGACGCTTACAGTGAGGGCTAATAGCAACAATATCCTTCATGCCACAATCAGTCTGTGGGATTCACAGCACAGCAGTCATTAAAGAATAACATTGCCTTGCTATTATTGGCAACATCATCAAGGCGTAGGATGCCCGGCCCTGGGTGAGCGTCCCGCCGTCGCCGCACCGTGCAGACACAACAAGATGAGGGCTTCTGCCCCAAAGTGCCGCCAGCCACTCTCCTGGCTCCGGTGGTGGGTGCAGCCAAGGGGGGGCAAACACGGGGGAAGGAGAGTGTTCTCCTTGTGTCCCTGGGGAGCCACCACCACCTCCAGCCAGACCTCCCACCAACACGTCCCAGTTTAAAGGTCCAAGATTCAATTTCCATCTGAATACAATGGAAACCAACATGAACCGAGATTTCCATTCCTTTTTCATGTCCTGTTGGGCCTGACCTCTGCCACAGCAGAGAGACATCCCCAGGGCTTGCAGCAAGCCTAATACAGCTATGATCAGAAACAGCTAATTAAACTGGCAGGGCTGTCCCCAGGAGCTGGCAAGCATGACCTCCTTAGTTTTAAGTCTGTTCTGTGAAGAGCTGCCACGGGGAAAGCCAGGAGTGGCAAACCCATCACACTCCTGTCGTGAGAGTGGCACTAACGGCAGGTGCCCAGCTACACGCTGCTCCTCTCCTACCAGGCACAACGTACCTCCTCCTCTGGTCACCACGACTGTGGCCCCAGGGTTACAGCCCACGTGTCGGGCAAGCACCAGCTCAGCACAGGCAGGTTTGTGAACAGTGGTGGGAATAAACATGAATCCTTCACATGCTTCAGGACTGCCTGGTTTCACAGAATCACAGAATGGCTGAGGCTGGAAGGGACCTCTGGAGGTCATCTGGTCCAACCTCTTGCTCAAGCAGGGCCACCCAGAGCAGGGTACCCAGGACCATGTCCATGTTTTAAGTTTCCAAGTAGGATTAAAAATAAGTCCAAGCTCCATTAGCGCAGAGAAATATTTTAGCTAGGTCATTTTTCTGAAGTGTTTAGAGCTGGGAATTTTTCTCAAGCCAAAATGTTGGGACCTGGCCAGCCCCAAGCACAGCAGGCTGCTGCAGAGCTACCAAGATGAGCTGGGCTTCTCAGTTTAAGGGCACCTCTGGGTGACTTGTGCCTTCCCGGGGGGGAGCTGGGGTGCTGGCAACCTGGGAAGCCCTCACGGGGTTCCCACTCTCTGGGAAAATGTTGAGCAGGTGGTGGCACATCGGGGTGCATACAGGTTTCACTTTGACAGGAGCCCACCGGCTCTGCTGTTGCAGACTGCACGTCCCATCAGCACATACCCTCTCCTAGGATGCTATCTGGTGCTGCCACACTTGTTTTTCTCAGTTTTTATTATCAGTAGCATGACAAACAACTCACAAAACTCTGTTAACAGCAATTTTGACATTGTTGTTGAGAAGGGGCTAATGCCTGTTCCCGCTGCAGGGGAATAAGTAACGAGAAAGACAGCAGAATGTAGGCACTAATGAGCAACACCTATTTTGTTACCACTGACCAATTTGAACTCACAACAACAACCAGGAAAGGGGGATTGTGTTGAAACAGCCGCGACAGACTGGAGCCTGGGCCAGCTGTCCTTTCAAGGGGCCAGTGTACACAACTGGGGACCATTTGTCAAATGAGCTCTTTCTTCAACATCTCCACAAGCGTCAGAGCTTCAGCTGTGGGCTCTGCCTGTTCTCCTGGGGGCCTACAGGACTCATTTGCCAGAAATCACTGTATTAGAGGATGAATATTTGAATATCTGATGCTTTTTCTTTTTGGTGCCTGATTCTCCTTTTCCCATCAACTAAGAGGCTAAAATGAATTGAGATGAATACAACTGATTTTTTTATTTTTATTTTTGTTTTTGTTTTCATATTGACAACTGAATGGGCAGAAAGGATCCCAAATTTCCAAAAGGACAAAGCCCTTCACTAAAGTCAATGAAGTTTTGTCATAGACTTCTGTGGTGCCATAACTTCACCTCCAGAGCTTTATTCTTTATTTTCCTAACTGCTCCATTGTTTTGCTTTACCTGTTCCTTCTACACATTTGTGAAGGTTTTGTTAATGGTGTCACTGAGGGAAAGGTGGCTGCAAGGGGAGCCAGGGAGCTTGCTCCAAGGAGCAGGGGCCCTGCAGGCTGTGAGGTCACCCACAGGGTTCATTTGTGCCATGTAGAAGGGGTCTCCATGAGGTCGGGTGGTGCTCAGCCAAAGAAAGCCTGGTCTGGTGTTTGCTAAAGCCTCCGCTGGTGTGTTTTGAAGTCCTTTGGAATGACTGCACTGGATATCGGTGCTGCACCTGGTTACGAGCCCAGGGAGTGGCAGGGAGAGGCCCTGGTGTCCCCTGGCCTCCCAACCCTTACATGGAGCTGCTGCTTTTGAGGACACTGTGCTTCTTCAGCCATTTCACCAACGCATCACTCCCACTGAAGAACTGGAGCTCTGCATGTGCTGCTGGGCAAGCTCAGGCTGAAGGGCAAACATTAACGTGTAGTGTGTCCTTCCCCTCAGGCAACCTGTGTGACTAGGACATCACGCCGCCAGGGAGACCCCGCAGCTAATCAGCGAAACGGGTGTGAATTGTGCACCTCCTCGACTGTTAGCTGTTCATCAGCGTGCCAGCAGCAAATCCTTACTGCACAATAAAATCTTTACAGGGCACCGCGGGATCACGGAGGGGGAATCTGAGCACTTTCTCAGTTCTCCCACCAGGAACTCAGCCCCTCCATGGGCACCTGGGCTCTTTTCTTGCACACCTCTGAGGATGTGAAAGCCGCTGCCTTCTACTAGGAGTTAGGCACCTGCATGAGCACTGCGCTGAATGAGGTCCTGGTCCTCTGGCATGCATTTTTCCGTGAACTGGGAATTCTTTAGGTTATAAAAGCATTTTTCTTTTCAGAATGGTGCATACCAGCCCTTGCCACCATAAGCCAGACTCTCCCAGGCAGGGATCCGGGAGCTGCTGGATTTCATGGCAGCTGCGTAAAGTCAAGGTTAGAAAAGGCCACAAGGCACAAGATTAGAAGAACCATTAAGAGTATCACACAAATAAACAGTGCTTTTAGATCCATCCCTGCTTCCAGTGCACCTTAACTCAATCCTGCCTGCAGAGAAAGGCAGGAACGGTGGCCACAGACCTGGCTGTACCTTCACCAAGCACATGCAGGAAGCAATCCTGGCAGCAGTGGGAGGGGAAGCACGATCCCATCTCCTTGGTGCTTGCAAATACTTTTCAATCACTGCAAACAAGATGTGGTAATAGAAAAAGACACCCCCAAAGGACATTCACGTAGGGGTGTCAGTGTAGGGATTTCGGGCTTTTGTCCTGGTGCTGGTGGATGCAGGGTTTTGATTTTTCCATCAGAAGGCTGCCTGGTTACAGAGGCTCAGGAACACCTTCCCTGAAGAGGGAGAGCACAAGGGCAAACCTCACAGATGGTGGCTGTGGACAGACCAAGCAGGCAACGTGCCTGTGGCTGGCTGAAAGCTGCAGTACCTTTACAAGGCACTAACCCCATCAGCAAGGCACGGCACGGCAGCTGCCAGCATTGTGGTGTGAGGACCTCTCCCACCAGCAGCTGTGGGCTAAACGCAGAGATGAGGAAGGGAGGAGAGGGCTGGACAAAATCTATGCATAGCCAGAGCTCAGCAAAACTACTTTACTCCTCCTGAATTCCGCTTGATTTAAGGTTTTGACTTCATTTGAGTGAGTGCATTGAAAAAAATCCTGAAGTGAATGCTCTGAAAATTAACCATTAAATCCACTGAAGGTTCACTAAAGTAAAACATTAGGAAATCAAAGCCAGCAAAATGATCTTTATAGCCATGCCAGCTTTGCAGATATGTAATCTTTCCTTTTATGCAAGCTTTGCACTGTGTTGGAGTCGTGCCATTGCCCAGAACAATTAAATACTACATTAAGGATACCTGTGTAAGCACTTACCATTGTGCACTGAGCTTCAGCAGCAAAGAGATTGCTGTAGATTTTCAGCTAACAGAAAAATGACCAAATTGTTTAGAATGACATTTTGGAAAGAAAATACCTTTTGGTAGGTGGCTCTGTGGCTGAAACAAGGAGAATTAAGAAAAAACTGCAGGAGAAAAACTCTTTCCTGGTAATGATAATTCAGCTTTAACCATGATGCTATTTGCAGCTCAAAAGGCAACAGTCCCTGTTGTTCATGGCTGGCCCACGTGTCCAGGGAGAGGCTGCCACCACCTTCTGTCAAGCGTGCACCTCTGGCTTTCACTTGGGTTCCCCAACCCCACAAATAGTGATGGCAAGCACGGATACTGCATGCCTGCACCTGGGCTGGTGAGGACTGTTCACAGGGAAAGGGGATTGCTCTCCTCAAGACGTGATCGAAAGCTTATCTAAGCATTTGGCTCAGAGCACCTTCCACAGCCCCAGCTTGAGGCAGGTTGGCTGAGCTGTTTCTGTCGCTACAAATTCAGCAAAACTTCAGGGTTGAAGATGATTTGGAAACCCCTACAAAGCTTTCTGGAGAAGCCCTTGTTCCGCTGGCCATCCTCTGTGCTAGCACTCGCCCGATTTGTGACAAGGAGCAGCGAGCACCTCCAGAACCACTGCAGACAAAGCCTTGCTGCTTCTGCCTGCACAGAGACCGCCGCATCAGGAGGCACCCGGGAAGCTGCTCCCATCACCTTTCCCCACCAGCGACCGAAGCCGGGCGAGCCTGAGCCACCCTGGCTGCCTGCCCTGAGTCACCTCCTGCCCAGCTGACTCAGGACCGGGGGGCAGGGGGGGTGGCAGGGCGCTGGTCCCTCCTTCGCCACAGTTGCACAACGCCAGACGGCTGTGGCCCAGGGCAGCGAGCTCCTTAAGCCCTCAGGAAAACACAGAGGAATGATTTCCAAATTGTTTGGAGTGATTGTAGCGGCTTCCCTGGGGCAGCAGCTCATGCTCCTCTGCAGCTGCTCCTCTCAACTGTCTGCAGGAACTCTAAAAACAGGAGCTAGCCCACAGGTTGGCTGCAGAAATGATCACGGTGTCAGCCCAGACACATCCATCCACTCACCCATTTTCCTCCATTTTGTGCAAGATACTGGCTTTTCCCTAGCACTGAGAATGGGACAAAAAATGACTTATCCTTACAACTGACATCACTTATAATGCCTTATGTCCTCTCAGCCATTAGATGCTCTTCGCGACCAGGCGTTCATCTTCTGCTCACAACATTGCAACCACCGCTTTGGGCTCTGCAGTGCTACAGAGAGATGCTTCATGCATCTAATACCACCTCCGCTTAGAAAACAATCAGTGTCCATCCCTCTCTGCCTCCCTCAGCTCCAGAGGGACAGTCAGACTGATTGAGAGACCCTCCACGGCATCACAGCCTTTTCCCAGGCTCACTGGGTGCCCCGGTGAAGAATGCCGACCACGCGCCGTCGGGGAGCGGGGCTGTCAGCATGACTTCCCTGCCGCTGATGCCCCAGTCATCACTTCTACACAAGATCAGCATGCAGCCCGCTGCCTTGTGACAGGAGCTGTGACTTTTGTTTAGGAGCCAAGCACTAGGAACGAGTACCAGGGGGACTTGGCTTAGTGGAACAGGAAATATTAACTATCCATGATAAAATAAAAAAAGCGGCCAGTACATGTCCAACACACTTTGAGGCATCACTCCAGGGCTGGTGAAGAGTAGTAGCAGCCCCCCAAAAAAACAAATAAAGAAATAGCTTTTCCACTTCAAGGCTGACTTTTAAAAGAAGGGAGTATTTTCTTCCTGCTCATCTTACTTTGTACACACAAAAAAAGCCCCTAGCAAGGTCATCTACATATTGCAGCAACTGCTGGCACAAGGAGGGTAGGGGGGAGTTTTCAGCCCCACAGAGGACTTAAGGGGCGGTTGTGCAAGCACACAGAACAGCCTTGCACAGCGTGTCCCCTGCGGCAGAGGGCTGGGATGAGCCAGTTGTCTATGGGTTGCTACAGCCTTGCACATCAATCAGGTTTTGCTTTTTTTTTTTTTTTTTTCTGGTGGAAAACCATTTGTTTGAGATGTTTCTTGTTAAAAGAATCTCTCTCAAAACTCCCAGTTTCTAAGTGGAGTGGTCAAGTGGCAGCAGAATGGTAATAAAACAACTACAGAGAAGAAAATCAGTCTCCTCTCTTGTTTTTCATGTTTTAGCTAAGGCACTTCCAGTGCTGGAAAAGCTGCTCTAACACTGGATTTGTATCTACACCATCCCTCCAAGTTATCACAGGGCTGATAACCTCCCTTTGCCCTTGCAGTCCGCAGTAAACAGAGGAGCTGAACAGCTCAGGAAACGGGTAATAACTTCAGATCCCTTCACCTCTGCTAGGGTGTTTGCACAATGGCTCGGGTGGGCAACAACCAGCAGCGGGAGTCACCCAAAGCCGGTGCTAAAGCCCTCCTGAGGCAGCTGCACCCTGGGCGGCGGTGGATCCCACCCAGCAGAGCAGGCCTCATGGTACCAGGAGGGCCGTGACGGCCTGCCCCGTGGCCCGGAGCGCCTGGCCTGCTCCTGCGTGACCTTGGGCAGGCCCCTCCGGTCCCTGGTTTCCTCTTCTCCAAGGCAGAAATATGGCAGACAAGTGGGCCAAGAGCCTCGCGGAGACGGCCTGTCACAGCACGGGCAGCTATTGTCCGCAGGCCTGGGCCCAGAGCGCGCTGCAGGATGAAGGAGAGCCGTTCCCTCAGAGGACCCTGGGCCTGGCACCGGAGCCAAGAACAGGCTGTGTCTGTGCTTTCACAGAGCCCCGGCTCGCCCTACACCGCATTTCTAGCTTTGCGGGCGGCTGTTGGTACAAAGATGCACCGAGGGAGGACAAAAAATGGTCAAAAATTACAGTTAATGAAATAATCACCTCCTAAACAGTATATGACACAATACTTGAGTCCCCTGCAAGTTATAATCAACACCATATTTACAGTCATAAATATCAGAAATATTTACAAAACACTGACAAGATCTTAAAAACAAAAGCAGTGATTTCCTCATCTTGCTGGAAGCATTACAAAACGTGTGGTAAATTGTCTCATTTAGAATATTCTACTAACCACAGAGTGCAGTATGCCTCACTGTAATGGTTAGTCATCCTATATGTATTTACTGGTACGTTTAATCTACTATGGCTGATTACATACTATTGCAAGACAAAGATTATGAAGCAGGGTCAATAAAAATTTTGTTTATGTGAAATCTGCTGTTGTCATAGCACCCTTTTACACAAAAGGTAAATCAAGCCACCATCCAACCATTTCCCACGCAGTGGCAGCTGGCATCTATAGAGACGTCTATCAGGATGACTCCAAAAGACTGTAAAATTGGCCAATTTAAAGTAGCTGTGATTAGTCTATACTGGGGTAAATGTCTCTGCTTTGATATTTTTTTTCCAAAAACCTAAATGAAACACCTCTGGCTTTCCCTACAAAGTCTCATCAGGAAAACTTGCAAGTGCTGTAATCAAACCAGGACATTCTTGCTGAGCACAGGCTTCAAGTGGGTGACAGCTAGCAAGACGACTTCACTTCCCAGCCCCTCACACTGGAAGTGATGGCACTTTCTCTGGAAATTCTGTACGTAGCATTAGGCCAAGACCCCACAAGTAGCTGAGCCCCATCGCGAGGTCCCAAGCACCTCCCAGGTCCCTTGGGTGTCAGGACACCTTGAGGGTGTTCAGCTCTTACCGGGATCAGTTGCTGTCTTCTGCTCTGCCCACCTTCAACACTGAAAGCAGAAGGCAACGCTGTCAGCAGCAGGTAGCAGTTGTGTGGTGTTTCCAGAGTCCTTATCTCACAAGTCAAAAATCTCTCAGTAGAAAGACAGAAAAACCTTATCAAGAACACCAGAGCACCTACAGTACTGTTTGTGGCTTTATAACTTAGAAATAAACTGTTTAAAATACTCCAGTTGGCAGTCTTTGCAACAATTAATAAAATAAATAAATAAAAAGGGTAGGTGAGAGAAGTCATTTAGGCACTTTCTAGAAAGGGCTAGGATGTTGCTGCTTGGAAGCAGGCACTCAGACAAGTAAAGGTTTTGGTTTAGTTCTGATTTGGGTTCAATTAAAAAAAGAAATTGTTTCATTTCAGCTCTGCTCTGAATTTAGTGGATGTGCAAGGAACCATTCCAGTGTAGATTTAGTTTGAGAGGAAAAAAAAAAAAGATGGGTCTTCTTTCATATTTTATTTTGTTTGGTAAATATGAGCATTATTGCATCTGCTAATTACTCTCCCCCCTCAGCTCATTGGAAAAGATGAAAGGCCAGAATGTCAGTGTTACACTAATCACTACATCGTCATTATTGGCACAGATTCTGGGTGGAGGTCTTGCTTCTGGGCTTTCATTAGTTTGCTTTCTAAATAGAAAAAGAAAAGGAGCCACCATTTTTACAAAAGGTCAACGTCTGTCTTAGTCTGGAAAAAAAAAAAATCCTATTGATTTCAATGAATTTTGAATCAGGTCCACAGATTTTAACTGCTGAAACTTGCATTGATTTCTAAGTTTCAACGTTCATCTGATCTTGCTTTGGATCAGAAAAATATCTTCAGAAAACCATGTTAAAACAATATTGTTAAAACAATAATAGTCCTGTTTTTAGGACCATTTTGTATGTACAATGGATATGTGAGCAGCTTTATTTTACATCCTTTCAGTCAAAACTTAAAACAGAAAAACATTTTCTATACACCTTTATAAAGACATCACCATTGATGCAGGAACAGAAACAATGTCAAATAATGAAATTCTTGTTCTGCTATATTTATGCCCTTACAGAGACACTTATTATTGCTGTTAAAAGCTCATAAGGGACATCTCTAAAAGCTGTAAGCAACAGTGGGCACTTGAGAAGACAATAAATCCACAGACAATTAATTGCAAGCACATAACTTTTCAAAGCTGCTGAGAATCAGCATTTGTGAGAAGTTAGTTCTTTAAAACATTGCTTATGTATCAAATATTAAGTTCAAATGCCTACTGTTTAGGTGTTTACTAAGGAAAAAGAGAGTCTCCTACTTGTTACAATAATAACCTTCTTATGGAAGAGGCCATGTCTCCAGTGAACAGCACATTTAGTGCTTCATTTTAGATTCCTGATGTCAGAGTAAGGCACTCACAGGTCAAGATTATGAGCCACAAGCCTGTACCCTGAAGATCTGTTGTGTGTGGACTGACTTTGAGGCCAAGCAGAGCGTTACTGAAATTAGTGGGACTCGGTGTGGGTGCTCACATCTCACACTGCAAGAAGGGAGACTGGGGATGCTGAGCCTTGTGATCATGCTATATATAAAAATTAATTGGAGCAACTAAGTGGGTTTTTCCTTCAGAATAGATCTACACAGGTTAAAAGTGTTCCTCTTAGGCTCTTACGACACAGGAAAAGCTTAGATCAGGCTTTAATCATTTTTAAGTTAGAAAATAACCCAAACAACCATTCCTCCAACATAGTGAGAACTCTTTCAATAGATACCTCTTTATTTGAAATGGAATGCATCTTGAAAAATATGAAAAATAAATCACATCTCTCGGAAATCATTTATGAGTCATATTTACACACAATTTTTTGACGACACTGATATTTCTGCTCACAATAGGATATGCTAGAAAACATTTGGTACATCACTGCAGCTATAATTCTGAAGCTGGCATTTGCATATCATGAACATTAAAAGAGAGGAATTACTTCAGGATGTCACAAAAACAACGTCCACTTGATCTTTCCTTTTTCCCCCAGTTTCTAAATTTTCTTGGTGCAAAATGGTCACCACAGCTCAAATTTTCTTGCTGAATCTGCCCCTCAGCCACTTCTTCACTTTTTTCTTTTTTAATCAAGATGTAAAATTTTGACCTCCTTGTGACTGTCTACAATTTTGTTACCTATACCAACCACTTTTTTATTTGTGTTTTACTGGCATTGTTGTTCATTCTTGATAAGTTTACTTCAACCATATACTGTGGTTTTTTTTTTTGTTTGTTTGTTTGTTTTTGTGGGTTTTGTTTTGTTTTAGTAAGAAGAAGGACACCATGATTCCTTTTCTTGAAAAGCTCCAGTAAGATGGATCATAACCTGCTGGACCCACTTTCACAGCCATTTCTTATGGGGCAGTGACAGACAGTATTTAACCAAGCAGCTCCAATGAAGACTATGGTCAAAACCTGCTATCAGACAAGAACACTGGGGAATTTAGAGCATGAGAAAGTTATCAGACTGACCACGTCAGACAACTTAGCCTTCTTTATACTGACACGGCATGAGCTGCAAGTGCAACTGTCCCCAGGAGACCCCAGCTAATTCGTTTCCCTTCGGTATCCAGCAGACTGTCCAGAGCTGCAAAGGGCACGTTGGGTGCTCTCGCCCATCCCACCCCTGACCCATCGGTTCAGGCTGAGGCACAGAAGCAGCTCGAGGTGGATGTTGTGACGTGAGCATCCGACACCAGCATTTCTACAAAGGTAACACAGTGGGCAATGACAGTAGGCAAAAGTTTGTCGAACTAGATCAGTCCAAATGGTTTTCAGGGAGCATCCTTCAAACCAACTCAAAATGGGAAACCTGAGGTGAAATACAACATTGACCTTGAACCAGTGAACAAACAGCTTTCATTTTGAATTTCCTTTGCTTTTTCAACCCTTAATGTCAATTATATCACTAAAACTGTCATCTTTTGTTTTCAAGTACAAACACTTCCAGAAGAGCAGTAAAATTTCAACTTTATATCAGATCCATAGACTTTGGTGGAATTCAGTGGGCTTGTGTCCACCTAGGACAGGAATATCTGCCTCCACTAGAGAATTATGCATGTCTCTCTCCGATCACATAGGAACAGTTTTTCATCAAGTACATTTATTCTTCAGTAGGCTGAAACATATTTTAGTAGGTGAGGTACCAGTGATACTTCTGTATATCTGAAAAGGTGGATTAGTTACTCAGTAAACTGTAATTAACGACTCTAAAGAGAGGAGCCAAATTACAAATTACAGCCTATTTTGTAAGTCTCCAACTAGCTCATTAGAGAATCCCCTTGCAGCTCTAACATCCAAGCATTAGCAGAATGATAATGGCAGATGTACAGAGATGTGGAAATTGGCTATTATGATTGCCAAGACAGCGAATCTAATCCTAGGAGATGCAGGGCACCTTCGATTTCAATTAGTCTCAAAGTAATAACTTTGTTAGGACAGCCATAATCTACCACCCCAAGCTTGTCACACAACCTTTTCGAGGGCCAGATCAGACAGAAGCATGCGGGGGTAACCACAGAGGACTGGGGAGGTCTGGGCGTAAATTCTGCAACACGACACATTTTGCGTGTCTGTGTATGTAACTGGGGGGCAAGGGACAGGAGGACAAAAAGAGGTCTCCATTTACTCCTTACAGGGCTGGGCGTAAGCTTAGGGTGCGCAGCAGACCAGACAGGACCGTCACGTGCGGTAGCAGACTCTGGTTTCTCCCTTTGAGTGTCACTTCAGTGTTTTGCTTAAAACACTTAGAGAAACAGCTTGAACCAAGAACGTAGGGGCTTTACAGTCAAACTATGTCTCGGTTACACAAACAAAGAAGTCCTGGATGTGCAGCTTTGAAAGATTTTGTTTACCTTCACGTAACTTGTAAAGGGGCCAGAAGCAGTTTTCCTCACCGCATTAGTTAAAATAAATAGCTCCGCGGCTGCGACTTTTTACCTTGAACCAGAGACAAGGGGCGATGCCGTCCCACCCCGCTTACAAGCTCTGGGCTTAACTCACGCGGAGAGCACCACGGAGCAGCCACCGCGGGGAGGGCCCCGTCGCAGAAAGCAGACCGGGGCGCGCGGGCCCGACCCGCTCCTCCTGCCCGGGTGAGCAGCTCCCAGCCGTGCTCGCTCGCATCCACGGCCAAATTCCCACTGGCTTTTAAGAGGCACAGGAAGACACACCAGCTGTGCAATTAGCCCTTTGTTTCCCAACTTCATGGCTTCATCAACGTTTTTAGAGGCAAGATCGCACGCCTCTCTCAACATCTGACAGTGCTAAACACCAAAATTAATCTAGTTTATCTCAGCTACAGAGCAACTTTCAGCTTATGGAAACTGTGACCAGAATAATCCGTCTGAACACTAAGACATACATAAGATGAATTTTAAACTAGGGGCTACTTTAATGCAAGACATTTAAAAACTGCCATGAAAATAAGGTCGAGAGCCCAGACCATTTACAAACCAAGCGTGCAGATGGAGCCCTGAACTCAGAAGCTAAGAGATGTTAAACGCTCCTCAGCTCCTGCCCTCCGGCCTGACGGAGCAAGAACCTCAACCCCATCAGTGGAATCCAGCTGTGATTCCTGTACCGCAGAAGGGTTCGGTCAGATTCCCCTCAGCTCATACGTCAAAAAAGATGGGTTTTAGTCTCAGAATAACCATCAGCATAGCTTTTTTTGAATAACCAAGCGTGTACAGAATTTTATCTTCTTCCACCACACATGTATTTTGAAAGAAAATCATTTAAAAACCAAATTGCAATTGTTCTTCTCATTGGAGAGAAGAGTTTTCATGCACAGCATGGGTTTCAGCCAAATTCCAGACCGCACATCACATTTTCCACGTTAGCATAATACAGTGTATTTCGGGTAAAACCAAAGAACTCTCTTTGTCAAATTGCACGCGGCCAGACTACCCAGAACTTCTTTAGGGAGCTAACGTTCGCGTCGTTTTTTCCTTTGCTTTTTGGATACGGCCTACATTCAGAAATGTCTTGCAAACAAGCCTTTAAAAAAAAAAAACAACTAATAAATAAAATACATTAAAATAAAGTTACAGTACATCATGTCTCCTAGAAGTCCCGTCGCAGCGAAGGACCCTTCCCAAGGTTCATAAATAGTGGGTTTGAAATGCTTCTCGGCGCGGAGGGCGGCACGGCAGCGGCAGCCGGCTGGGGTCCGGTGGCGGG